>CM060632.1:14742648-15132648 GCA_030578275.1 Meda fulgida | reverse complement strand
GAAGAAAGATATGTTCAGATTTAACATCTTATCCTACACATTTTCAGGACACAGGCTACCACCAGATTTTCTGATGTAACCGGCTTGCTTCAATTCATATCTTTAAGACGTATCTGTCATATTTTATTAAAACAGACATATTCGACACCATTTTAATTCAGTTCTTCATTTCATACATGAATAGAACAACTTTGTGTGTGTGTGTTTTACGTTTATCTCTCCCGCACAGCATCCAAAAGTGAACGTGAGTAGGTTTTTATGTTCACAGCCCAGCATGAAAGAAACATACTCTGTACTGTATGTGCACAGTAAAACTGTAAGCCGTGTATGGAATGGCTCCACAATGGCAACAGAATTCTTGCTGGTTCATATGGCAATGAATGCTCCTTTCTGTTGTAATGAAGCTTTTCATCCACCAGATGGCAATGATGCACCTGTGCTTAGGAAGGCAAGGGCTCGATTACACGCTGCAGTATTGCAGGGGAACATTTTGTTTTCGCTGAATGCAACATCATTAAAATGTCCCCTCTCTAACCACTTGCTTTATACAATCTTAGCAATTCCTGTTGATTCACACTAGCATTAGCACATTATCACGCCCGTTCTGTGCATCTGAAAGTCCTTTTAACATTTTTGCTGTCAGAACAATGGACTAGAATAGAATATGCAAAGGAAACCTGTTTTTTCTGCATGTTGGATGATTATATGTAACTGTAAATTATATCATTTGTCAGGCACACGTTCATCAGCATACTGCAGTTTTAATTTCATTTTATTTTATTTGCAACTGAAGACTTTCACTTCTATTCAAGCCAGCCATGCTAAATCAACGCATCAGTTTCATTACTATTATTATTATTAATAACATTATTTTTAACCGATGGTTTGGTAAACCAAGAGTGCATACCCTTCCTAAGAATGGTAAAGCATGTCCTGTTAGTAAAGCCTTTGCTTTATTAACAGAAGCCATCGACCACGTTCTTACCTGTTTGATTGTTTTCGCTTTTCTGTTTCTTGCTTTACAAAGTTGGTTTCACCAAAGCAGATCTACAAGGTATACAAGGTTCAATTCCATTCCATTCAAGCTGCTGTTTGTCTTGTGCCGGTTTGTTTTGTACTCTTCCCAATACCCAGACATAAAGCGGACACTGGCTGGTTCACTGTAACAATGTCTTGGTATAAAATGGTTCACTTCTTTCTTAAAGACAATGCCCTTGTGTTTATCTCTGAAGGTCGCGAGACTTGCAAAGTGAGAAAAGTAATGATTGCAACTGAGAGTCTGCATTAATAAAACATGAGCCCTCCTGTATAATTAAGTCCTCTCATCCGGTTTGCCGTATCTTGTCTTGTTTCGTTCTCTTTTTTTTTTTTTTTTACACTAACTACAATAATCAGCTGAGAGAGGAATCTGGCTTAGGAGAATCCATTAAATATCTCACCATGGGTTACTTCTCGCCTGTCTTTAGAAGCACTGAACAGCAATATGATTAGCAAAATAATTAATAGAATTAGCATGAAAATCCATCTGGAAATGTCGGCACGCTACCGTAGACTTTAAACTCAGATAGTGTCCCACTGAGCATGTAAACTCGGGACAGATGTGATTTTGACTTTATTATCATAAATATCACAAATAGGAGTGTTTTTTTCTGAAGTGATTTGCAGCTGTTATTCGACTATAGGTAAAAAGTTTGTTTATTTTTGCTCCAGTATTGTTTGGGTCATTCCTGTTTTGCAGTGCATACAGAGCTTTACTACAATAGTAAAAAAAATAAAAAAAAAAATAATAATAATTAATGTACTTGAGCACTGAAACATTTTTTCATGTTTTGCTGTGCGTTCGGCCAGGGGAAAAACTTTTATTGAAAAAAATCCTGAGCTTAGTATAAAGTATTCAGTATAAAAAACACTACCGTTGAAAAGTTGGGAGTCAGTATGATTTTTTTTTTTTTTTTTACAAGAAATTAATATTTTTGAGCAGCAAATCAGCTTATTATAATGATTTCTGAAGGATCATGTGACACTGAAGACTGGAGTAGTGATGCTGAACATTCAGCTTTGCATTGCAGGAACAGAATTACATTTTAATATATAAAACATTTGTTTTATATTGTAATAATATTTCACAATATTACTGTATTGTATATTTGATCAAAGAGATTAATTAATTTTTTAAAAAGACAAATCTTACTGACCCCAAACTTTTGAACAGTAAAGGGAACATGGCAATGTGCTGCGTAATATGGATGACCCTTATCAGCACTTGTTTAGTCAAATTAGTGGACTGGAACTAAGTTGTATAATCTAATGCTCCTCAAGCATGTAAATCTGTACAAAAATTGAAACCAAAAATACTCTTAATTCTCTCTGAACTAAAGGCCAGTTTATATGTTTGACCTAATGTGCTATTATGACTGAACAACATAGGCTCACTGTGATTATTCTCTCCGATTTTCAATTCGATATCACATTTGCCATTTTGATAGCCAAAATTGGGGTGAATCATTTTATGTTGAACTTTTACATAGTGCTGAAGTTGCACTTTGCGTTGCACAGTAAATGCGCTTTAAGCCTTCTTTCCCTCCCCCTTTTGTTAAACTCAAGTTTATGTTTGTGGTTAACCTCTTGTTTTCGCAGTTGTATTTCTCAAGCACTCAAAGCCAGTTTATTTGCAACTATCTTGTTTACACGATTAATTCAGTGGGAATGCATTCTCCCTCTTACTCTAAATTGGATAATGAGCTCTATTGTTCTTGCTGCATTCCCTCAAAATGAACCCAAGTGTGCCAAAACACAGGATGTGTTTGGAACACACTCAACTTGACTGCACGTGGCTGGTGTGCACACTATTGTTCTTAACATGTGTAACAATAGTACATACTGGACTATGTACACATCTCGCTATTAAATGTTGTCATTGACCTTTGTTCCCCTGTGCAGATGTGAGAAAGTTCATGCTTGGCCCTATGTCTGAATCTTCTTTTGTAACAAGCAATGTTGAAAATGTCTAGAGTATGATGGTTATTACTAAAATCCAGTCATTTATACGGAATGCCACGTTTGTTCAACAGCTTTCGGGATGTTTTTTGAGTACCTCTACTAACCCAAACTGCATGTATACTGTGACACACACACCTGCATGGAACCTTAACAGCATGACGGGACGTTTGCCCCCAGTATTACAGTGGTCTGCTTTGCTACCATAGGTCCTAGCACTACATGCCAAGAAGACTCCTGTGCCAACATGGGGATCTGCATCCAGCAATGGGAGAACTACACCTGTGACTGTTCAATGACCTCCTACACTGGGACGCAGTGTAATGACCGTAAGTCACCCTCCGCCTCGTGCCGTTTCCACATCCTCTCTTTCTCTTGTTTATTTCCCTCTTCGTTTCTCTCATTTGCGCAATTTTAATGATGACAAGGACCCACTCTTTGACAGATTAATTGAGCACGCTGTAATCCACATAGCTAATGTTACACAAACACTAATGGTTTTTGGTTGCACAAAAGCTTATACAAAAACTCGTACATTACGCACACACACACACACACACATACATACACACACACACACACACACACACACTGCATTCATGTTCTGAAGACCCGTTTGAAGACAACAAAGGTACGTGTTGTTCACTATTTTCTGATGCTGGTAAAATATGCTGTATATTTGTAATATTTACAAATTCTAAATAATAACAAATAAAAAAACAATTTAAATAGATAATAATTTAATAAATTGCTAAAATACTAATATATATATATATATTTATTTCATATTTAATTGCTACACTCACACACACATATATATATATATATATATATATATATATATATATATATATATATATATATATATATATATATATATGTATATATATATATCACTGTACACATATTTACACTTTTTAAATATTTTATAAAATTCTATCAAAAATATATACAAAACTTTATATTACATTTTTTTATTATTATTATTTCATGTGGCATTTATAGAATTGCCACAATCACACTTTATACATCAACTGAAAAATCACAAGCCGATCATTTTGGATTAAAAAATGATTTGCAAAAGCTAGTTCTGTTTACTAATGCATTGATTTGATGTAGAGATGATTATACATCTTTAAGTGTGTCTTATGTTTCTAAATCATTTATGATACCACTACATTGTGTTATATTTATCAGGAATTGTTAAGTGTGATATTAGTAAAGATCTGATTGAAGGTGCCATGAAACTCGTAACCATCAGAGAGACAAAATCATCAAGTCTGCTCACAACCGGCCCTTTAAAGTTCAAATCCTTAATCACTTCACTGAACTCTTAATGGATTTAATCAGATCTGATTATGTAAACGGTGGGTGTTGAGAGTAAAATATGATAACACTGCATGGATAGGCCTATATCACAGGACACGGTTGATCTATTCAGACGAAAGTTTACATTACAGGTCAACATGTATCATATCTGTCCTAAAAGCCTCGGAGAACCAGAATCAATCAACAACAATGCACTTCTACCATGAACTGTTGTTCTTTATTCTATAGTCATAATGATGCCATTCTTTTGACATCACTGCCACAATAAAAGGTGTTATCTTGAGTCGGTGGAGATAAACACCATCCCTACAGACACAGAAAGCGCCTCGGTGAGAATGTGATATGACTGTGATTGCCTTCCTCCCCTCCACCGCAAGAACAACACAGTTGACCTTCCAGAGATTGAAGACTGGCATGCATAATAGTACGCTAGCCTGCTGCTTTGACACATAGTATTTTTTGTGAGGGGCAGCAGTGAATCAAAAGCATGTTAGTGAAGATAGGGAAGGAACTTAATTGAATAATGCAGAAAGAGTGATGTGTGCGTTTCGGCTTTGTCAGTCTGGGATATATACCAGAATATCTGACTTGCTGCTGTACGGGAAAGAAATCAAATGACTGTGTTTTTGTAGCCGCACCAAATTTTTTGCTTCTATTCTTAGGGATATGAAAGCTTATTGGTTTAGAATTCAGTCTGGTATTGTGCTATACGCAGCTATCAGGGGCGTTTCCTCCGAGGAGGCAAGAGAGGCACTGCCTCAAAAAAAATGTATAAGAAAAAAAAATATGAAAAAAATGATAATCACTCGTTTTTCTAAAGTAACTGTCCAACAGCGACACCAGCGGGTAAAGTTACAGCGGGAGGCCGCGTATCTCTTGCCTCCCCTGAGCCCATTGAGTTTTAACAGACCCCCTAAAGTGTGCGCTGGGTTTGGGGGGGGTAATTGAGAACGAATGGCGGGAAGTCACGTGAAGAGGTAATGCCTCCATTGTGCTATGATGAGATATCACGTCACAGCAGTCTGAGGACAACAACGCCAGGCTAACAGCGTCAGATCTGAAGCTAGGGTGCTGATGGCGATCGCGTAACCTGCCCAAACCACTAACCCTAGCCTTCACTATAACTATAAGCTCATCCTTGATGAATACGATCCCCACCCAGCCACTGAACCTATCCTTAATGATATATAGCTCCACTATAAGCTAAACCCCAACACCGGTGTGAGACTGCTGTCCTGGCGCTGTTGTCCTCAGACTGCTGTGGCATATGGTTCTGCAGTTGGTTATTATTGGCTAGGATTGGTTGTGATTGGATACGATTGGTTCGTGCGATAAATCCCTCCTCTTGTTTTTGTACTAAAGTAGTAAACAACTCAGCGACTTAGTTGTCACCGCTTTGTCACATCAAAATCAAACTTGAAATGGCCTGGAAACATGATGACATGATGATGGTGTTTACCGAGCTTGATGATCCAAAAATAAGTTGAGACAACTATTAAAAATAAGAGCTGAACAGAGGTTCACAAATAATTGATAATATTTCATTATTTCATAAGCTGAAATAATATATTGTTTAAATTGCTACTGCCTTTAGTTATTATTTTGCGATTGATATAAAAATACTAAATAGAATTGTAGTCTATTTGGTTTCTATTTTTTTATGTAATGTTTTAACCAGAAAAATGTGACAACATTAAGTGTAACTGGGACACTAACCTCTTTAGTCACTATTTGACACTATACAACACACATTTAAAAAAATGGTTAAAAAAACGTTTTTTTCCTAATTTCCCAACACTGCACACCACTGGATGGCTCATTTAAAAGAGGTATATGAACCATGGTAGGTCATTTTGCTGAGTTACAAATGAATATAGAGCCTTAATAATGAACTTAAAGTCCATAGACGAAACTGATTATTTCTTATGTGATGCTTATGTATTTGCAGACTGAACCTCTCTAGTCGCTATTTAACACTAGGTGGCAGTAATGTTTTAGTTAGAGATGAAAGCGGCCACAGAAGTCTGTTGTGTGCCAGAACATCTCATACAATTTGAATGTTTGAATAATGCATTATTATATTGCGCCCTCAGTTCTGAGTATATATTTTAGGGAAATGTATTCTCACTTGTTCCTTACTCACAATTTGGCTGAGATTTCTATTTTTTTTTTTTTTTTTGCAGATTCTTTGCAGCAAGATTGAAATTCACAGTTTTGTGGGGTTTTCTGCTTTATCTTGCATAAATGAGCAAATATATCTTGTGCAGCTGATATTTAATGACGCAGTTGTATACTTTAATTATTCTATAGCAATCATTTGCCATTTGAAATGTCAAATCACATTATTTATAAATAAGCTTCCACTCAGCAAAATTGAATAATTTATTTATCAGTCATGCTTTTTGTTACAACTGCTTTTGCAGCATTTTGTCTTGTGGTCTGTAATAGATAACTTTGAATTTGTGTATCTCTGCAATCTGTATCTGCAATAGTGCATCTATTCCTAACAACACAGAACTTTACATTAGAAAGATCATATTCTACAGTAGTTGTTATCACCTGTTTTTTCCCATATTACCCAGATTTTGCATGTCATGTGGTGACCCAACAGAGCACCAAAAATAGCTTACAGTCAAAAGTAAATATGTTCTATTTTGAAAATCATATCTATGATTATATGGTTAGTTGCATTAGCACTATCTCTTTTAAAGCATCTTCGAGTACCTTGAAAAAGTATGATTCTGCATATTGAAGGAATCCATTGCTAGAAAACCGCTAGATATGATTCACTGAATCCAGCGATCAATCTTACACTAATTGGTTGTTTCATTGAAGGAGGCCAGTGATCATCAAAATGCTTTTAGTCAGAATAAAAAGCAATGCCCTGTGACCCTAAATTAAGAGTGCAGTGTTATTGCATTAGACAAGAGCTTGTGTAGGAATGAGATGCATTCATTGCCTCTTTCAAGCAGCTATAACTAAACAAACACCAAATTGCAAGCTTCCCCTCGCATTCCAAGTCTTTGCTTATTAATTTGGACACACTCGGCAATCACGTTGATTGAGCTGCGGTAATAAATGACTGGTTAGAAGCTCCATTGGCTGTTAAATGAACTCGTGGCAAATGAATATTGCTTAAAGGAATTTGCCAGCATCCGCTAGACTAGTGTGAGTTTCTTTATCAGAGGTTTAAACGGCCTCGTTTCATGCAGACTTCTTTTATATCCTGAAAGCAAAGCAGTCTGCGCTCAAATTCCACGAGACGTTCACAAATGGCTTTTGAAGGAGCTGTTCTACGCGCTTGCTAATGAATTCCCTCAGGTTTCACTGAAGGTGCTTGTCATTGCATGGGCCCTTGATGGCCAGCACATGATGTATCTCCACATAGCTTCATACTTAAGTCGAGTTTTAGATGCGGGGACTCAAAAAAAAAAAAAACAGTCAAGGTTCTTGATGATCCTGTTTTATATGCTAAAACTTCTGAAGCGGTTTTACAAATTGCCTAGTTAAACAACAAAGCGATTATTTTACTTTCTGTTTTCCCACAACATTAATTATTAGGGTTAACATGAAATATTGCTTTGCACAATTTAAATGATACCCATCGGCATTCTTCCTTTTTTTTTTCCTCCCATGTCCAACATTTGTTTCATAAATATATAAACTAAACGACAGATAGACAAATAACATGCTGGAGGGATGGATTTGTTTTCCCTCATGTGTGTCTGACATGAACAGAGTCTCGGTAATTAAGGAGCATCTTTTTCTCTGTCTTTGCTGGAGAGGAAAGAGGAGGAGGATGCTTCACGCCCCTGCTGGTTGTGAGACTTCATCAAAGCTGTGTTCTCCTCACTCCATTAGAAACAGGAGAACCCGTCTGAGCCACACCATCAATTAAGATGGCAACAAAAGCAAAGGCGCACCTTCAGCTATCTCGTGTCCAATGTGTTACTCAGACAATGTGTCTCAGCGGAGAGGGAGAAATGCATTAGAGATGGAGAGAAGCCCAAGTGCAGTAAGTATCAGGAATAAGTATCAGGAAATGTTTTGCAATTTCATTAACTGATGTGTAAATGCTTTGACTAGAATTATGAAATGACTTCCTGTACTGCAAATGACTTTCTTTTTTTTTATTATTATTATTTTTTTTTTGTGGTGCTTGGTTAGAGGTTTGAACAAAAGTTTTTTTTAAGGTTTATCCTATGGGTTAATGTAGCGGTTATTATCGCAAACCAAAAAGCTGATTGGTCTTATCACACTTGATGTGCTGTCTTAAATTTGTAAGTAAAATCAACTTGGATCTTTCAGTTATTTCAACTTAAATGATATTAAAATGTAGTTGAATCTTGTATAACATAAAAAAAGTTTAAAATTGCTCAACTTATTTTGATGAAAAAGCTATGTAAAAATATATGTTGTCATAACTTATTGATAATAAATGTTTTGTACTCTGCTACTTGCCAAATATATAAATATTTGAGTATGAAATATTTATTTTAGTTTACCTGCATATTATCTTATTACCTCAACAATATTAAAGTCGGCATGAAACTGAAGTTGCGGTAGTCTTTTCTTTCTTATTGTGATCTATATGCAAGTGAAACAGCTTCTTGAAGAAGAAAAAAATGTAGGACGAGACTTGAGTTTGTTCATCGGGAATTGATTGGATGGTTGTGGTTTGCTATTGGTCGATCTCATGTGAGTGACAGGTTGTCCCGCCCTCCCTTGTGCCAGTAAACATGTCATCACAGAAGAGCGATGTTGTCCTTGCAAGAGGGAGGGGAAGTTATTTTGATTAAAGATTACGAGCGCACATGATATAATATGTGCACTGATAAAACATTTATAATAAATAAACATCATATACTCTCCCAGTTGAGGATGACAGAATTTTGAGGGGTGGAACTCAATCCCTTTAAAAATAATTTAAATTAAAACAGATTATTCTTGTGTTTTTATGAAATATTGCACTATTTATTATAAATGTTTTATATCTCTCAAGTCATCTGAGGTCACTTTCACTGCAATCAATAATTGATGGAAAAAATGATAGATAAATGAAAGATGGCAAAAGTTGCATTTGTGTGAAAAAAGATCATAAAAGGTTGAATTAATGAGTTAAACTTTTTTTTTACAATAAAACAATCTAAGTTGCATGTACAAAATACAATGATATTGTACAATGTCAACACAATATAGGACAGCAGCCTCATAAATGTATTACATACATGATACAGCAAAAACACACCCGATTCACAATCTTTATTCATCATTTTGAACAAGCAGAGTTAAAGGTAGTCATCTTGCTCCGACCAAAATTACGACTTCCCAACTTGAAATTACAAGCTTCCCAGGAGGACTTAAACATCATTTCCTACCGTGTTTTTCCATCTATAGAAGCAGGATCATCTAGTTCTTTTTTTTAAGTCTCCCCTTAACATATTGCTGGGATTCATAACAAATCAGTGTGCATAAGATAATCTACAATGTATTACAAGAAAATAAAAAGAGAGAAAGAAAAGGAAAAGATCAGAAATTGTATAGAATGTATGTGAGTATTTACACTCTTTAAAAATAAAGGTTCTTAAAGGAGGTTTTTGCAGGAATTCCATAGAAGAGAAAGAAAAAGTTTTAAAAGAACTGTTGTGAATCTAATGACCCCTTTTCCAACATAAAGAGCTTTTTGTGCAATGGGAAGGTCTTCATGGAAACACAGATGCCAATAAAGAGCCTTTATTTTTAGGAATATGAAGACTATATATTTGAACTATGGAGAAATCAGCAATGTTTGCTTTATCGTTCCATTTTTAATATAAATCTTTTCGTAAGGTTTTGACTGAGTAAAACAACGTCCCTTTTTTAGAAATTGACTTTTAAACAGTGGGACTCAGCACCAGAAAACCTTGGTGTTTGTTTTGTGCAGTTCATAAGAATCGGGCATCAGATTTCTTGGCTGGTTTGTGGGCAGCCATAGCTCATGCTGTGCTATCTGGGTGGGGCTGTTTCTGTGACTCTGAGTTAAAAATGCTGTCGTTGATGAAAAACCTGAGGTGGCGGGAAGATGAATCGCTCATGTGAGTCCATATTCATCACTAAGGTGTCCCGCACTTCCGATGGCCCCTGACACAAGATAAAGAGCTGTGAGACAGGGGAAATGACCTCATCTGACAGCCTCAAATAGAACCAACGGCACAATGGAAATGGATTGGAGCGTTCACAGGAAATATTACCGTACGCTGTATTCATGATGTGTGGTATGATATGCTCTGCCCTCTTCAGCCCACAGATTGAATTGGCAGCGCTTTATTGTTTTATTTTAGTTTACGGTGAAGCACGAAACGATGCCGCTCTGAAGGAGCTGTCTAAAAAATACAGCCGGATCGATCGAGCGAAGGTTTAATATCCTTAATTTCTTTCAATCGACCTGGTGGCCCTCTTTCTGTCAACAGAATTATATACTGTATGAGTTAGTGCAGTGTGTGCTTTGTTTGCCGGATTTACTTTCTTTTTAATTGCTTTTGTTTATAATGACTATCCATTAGTCTGTGTACAGAAGAGCACACTTTGTTACAAACTCTAGCTGCCTCTTTTAAATGGAGTTCAATAGTACTATGATAGCATGTTGCTAAGCTAAGGTAACAAGACAATACTTTTTTGAATTCAATTAGTTTATTTATAATAAACATAATCTTGTTTTGTCTGGCATTTTAGATTTGTTGTTCACTGAGTTTATTTTTGCTTATTCCTATGGTTGAATTGGATCATCGGAGATCAGCAGCAAAGACCCTGAAGTGAGATTAAATACATAAAGGTCCCGTTTCACAAACATGCTTAGACTAAGCCAGTATTAGGCTTTAGTTCAAATAGGGCATTTAAATAGCTTATATAAACTTTCCTTAGAAAAAGACATTACTGGTGTTTATCTTGAGACAAAACAATGGCAGTGAAATTTTTTAAGATATATCAGTGCAACTTGCAAAAACAAAGTAATTTGCGTTACTTATTTGAAAGAGCAACTCTGATATTTTATTGTAAATTTAAAAGAAATGTGTTACTTTAGTTACTTGAAGAATATAATCTGATCATGTGACTTGCGATACATAGTTAATTAGGTAATTAATTCGTTCCCCTCAACAATGATGATTTGAGCCCTATGAGGTGAATCATGTATAATAAACATTACCTACCCTTTGGAACACTCCTTTGATGCCTCCTCGTATGTCTTAAAATGTTATCCTATGTAGGCACCTCACTTGGTTTCGAAGCAGTTTAAGTGTAGAGAAAATCCTAGATATTCTTTATTTAATCTTCTGGCGTTCGGTGTTCAAACCTTCCCGATAACATTGAAAAATAACGTTGGTATTACTGTAATGATTGAGGCTTTATGTGTTTAGCACCAGACACCTTCAAGGTCTCCATAAGCTTTAAAACCGGAATGACGTACGGTTGTATTTAGAGGAACGGACAGGAACCGCTTCAGTTGAAGCAAGTTTATTTGATCTCTCGCACTTCCGCTGAGAAAACCATGAAACACAATAAAGCATCTCAGCATAATCTATTTATTTATCTTTTCTTTTTTTTTCTTAGTATATTCTTTGAACTCCTCTGCGTCTCAGCTAGAGCATACGAAATCCATCCCGAATCAATACTGTTGTCTGATACCTTTATTTGACCATCTCTGTGCGGGCTACTTGGGATTGCGTGCAACCAACAGACGCACCTGACACGACCATCAAACATGATTTCCAGCGAGTGACTTCATTCAATATGGCTCATAAAGAAATAGTAGTGTGCAAAAATCCATTTTTGGTCAGGCAAGGTGACCTTGTGGGAGGGGAAGTGGTCTTTGCTTTAAGGCTTAGTCACTCAAGTGGAGCCATCCATCACTGCGCATTTCCAGGAAAAACAAATTATGCCCTGTACCAGCACATAAACGTGGCCAATCAATATTTCTGCCCTGCCTCAAATGCCACACATTTTACACCATTTCTAATCATCTTGTTGTCTTTCCACCCCTGCCAGTTCAATGGAGTGTATCATAGCCATTTATTTTTCTTCTTATATTATTATTATTTTTTATGTACGGTTTTTAAAATGTGTGACATCACCTTCCATCTTCTGAACTAATCGGTTTTGTTGCATGAATCAATTGTATGCTGCTTATAATAAATAACCTTTTTGAGGTTCATTATTATTGTTTATTTATTTTATTTTGCTTTGCATATTATGAGCCATGTTGAACATATTATTATTTATACCACCACTTCCCCACTCTGGGGACAGCTTTTTTGTTGTTGACAGTATATACAATTATCTAGACATAATCTTTTTTTTTTTTTTAACAGTGTAGGTATGAAATCAGTTTTTGTTATTATTTAAATTTCAGATTTCTTTTCAGATTACATATGAACACCATATGCATATCATAAGTGAGCATCCTTACTCCACAGCATCTAAATGAGATGTTTCAAACCACTATTAATACAAAATTAACAGGAGATATCGAAGAAGGATTTAACAAGAGAAAAATGTGATAAAGGCCCACGGTATGGTTAGAGGACAAAACTGGTGCCTTTTCTCCAGGATTTAAAAAAAAAAAATCAACTCAGATTGGCTTTTTCAAGAAGTCATCTGTTTCATGTTGCCAGAGAATCGTTATGTGGGACGTGGTCAAAGCTCTTCTCTCCTCCTCTCTTATCTGCACAATCCTGCTCTGATTGAAGCAGTAACTCTCAACTGCCTTTGATCAGGTTGTGTGTCACTTAAGACTGCTCTGAATGGAGTCTCATCTTCCTCATCCTGCAGAGTTCCAGATCGGCTTGGGCTCTCAATCAAAAACACAATTAGAACAGCATTAAAAAAAAAGACAGGGCTGCTCCGTCTTATCCATACAATCAGCTGCCTTTACCTTTCTCCATTCATCCTTCTCTTTTTAATTTTCTCTTTTTTTTGTTTCACAGCACGTCAGTTTTTTTGTTGAAGAATTAACCGTTGATCGCCTCCGCGCTCCTACATGTAATGAATGAAAGCAGGAAAAGCAGATAGATTACCTGCTACAGTCCAGCAAGCAGGTCTATTAATTTTTTTGAATTATGATATTTATTTTGTTTGGGCTGGATATCTGCATTCACGTAACGGTATAGATCGGAGATGAATTTGGTTGCTATGTGATGCAATTTCTTAAACTCGTCCCTTTGGCTGCTCACACTGTCATGGCAATGAGGAAGATTGTTCCCGGGAAGACGAGCAGCACTTCTGGAAAGCATTAATTACCACAGAATGGGACCATTAATCAGAGCTGTCAATGCCAGACAGAGCAGAAGGCAGCAGAGAAGGGCTTCTGCTCTCGGCCTGGGCTGAATGACTAGAGGTGTTCTTATGCATAGTAGCCTAGTGCACAAGAGGACTGCAACCAAACTAGAACATTGACATAATGAAGACAGATTTGCTTTGGGGACCTTACCATTTCACACATGTTGACAGCTAGGGACAAGGAGGACTTTTCTGAAATTCCACTACATTTTGCCCTTTCCTTTTCATCTTTTTGAATCATTGCAAATGTAAAAATTCAAAATGCATGGGAAAACAGCTATCAGCTAGCCTGACTTCGTCATACTCATATTCTAGTCAGAATGTGAGTCTGATACTGCTCCATAGGGCTTTGATTATGAGGCGTGTCTTAACCGAAGCAGGAAAAAAAAAAACTCTGCAATCAATTGGATAGACCTACAACCAATCAGAGCAAGCAAACGGCAAGGAAGGACGGCAAACACATCTTTACGATCGACAAATGCCTTGATTGCAGTTCTCTGTTCGTCTTTTAAAATGAATGCGCTGTCGATTTCTTTTACAACAGATAGCGGAATCTATACATCTCAATTCTCCAGCTGCAGTCATAACTGTTTTAAACCAGTTCAAACCAAGCGCTCTTTGATGACGGGATGATTACGTAACTGCAGATCATCTGTCCATCAACGTATAAAGCCCGCCCTGGCAATTTGATTGGCCCGACGATTTCTGAACCGATCATAATTACTCCTCAATGGATCGAGTCCAGACCGAATTTCCCAACCGAAAAATGTTGTGAGCGGGGTGTGGGTTGGGCGTGATTTTTTTCCCCAAACCACTTCAGCGGAAATCCTGCCCTGCAGCCGATTCTAAAGTTTTAATTGGTCATGTTAATCACAGTACTGATTGCCTACACCAAACACTGATCCCTACACCTACCCGTCAATGTAACCTAAACCAATGAAATTAAGAAGGGATATCAATTAATCTTATTTATTTGGTATAATTAACTAAAAAAAAGGAATTTTCTTCCTATCTGAATGTTCAGCATCACTGCAGGCACCTTTTTCTTTTCAACGCCACAAGTGCTGCCACTGTTTAGTTAATTCAACTAAACAAGAAGTGCATGCTAATTTTGTCAATATTGTGCGAATGGAGACAGACTTGTAATGAACTTAATGCATTTGATCCAGTTGAGTTAATTCAATTCAAACAACCTTAAGGACCCCATGGAACCTTTTAATGAATGGAGTTTTCTTTCTCATATCGACCTATTCAAAGGGACGGAGTTGTTTCCTAACTCTGTTTTTAAATAGGTCTACATGCATACATAGAATAAAATACATTAATGAAAACAAATTTGAAATGTGTATTTTTATTGTATGGACTGTCAGTCAGAAATGATGTGTATATAATTATATATGAGTGTGTCATATGTCAGTAAAGGAATCACAGACATCCCACCTGTCCCAGAAGTTCCAGGAGTCTCCCACATAAAGAGTGGTGCAGGGATGACACATATTTGTGCGCTATAACCTGGAAACAAGTTAGCATTTTAGCACTTCCAGTTTTTTCCAACACATTGTGTGTTGAACATAAGCTCAAGACACTTTCATGTTTTATTCTACGACATAAAATACATCAGTATTACCGCACTCATGATTTTTTAAAGCGGTTTCGTGTCTTGTAAAAGGAGGTTGCTGACAAGTGGCTAAATGGGATTACAGAGGCTGTCGGAGACATTAAACGTCATCACGC
Organism: Meda fulgida; assembly: GCA_030578275.1. Lineage (NCBI taxonomy): Eukaryota > Metazoa > Chordata > Actinopteri > Cypriniformes > Leuciscidae > Meda > Meda fulgida. The sequence continues at coordinate 15,117,276 of CM060632.1, read as the reverse complement.
CAAACAGGAACACTCAGCCGACTTTTACAGCCTTTTACAGCTTTTGTTGTGCTAATAATCGCGCTCTTACAAACTATTCTAACTCAAACTTTGCAGGAAAATGTTTCTGGAGATAAAAACTGAAAGAGCTGAACGTGATGTTGAAGTCGAGCGACCATGGTGTAGTTTGTTTATAGACTACCTTTAGCTTTTTACTTCTGGTGATTGTATTTAGGCTTCAAAGTCAAAGTCTGTTTTATTAATTCACTAAAAAGTAATTTGCTCACAAATCAGACTACACTAGTCACACTGTTTTTGATTCACTGAAAAGAAGCGGCTTATAAGAGTCATTTGTTCACTAATCCGACAACACAGGTCACTCTGTATGTTTTTGATTCTCTAAATAGAATGACTTATTAGAGTCATTTGTTTGTGAATTGGACTACACTGCACCGCTATAAAGCTGTACAGGACTGTAGGGTGGGATATATCAAAGGACTAATCTCACCAGTAGCCGTAAATCATAATTTAATATTTGCTTTTGTAGTCGGGTGGCTTCATGTAGCTCAAACAGTGGAGCAAGAACTGATCAAATATTTATCTTGAATGCAATGTCGCTTTGGATAAAAGCGTCTGCCAAATGGATAAACTCACAAAAGGAGCATTTTTGTTTGGATGAACACTTGGATATGTGGATATATATGAAGTGTAAAGTTGTAAATGTGTGTATCTGCTCTAAGACAATTGTGTCAACTTTTGGGAGTACACTAGCATATACATACAGTAGATTACCTAAAGGCTCCCATTTTGCCTGAACTTGACCTGTTAGCGGGGATTTTGGCAGAGTAAATGCTACAAAGAATTCACTTTAGATATTTTTAGTTACTTGAGATTATCCTCATGAATATGGTATTTCACCATCTACCCTTTGCCAATTATTGCAGAGAACGGAATGCTATAATCATATTGAAGACTCATATTGGTGCAGTTCCTTCTGGCTAAACGTTTATCTTCACAAACCACCACTAACCTCAAGCGAAACCACCGGCCATTTTAAGCCTTCTTATTACTCTGAATGATTTCTTTCAGCTCTGGATCGCCTGTTCTTATGAATTTATCTATAACTGGAATCCAAGTACCTTTTTTTATTACCCCATTGTTGCAATAAGCTGAATAAAGCTTCCCTCTGCCAGAATGTATTTTTTTGCTTAGCCTAATGTTTTCAGTGATATTAAAGCAGATGCTTTGTTGTTTTTTTTAGCATTACTGCAGCATGCATTCAAAAGGAATTTGGCAAATCACATCGATCTCTCGCATCAGCCGCTTTAAATACTCTAGTTAATGTTGCATCACATCTCTGCCTCTCATTATCGGAAACCTCTCTGCTAGGATAAAATGGATAAGGCTTATTTGAACTTCTTCAAGGCCTTTTCTAAAGCAGTTTCAGCTTGGCTGTTAGTATGCACTAGCTGGGTGGAATTTCTGAGTGATTTCACAATCTCGCTAGAATTTTCCCCCTGATTTACAAAGCTCTTGCTCACTTCTGATGTCATTATGATGTCATTACTTTTTCCCCCTAGAAGGACGTTTGCCGATTCAACCATCTTTAAAGCGTCTGTGCGCACGTATATCCGCCTGTCCGAAACTCTTGTCTCCATCCCACAGATATTCTCCTGCAAAGAACTGATTTACCATCAGCATTTTAATGGCCATTCACTTTGCAGCCAACACCGGCTAATGAGTCCACAATAATTAGTTGAGGTACGTTGAGCAGCGCCACTAAAAGTCCAGGTGGCGTGACTAATTACAAAGGTGTTCAAAGCCTTACTTACACAAGAACAAGAGAGCGGAGACCCTCTGCCAATGCTTAGCTCTCAGTGAGAGGCAGGGTGACATTTGGAGACCAAAAAAAGCTATCATTCCCACATTATTGTTTCTGCTAATGTGCTCTTTTCTTTAACAAGATGATTTAATATTTGTTTCCTGTCAGTAAGCATTAAGTATTCCCAGCAAAGTCAGTCTGTTACTTTTTCGAAGACATAGCAAGTGTCATGCATCATGGAACATATTTATAAACAATAAAAAAATGCTAATTTGACAGGTACATGTTGCATTAACAGCATTAACATTTTCATGTCTTAAGAAAAAAAAAAAAAAAAAAATGCACAGATGTGCTAAATATACCGCTGCATATTTGTACGGTCTCACATCCGAGCCTTCAATTTGCCTTTGGGTACCTCTCAGATCCCTTTGCGCAGATATTTTTTTTTTTTTAAGTCTCACTTTTTTACAGTGAGGAACAGCTTAAGATGAAAGAGGTAGTTCCCCTGCAGGATTATGTACAATGAATAATTTAAAGTGGAAAAAGAAAGCTCAATTCCGTTAACCTTGTAAGTTATTTATTGTTTTTAGATGGCTGTCATGTTTGCTAATATCCTCCCCAGTCAGCCACAACTGAAAATGGAAATTCGGTGGAGTCATTTTAGGGACGTCATCTCCAGAATGCATGCAGACTCTGACGGATGACTCGTACAAGGCCGGAGTTTTTCTGCTTGGGCGGAGGTACAGAAAACCATAGAAGCCTTGAATATTTATGCTTTATTTTTGACCTGGACAAACTTGCGCTGTTAAAATGACCACTGAGGAATCCTTCTGACCTGAAAACAATGGGAGCATGTATTTGCTTGTCACAAAAAAGGACTGTTCATTTAAAAAGAAATGCCTAACATTATACCATTTATTCATCCTTATGTTGTTCCACACACACACACACACACACACACACACACACACACACACACACACACACACACACACAAACAAAAATAACATATTTTGAGTAATGTTTATGCTGTTCTTTTCCACGGTCTTGCTCCAAAAATGAAACAAATGCACAATGTAAATACCATTAAAATGATCTGTATGAGTTATATGCTATATAACTTTATTTATGGGTTTATAAATAATATATAATGCATACATGTGACAGATGAAAATGTATAACATTTTGTAAAAGTTCTTGAAATTATCTTAAGACGGCTCTCAAATCTCATTTAAATCTAAGCCTGAAGATAAAAAAAATAAATGTTTTTTTTTTAATAAATTTTCATTTGTCATAGCTCTCAAATCTCATTGGGCTGCTTATATGGTGTTTTTCCTGTCATTGTAAGCATAAACATTTTTGCCTATCTAATCTCTTTTGTTACATAAACATTAGAATGTCATACAGGTTTGGAATATTTTGTGGGTGAATAAATGAGATTCATTTTTCTGTTTTGGATAACTTGTACTTAACTTAAAATCTAGTTCATCGTCAAAGTTGGTATAGGTTGGCATACATGCTTCAGTATGTTTAGCTCAAATGAATGAAATTGAGTCCAACTCATATTGTTTCCCATTCCCAGATCATAAAAACATAATCCATTGTATAGATAGCTTCCTATAAAACCTGGACTTTAAGTAGTGACGTCATCTCCTCATTGTCATTGTTGAAGGTGATCACTTTGATGCTCAAGAACCTTTTTTTTTTTTTTACTCCTCCCAAGATAATAAAGTTCTTTCACAGTCGTTAGATGGATTTTCAAATCGCTTCGCTGACAGATGGCTTCTTTCAGAAAGTGCTGTGATAAATAGATTGTGATATAAAAGGTGAGACACAGGCCAGCATTTTTATGGTTTGAAGGCGCAAGCTGCTGCAGGTGCAGATGCATAGGAGAAAAAAAGTGTCTGGGTACTAAAACACTACTTCTAGGCCAGGGGAAACATTTTCCAAAGATTGCTTGATAAGGGGGAAAAGATAAAACTGATAAGAGCGGGTGCACAAAAGAGCAAAAAAAAAAAAAAAAATTTGGGGAGAAAATTGAGGTCGATTTGTACGGACATCAAAGGTCACCCGAGACCAATTTCCGTGCCTTGGCTTTCCTCCCAGTGAAAGGAGAGGTTTGGCTGACTTGTTCACCTTTTGTTTTATTTTATTTATTAAGCATTCACTCAAGGTCAGCATTGGAGGTTGACGCAAACATCAGCATCACATTCACAACCGCAGTGCTGCTCGATTCCAAATAGCTCTAGGAAAGTCACGTAGGAACAACGCTCTTGAATTTGTAGCTTTATCTTTTTAAGTCTTGATGTTCCCTTTTAATCCTCAATTCTCAAAGTCATTTATAGATCTCAGAATTATCCACCGCTCGGACAGATCAGACTGGCAGATGTTCCATTGTTTACACAAAGTAGTTCCTCAGAAGTCTCTAGTTTCCAAATGTCCTTTTTGTGTCCTCTCCCTTGTTCATTTGATAAATCACACTGCCTTTGGTTTATGTTGCGGCCCGGTGCCTTTGAAGCCTTTGGAGCTACTTTTGGCACGGCATCACCAAGGTTCTGAAGGACTGGAGGTAAACTGTTTACTCATTGTTCCTGGTATTTTCATTTCCTCAGAGCAAATGGCTTGTCGTGTATCTCCCAGAGAGAGTTTGCCTAGATGGCGCTTGACTGCTCCCTCAGAACCTCTCCTCGATGCCTGGACGGTTCCTGGGGAGTTTTTGCCCCGGCGAAAGCCGGTCGTATCTTCACCTGCGTTCCATTTCTTCCTTCGCTAATGAATAATTCATCCCATAGCTGTGTTTGGTCTGAGGCGGTGAGTCTGTTCCTCCTGCAGGTGTAATGAGAAGCAGAAGCGGTGGGCTTTGAAAAGGGTTCTGTATGGAAGCAGGCCAAAGCTTTACCCTTTCCATGGGTTCAATGTGACCGTAGAGAGAGAGCCAGGCTAAATTTACTCCTAATGTCTCTCCGAGATCACCTTCAACCTACTCTGTTCGGTAATAAGACCTGTTTACCTCCGCCACTCGGAGAATCAGCCCTGGCATACGCCGCCATTTTCCCTTGCCTCTTAAGAGGCTCTGCAGTATTTATTTATTTATTTTTTGCTTGTGAACTCCAGACCTCATCTTCCTGAAACACATTAGTTATCACGTGGAGTGTAACCTGAGTACATGTGATGTTCCATCCCCCCTAGTGTAATGTGTTTATAGAATATGGCATCCTTGTCAGATCAATAAAACCAACATGGACCGACTCCGGGAGGACAAGCCTGGAAAGCTAACGAAAAGGGCCGGCGTATTATCGTTTCTAATCCTTGTATCTTTAGAACTCCTGCCGAATGTGTGAGACTCAATGTGACATGTTGTCCATGGCACATTTATGTAACCGACAAGTTCATCCATGCTGTCATCTCAATTGTTCAACCCTGGCGTTTTAGACAGGCCGTCTTTTGGAGGACGAGACTGTGACAGTATGGTACGCGGAATTCATTTATGATGAGCTGATTTGAGATGAGCTTGCTGGAGGTTTGATTCCTTCAGGTTAAACATTCCCAAGAATAAGTTGAGCAGGAGAGACAAAAGTCTGCGTTTTTGCTGCTGTCCGTATTCAGAATGGTTTGTTTCCTATACCTGTGTGCCATCGTTACTGGCACACTCAGAGTTGCATGGATATATGGATGTGCATTCACAGAACATGTAAATAATTGCCGGCAATTACTTCATTTTGTAGCAAACAGGGAACATGGGCTATGAGGGAAGGTCAGCCAGCATGACCTAAACTGCAGTTTTCTCTGCTCTGTCATTTTCTCCGACAAAACGTTCTCGACCCTTTATTATTTCTCGTGCTTTCATCTCTTCCACTGAAAAGTGCTTGTGAGGGGTGAATTTCATTGAGGTTGGCAACTGGATCTTGTTGCACAAATTCTGTCGCAGCTTCTTTTTCGTGACAGTTTCCCACTGACAAATGTATTTTGTCTCTTTTAATGTCACTGAAGAAAGTTGTTCCCATGCGGTGACAGTTTTTTGGGTTTTTTTTCTACACCTTTTTTTGTTTGTTTGCTTTTTATTGTGCTGTCATGAGGAACAAAGTTCTGAAATATCTTGCAAGTTAGTTGTCACCTTCCTGTGCAGATATTGTAATGTGATGTTGCAGCTGTGTTTAAACCAGAGTTTATTATTTGATTTATTTTATACTTTCGTTCCTAAAAGTAATTTTCAAATTGAATTGAATTGAAGTAGCAAGCAGGATGAAGAATTGTGATAATCAAAGAAACATGTAAAGTGTATATAGGAATGTCATACATATATATACATATATTAGTAGGAATTGTTTACAGATGATCATAACAAAACACATGGTTAAAGGTAAAAAGATAAGCAATAAGCCACAGAAAAGAACTCATTGTACTCGTGCACAGAAAGCTGCTTTTCGGACAGCGCGCAATCGCAATTTCAGTTCTCTTCCGCAGCTTATATGGCCAAATACACACAAAAGTATATTAATATGCCCGTCTTGGCTAGTATTCACGTTAACACAGATGTTTATGTTTTAAGTGAACATAAACAGTTCAAAAAGAAAATGAGTTTATATCAGTTATAATATTATATGATTATATTATCATTTAAATTCATACTGACGTAAAGCATTATCGTATCGCAAATCGAATATTTAACAAATTATCGCTTTTTTCTTCAATATCGTGCAGCCCTAATTTTTATGTACACAAGCACCTATCATACACTTATTTCAATAAGTGACATTTCAACCATTGCTTACGGCAAATTCAGCCGTAACTATAAATACACAAAAATAACATCCTATATATAATATAATACATGCATCACAAACATTGTAGTGCATTGTTTCTTATACATATCAAGTCTGTTCTCTTCATGAATGCATTTTAAAATGTGTTGACCTCAGCACCTGTGCATGGGGAAGCACTGTGAGACGTTTTTTGAAATGCTTACAGAAGAATTCGTTCATTGATTGTCAGCAAAACGTGGCTATGAGACATGCACTTTCTTTATGCCCCAATTCTCAATATTTCATCAAGATGACATTAACCCTTCGCATGATTCAGCTCTTTACCATTCCCACTGTCATATGGTTATTGCTTCATCGCTTTGCTGTCTCACTCAACCGTGATGCCCCATTCAGAACGCTCATTGCCATTGTCGTATTTCAAACCGAGCCCAGCTTTGCAGGTATAACCAATGAAAAACAATTACCTCTACCGTTCAGTAATGACCCTAAAGTTAAGATTTGACCTTGCTTGTGATTTGTCTGCACTGTAAACAAGAGAATGTCGGCAGTGGGGGTCCGTCTGAGCGGTCATCAGATTTTGATTATCTTATTCTCTCTGAGGGGCTTTATGGCCACGCCGTCGATGAGCAGGTTTCAGCAGTTTTCCACAGAAGGTTAAAGACGCATGCCTTTTTTCCTCTCCTGCTGTTCTATTACACAAGCAGCTGTGCCATTTTCACTTGCCTAAAACCCCATAAAATTTTATCACAGCTTTTCTCAAGGTGTCATGATCTTCAGGTTTGCAGGTGTGATGCCATAATGGATATGTGCCTGAGCAAAGCTTTTTATTTTATTTTTTATTTCTAAGCATTTCCGCACCTCTTTGTAAACACCTGAAGAGTTGTGAATATAAAGTCACTGCATTGGATTTATATGTGAACAAACCCTGAAAGTAGGTCTTAAGCATTTACGACATATTTGGATTGATAGGTGGACTTGTTTTAAGGGATCTGTAATTTTTAATGTAGCACTTAGTGTAGTTTTACATTAAAACACATGGAGCCTTAAATACAAGTTCATATGCTATATACTGTAAATTTGGCAGTTTATGTCTTTATAGGGAGATGATTCACAATTCTTTAAGCTAAATCTCTGATGTTCCCATCTGTGCATCTGCAAATTAAGACAATTAGGCATCAAACTCCTTGAAACCGATCATGCACACACTACTGTATATGTTGTGGAGCATCTGATGCTGTCAGTTTTCCTTGCTTAGTACGGTTCTTTTATAATGAAGATGTGAAATAAGCAACCATATGCTCTGTGATGGTTAATTCTATAAGTTTTAGTGCAACAACAGTCGTCGCCAAACACCAAACCCGCGGGTAGCTGTTGTATGTTGTATCTACGTTTTATCTTGAACGAAGGACTTGTGTATTTCTTACTTTTTATTGACTTAATAAGGACAGCGGCATCAGATATCAACCTCTGACCTGCAGGAACTAGAAGTCTAGTTGGGTTACTCATGCTCGGTGTGGCAGGGAACCGTATGCCATCCTCTGGTCGCTGAGGCTGACGTACATTTGTTAAGTCTGCAAGTTCCCTTGGCAGAACACATCAAAGGGAGAAGGTGTGGCGGACAGCTGGCTATCGGAGACTGTATCTGAAAGATAAATGCATGCATGCCGAGGGCTTCCTCTGGCCCCCTTCCTGTAGAGAGACCGGTGTAATTGAGAAAGATGGCTTCTGCCAGAGTGGGGACACAAAGTCCTCTACGTGCGTCTGTTCCTTTGGCGAAACAAGGTGAATCTTCTTCCAGAGCTTATAGCATTGATGCGCTGAAATCCAGCCATAGCTGTAGACAAATGGTCTCATCTACAATGAGGTGTGACTGGTGTAAATAATGGGTTATTAATGTTCCTCATTGAATGTGTATTTATATCTCGGAAAAGGTTGATGGTGTTACTCTGGAAGGATGACTTCAGAGATGAGATGAAAGAACACCTTGTTTTCTCTCAGTATCTGGGCATTTCTTTAACTCTGTGCACCTTTATGAAGTGTTGGAAAATCAGCTTTTTTATGCATGTGCGTGTGTGTGTATGTATTTTTCCCCCCTGAAATGTCACCCAAATTTCCAATTCCATCACAATGTCATTTCTACCGCAACTCGACTATGTACTGTGTTATCTAATAGCATTATGTGTTTTTTTTTTTTGGATTCCTTTGTCTGGATAATTTCCTAGCTAGCATTTTGAGTGTCTGAAATGCACTCAATTAAACATTAAATTAAATGTGTTTTTAGACTTTTTGGATTATTTGGCAAAAAAAAGAAGCCTTGTTTGAAAATGATTCACAATGGTTATTTTGCTCTTTTTTGTTGCTTTTTTCAAGTCTCCTTGACAAACAATTTAACTTTTTTAAGATTCTTGTGTTGTTTGTGGTGGAAGTGACACCCGTGGACAGTCAAAATTTCGCACAATACTTATTGAAATGTTTTATGATGGTTTCCCTCCGATTTGATTATTGTATTTTTTTTATATGTACTTTTAATTTCCATTTTTATGATGGATTGTCATATTTTGAGACTAAATGTCTCAGTATGGAAAAAAAGCAACAAAAAAAATCAATGAATAAAAAAAAAACATTTGAAAAGTAGCATGAATAAATCAAGGCATGGATAAATACTGGTTCAATTTGAATGCGACCTTAAAGTTAAATATGAAATCAGTTAGTTTTACTAAACATCAACCCCAGGACATAACAGTGCCTAGATGAAGTAACTCACATCTATCCTTGAATCTCACTTGGAGAGCGTAGAGAAAGATCCCTCACGTGTTTCTAGGTTCCCCTGCATACTCAGCAGATCTGTCAATGTTATCAGAAAAGGAGCAGCAGGAGCTCAAAGCGCCTCACCCTTCTCATGTGCGTCCATCACACACACACTCATTCCCATAAGCCGCCTGGAACGTCTCCTTCCCTCTTTTCTGCCTCGTCGTTTTAGCCTAATTGTGTCGATTCACAGGCAGAGCGAGCCGCATACATAATCAATTCTGATACTCAGACTGAGGATCCCCAGCTTTCCGCACATCAAAGTCGCGGAGCCAGCCAAGACCAGCTGGTTATTCTCGCCCAGCCGTCCCACACAGAATCAGCAGGGGAGGACGGGCCGAGGACAAACGTTTGTCACAAGATGCCGGGAATGTTTCCCTACTGTAAATATGTTCTCCTTCACACTGTTAAAGGTGCTGTGCGTAATGTCTCCACTGAGTGATGACTTCGGTAAACGCGAAAGGCATAAAAGAGACGCCCGACTTCATTTCGCTTCAATTGCAGACACTGTTATACGGCCTCCTACTGAATGTTTTCTCAGTTGGCCAAGCTTCCAGAGAGCTATTCAAATAAAAGACTGATAGTGCCAGCAACTTTAGCGAGTGATTCCTATTTAGAGTCCAGGGCAAGAAAAACAGAGCCGGTCCAGATGGTCCATCGGCGAGGTGCGGGATCTTACTTCAACCCCATTAAAAAAGTGCACGTCCTCGTTGAGCACTTTTCGACGTCCCCTGCCCCGCGGCTCCTCCGTGCAGAAGTGCTTGAGCACGTTGTGTCGTAATTAATTTCTTGTTCTCATTTTTCCTTCGGTTTCTGGTGATCTTTCTTTATTGCTCTGTCTCTTTCCTCTCTCTTTCTGTAAATGTCAGAGGGTTCCTTGTTGTATGCTTTAGTGGTTTATATCGAGCAACAGTGTTTCTGCGTCTTACAATGGGTAAGCTCGTGCATATTATTCCTACTTAAGTCAGCTTGATGGTGTTAATTCTCTCACGGTCTGCTGGGAGACCACTCAGCCATAATATTTAGAAACAACACACTCATCATATGATGTATCGTTACACCAGGCTATTAAGACAGACAGCGAGTAATGCCTTGGAGAGCAGCTCCTCAGGATCTAGCACACTCAGAGGAAACTATAGATTACTATCACACACACACAGAGAGAGAGAGAGAGTTCATTTTGATCGCTCCGTACATGGCATGAGATAATGCACTGTTGTCTGAGAGAGCAATTACATTTGTGTGCCCAACCAGGACAAACACAGATCTTTGACAAGAAATTATATTACAGTATCACTCCAAGAGCAAGTCAAGTGTGCATATGTCACGCCTCTGAGCTGAAAATGTTTTGGCATCACATCCCAACTGCATACTCACTTTCTCACACTTGACTTGGCAGGATGCAAACTTTTGGTCATGACTTGTGGGTAATGTAGCGGGCTTGTCACGAGAGCTTTGAGCCTTTTGAGATGGTACCAGGGACCCCCCCCCCGTATTTATACCGTAAAACACAAAAGGTGATCTGATTAATTTATTTTTACAGAAAAGCTGTATTAAGATTATATGGTTTGTGCGCTATATGGTATTCTGGGTCTTCTGAAGTTATACACTATATTTTTGTAATGAATAAAATGAATTTGAAAATATGATCAATAAGTTAAATAGTTTTAATAATGCTTTAACTCATCAAAATAAGTAATTTTCTACTTTTTTTAAGTTATACAAGATTCATCTAATTTTTTAAAAGTTAGTTTAATGTAATTTAAGTTTAAATTGGTTGTACTTTGAATGAAAGGTAGCAACTTTTTTTACAGTTGAAACTGGATCATTGAGTGAGTTGCACTCAAGACCTGCATCAGTTATCAGATTTAGTAAACTGATTCATCAAAAATGTTCCACAAATAACACAACAAGGCTCATTTCATTAACATTAGTTAATGCCTTAGGTATCATGAACTAACAATGAAAAATACTTTTACAGCATTTGTAATCTAAGTTAATGTTTTATCCTAAAAATGACTTATATGTTCAAATATATCCGTATAAATGAACATTGATGTATTAACAAACAATATTAAATGTATAAATTAAGATTATTAAATGCTATCTACCTATTGCACTATGTTAACTAATGGAACCTTATTGTAAAGTGATACATTTCCAAATCAGACATGGTTACTTCTCTGGAGACTTTAAATGGAGAATTTAAATTTTTTATTTTGAGAAAAGACTTATAATAATCTCACCTCTCCTGTCGAATTTTAGAAGACAACAAAAAAAAAAATCAGAATTAGAGATTTCAATGCACACTTAAAAAATTCTAATCTGAAATTACTTTGCTCTACTGTATGCTAGCAATTTGTCTATTTTTTTGGAATTTTGGGAGAAACTCCTGATCTCTCCTGAGTCTCCTGATCTATGAACGAGCAATTAAAAGCATTCCTCTACAATGTTAATATACCGTGATGAGACCACAGAGTCAGGCAGACGGAGACCACCAAGTAATCTCACCACATGAAAAAAAAAACTTCAGAAGAGTTGTGTTTTATTTATTTCTCTCCTTTTTGTCTTTCCTTATTTACTTGCAGCTTATCAGAGAGTGGAGCCTTTACTGTATCAGTGTAAATTAAAGCAGTATCTGTTTTTTTTTTTTTTCCTTCTCTGTTTTTCTGTGGATTTATCCAAGAAATAGGTATTTGGTTTAGCAAAGGATTTAAGTTCCCTGCTGCTATTCTGAAATAGCGCTGTCTTTGATGTCCAGAGGACAGGGCAATGTTTTTTCTTTTCTTTGCACCCATTGTGTTTTATTTATGTTGTGTGGATTTTTTTTTTTTGTGGAAGTCAGCATACAATGGCATTCTCTATCCATTTTGCTTCTGTAATGTCACATTTCTTAGTGAAACAGCGTATTCAATGTAACAAAAATAGGACAAGACTTGATTTTTTTTATTCCATCGGGAATTGATTGTATTATGAAAAGGGGTCTCTATATGACTGATGGTTGAGCGACATTAGCCGAAAAGGAAGTCTTGTCTCTCTCTTCGGATTAACACGCTCAGAGGAAAGTGTTAGGAGAGTAAATAGGGTTGATGTTGGCTTCATGTTGACTTTAGCCAAGCAATAAGGCAAGTATGCTTCTTCCTGGTTTAGTCGGGTTATAACTCATCTTCTCCCACCAGTAGCGTTAGGCTGGCCGGCACCAGGCTCCCTGTGGGTTACAAAGATCAGGCTGGGAGGTGGTTTGCTGCAGGCAATACATCCTCTGACATAATCTTGCCACATTTGTGGGGAGCTGAACTCCTTTTCGGTATAATTAGCGAGATGTATCATCTGATATGTGGAGATAAGCGGGCTTGGAAAATTATTTACTGTGAGGAGCAACGGCTACTTTTATGTTTTTACTGTACCTTTGTTTGCACATTTTAAAACTTAAAATTCTTGTCTTTTCTCAGTGTTTATTGTGCATGTTGAGCTGGTGCTACTGTGGGTGATGCATGTTTGAATCCGGCATGTCTAGTTTCTTTTTTATCCAATAAATAATTGCACCATACAATCACTGTCCTGATTATAGTCACGCCATTACGCAATTTTTCATGGTTTTGCTGCGTCAATGCAACAGTTAGACTAGCCAGTGATAATTTATGAGGCATATGAAATTAAATCAACAAAGGTTGTCAAGTCAAAGTCATGTAATAAGCATTTTCAGTTCATTATGTCATGCAGTTAGTCTCAGAAGGCGTCAGCTCATAACATGCCATAAAGGCCCATCATGCTATTGAGAGCCTGGCATATTTACATGCCTTTAAGAGACAAATATATCTTGACCAATCAATAGCATTTGTTTCAATTACGCTTAAAGTGAGCTATTATAACGATTTTCTGTGCCATATGTTTAGCAGATCACTGATGTATTTCTGACCCGTATTTGATTAGATGGCAGCTCTCCAGTTGATAGCACTATGTGTCCTGCAGACGCTGATCAATAAATTACATTAAACCGTTTTAGCTGCTGTGGTTGAAAGTTACAGTAGCACCTCACAGAATTAGAGCTGTTGAAACCGCCTTCTCAGTTACACATTTTCCTCCCTATATTATACAATAAATAAACCAAATAATGTGGTAAAAAAAAAACATCCTTCCTGTACCTTATTTTTATAAAACAGAAAGTTACAGCCTTCTAATTGGCCAACATTTAATCAACCTTTTATATTACTAATGATTTATATAATATTACTCTTATAGTTTAATTAAAAAAAGAATACATTTATGAAATATATACACTACACTAATACAAGGTTTGGGGTCAATTTTTTTTTTTTAAAGAAATTAATACTTTTCTTCAGAAAGGATGCATGAAATAGATATAAAGTGACAGTAAAGACATTTATAATAATGCAACATATTTATTTTTAATGAAATGCTTTTCTCTTGAACTTTCAAAGAATCCTGAAAAAAATGAATCACTGTTTGCACAAAAATATGAAGCAGCACAACTGTTGTAAACTCTGATAATAATCATAAATGTTTCTTGAGCATCAAATAATCATATTAGATTGATTTCTGAAGGATCATGTGACACTGAAGACTGGAGTAATGCTGAAAATTCAGCTTTGATCACAGGAATAAATTACATTTTAAAATATATTCACATAGAAAACAGCTGTTTTACATTGAAATAATATTTAACAATATTACTGGGTTTGTTTTGTATTTTTAATCAAATAAATGCAGCCTTGGTGAGCAGAAGAGACTTCTTTTAAAAACATACAAAAATCTTACCGACCCCAAACTTTTGAACGGTAGTGTATATTAGTGGTGGGCAGAGATTAATTTAATAGATTAATCTCACTGTAATCTTGGAATTAATCTAGATTTATCTAGATTAAAATGGCTCATTTGAATTCTGCCGAAGGCATTCAGAATATGTGTGCTACCCAAATAATGGTCATAATTCTCCTCATGATAGTTCGCCTCGCAGGTAGTTTATAAGATGGGTCACCTGTGGCCGCCTGGAGAACAAGCTCGAGCCCATCATCTTCAGCCACGCTGATGGGCCGGCAGCTGGTGGCAATCCACTGAGCGAGGAGATTAGTTAGCTTGGCTGATAGAGCTGTGCTGACGGGCTTGCCTCGGTTGCACTCAAACATAGAAGTTTGACGACGACTCTACATCAGTGCTTGGCCCGGCATCTTCCGCATTAGCTAAGGGATGCTTTGCGTTTAGGTGGTTTTTGAGACTGGAAGAACTCCTACAGTAAATTAATTCTGCATTGCACAAGGTGCAAACAACCTTAGTCTTGTCGAGGTTTCCATTGGGAAGCTTCTTAAAAATAAAATTTACCTGAAGCAAACCCGGCGGCTTCATAGCTGCATCCATGTTAGCATGTCACGTTTGATGTGGAAATTCCACAGTAGGCATACACACAGATTCGAAGACTCGTTCTCGCCCCCTACAGGCAATTCGGCTAGGTATACATCCGCGCTAAAATATCAAGGTGAAAGTCATCATAGCTTGCGTAGTATAGACCCAGCTCCCAACACAACTTTGAGAATAGATTAACGGCGATATTTTTTTTTATCGCCCGATAAGAGTCTCACGTTAACGCCGATAACGGCCCACCACACACACACACACACACACACACACACACACACACACACATATATATAATATATGTTTCAGAAATGTATTCTTTTTTAGAATAATTTTTTTAAAACAGTATATATATATATATATAAACATGCCTTAGAAAAAGAAGATACTGGTGTGCATCTGTCTGGGACTAGGCTTAAGCCTTTGCCTGTGAAACCAGGCAAAATTGTATGTTACAATTTAAATGATTGATTTTATAATCAGACGTGAGGACTGGAACATTTCTTTTATAAATCGAGGTGATACGTTCTCTCAAAATTATTTCCAAAAATGTTACAAAAAAATACTTGTAAATGTATGCCATGGGCATTTCCGAAAAAACGCCTGAGGAATCGTCCATTGTTGAAATTAGCCTAGGTTTGCACTTGCTACCTATTTTGCTCAGAGGACCAATATTCCAGTAGAGCGTTTTATGCTCCCTGCAACAAAAGATCAATGTTCCATTAGAATAAGTGAGCTGTTAAATTCATTTCAACCTTGGTGCTATTATTTGATTTGGGGTCGTGTTACGACATGTTTGCCTCCTCTCTCACTCCAAATGTTTCACCCTCTCCCTGGCTTAATCCATTTTATGATGGCCAGCAAATGCCAATCAATATCACTCATTGTAGTTTGCATCTACGTTCCCACAGTGCATGGATTGAGGATTGAGTTTCTACTGTTGAAGGCTCTCAGAGTAGCAGAAGGGTACGTGAATACGCTCACCCATCGTCTTTATCTTGTGGTGTCTGCTGGCTCTTCCACACCTGCTCCGTGTGAACAAACAGACGTCTACTTCCATGCAGCTGCTAATTAAATTACAACCATTAATCTTCATCAAATCTGGGCTTGGGCTCTCAAGTTTCTAGTACATGCAGTGGATGAAAGCTCTGAGAAAGGAGAGGAGGAAGAAATGAATTGATAACCACTTCAGCGAATCATGCTTAAGAGTTTTTCTTCTGCGTCAAAGATAACTGACGACCAATTGAATGAAAAGAGACAGCATCTCAGACCAGATTTGCGGAACGGTGTAGAGCAGACTTGCAGGTTTGTGACCTCAGATCTACAGGTGCTGGCACATTTTTCACCGCCCAAACACCTGAAATTGCACCTAGAAGCATTTGTTAGGAAGTCCTAATCTTTAGCTCACCACTTTCCAATGCAGGCCTGGACACTTTTTTTTTTCTCAGCATCAAAACGCATACTCTAAATTTATTTAATAACAGCTGCAATCGTTATGAATTCAGAGTATGTGTTTGCAAAACTCTCTCCATCCCATTACTCTCTTGTACTTCAAATGCAGAGAGAACTGGTTGAATTTAAAGAGGGAAGAGCATCAGGCTCTGTTTTTGGCTTCTCTTGGGCTTCCTTCAGTTTTATCTGATTCTGTGATAATGGAAAAAGTGAGATTACAAGGACCTTGTGTGAGCTACTTGTTGAACTGTCTTATCAGCTGGGCTGCATAATTATTCAGTATGTTAGACATGTTTTGCATGATTAATTCTTTTTTTGTGGAAGGATTGTTAAGCTTCGCTGCCCTTCGGCAGGCAGCTATGTCCGTGTGCTGCTTTCGACAAGCGTCAGTACAATATGTAACATACAGGAGTCGTATGCTTTCCTATATCAAACAGAGATTCACCAGGGTAATTTTAAAATCGTGCCTTGCCTGCTGATAATGACAGTTTTCATTTAAAGAAGCATTTTCCTTGAATAGGAAATATGTTCCATACCGAGTCATTCCACTGTTTCAGATTTATTCTCCCAATAAGCTAACAATTGTGAGTAATATATAAATTCTACACAGACACATAAGACTGGTAGTTTGTGTATATACTGTGTGTGTGTGTGTGTGTATATATATATATATATTAGGGCTGGGACGATATACAACTATCTCCCGATTCGATACTATCACGATACTTGGGTAACTTTTAATTATTGCGATTCCACAAGTATTGCCATCCGATATTGCTATGTATTGCGGTTTATGTTTGCTTTTTTAACTCTGGACAATGGGGAATAGTTAAATGATACACACTTTACATGATGGTGCTGGTCGTATATCCGTAGTTGTTACTCCATCTGACAATTTTCACTTTCTCGTGTCAGGATGAGATATGCTGTCATATAATACTCACTGATACAACACACATCGCCTTCAAGAGGTAACTTTCCTCCATGCAACTCGTAAGCAAGAACTAAAATAAAGCAATTTAATATATCACTTACTTAACCAATCAGATGCCAAGCACAAACCTTCACTATCCTGTTGTGACTGACAGAGGAAGGTCAGGTTACAACCTATAGGAAATGGTATGAAATATATTTTTTATATTCTTCATTAGTTTTGTGTGCTATTTGGAAGCACATTTAATTGTCACACTTTTAAAACATATGAGGACGTTTCAGTTTTTTTTTTTTTTTTAAATATGTCCTTCAAGTGGCACTTGAGGTTTAACTATAAATAAATGTTGCTTAATTTTAGCCATTTATGCTTTTTAATGCTTAGGCACACTGCCAATGGGCAATATATTGTAATGTGGGTAAGATGATACATTATGCATGAGGATGTTAGTGTCCCATTGGAATCTGGAATAATAAATAGTAGCAGGTTTTAAGGTTTAGTAATACTGAATCACTGCAATCTGGGGAGATGTTAGCCGCTCGTGTACAGTGCAGGTGAGATCACGCCTGACCTCTGCCTTTTGTGAGTGGCCATCTGAATATATGATTTTCTTCAAGTTGACTTCTGCTTCTATTTTTCATCATATCACAGGCAAACATGTGGCCTCTGCTGCTGCAGTCACAGACAGTGTTCATTTCACTGCCTGCCTGCTCTTATTAGACTATCTTCTTGTCAGAGTTCTTCTTCAGAGTTGCAACTGCTGGCTGAATATTTCAACAGCTAATGTTGCTCACCCTCATTACTGATCCAGGTCACTATTACTAAACACTACTTTTTTGTCTCTAGCGAGTCATTGAATCCCTCCTTCAAACAAATAATAAAATTACAATCATTCAAATTAATTAAATATTTTTTTAAATAGAATGCAGGATTTTTTTCTTTTAACACAACCTCTTATAAATTACACGTTTTTTTTTTTTTTTTTTTTGTCTATTCAGAATCATGGGAGAGTCATGATCTCTTTAAACGAACAAATTCGTGATTCTCAATTTATCCACAATCGTGCAGCTCTAACGTGTGTTAATATATTAGCTGAAGTGTTATAATATAATTTTAAAATCATATTAGGGGTGGGGAAAAAAATCGATTCTCTGATGCATTGCGATTTTCTCTTCAATGATTCTGAATTCTCTGAAACAATTTCAAATCGAGTTTCTTTTTAACCGCAGATGCGCGGTGGTACTATATGTGCTCTAGAAACATCCATATTTTCTAATTCCACATATGCACACACACACAAACTCTTGACGTTCCCATAAAATAATCTTCTATATGTTTCAAATTGCAAGGCCAATCGCAGGCTTCATTGCACAGGGTATGCTCTGTGAGAAATGTGTTCTTTGCTTGATGTTCCGCATCCTGTTAGGCACCGGTTTTCTTTTTGTGTAGATAATCATTCCTGTGCTTTTCATTTTTTTAAGCTTCAGATAACCATTTAGAAAAAAAAAATTCATTAAATCATAGTCTTTTAAAAGATAAAAAGGTACTTCATAACAGCAAAGATCCACAACAACAACAACAACAAATGTAATAATTCTGCAAGGCCCTCAATAAAGTGAAATCCCATAGCTGAGCATAAACTCTAGCCTCTGGCTTTTGGCTGGCGAAAAAATGCAAGTTTTGCAATATGAACCCAGTGTCACAATAAAATCTCATGAGGCGAAAGACATGTGAACAGGCATGTCATGATCTGATGCCCAGAGATGACACTCCCTCACCTCATTCGAATTCTCCCTCAACCTGATCAAATGGTGTCGCATACAGCAATGTCAGTACACAACAGTGGCAGACAAGAAGCCCTGTCCATCAAAGAGCTCCCATGAGCTCGGATGCCTTTTGAATACGAAGGGGACGCTTGCAGGTTATTGTGTGTGGCGATGGAGCCCGGCTGGCTACCGGTGGGGTGACAGAGAGTCTATTTTCTACATGACTGGGCTTTATTTCAACCCTGCCGTGAGCGAGATCACAGTGATTGATTTTTCTCCTCTGCCATAAAGCGCTGCGATTATGCACAGCATCCAATCTTTAATCAGAGCTAAGTGTCTTAATCTATTATTTCTGGTGGGGATAGGTGGGCATAGAATCGTCCTAGTATAAACTGCATTTGGTTTCGGGCCAGACCTGGACGTTGGGGTATTGAGATGGCTGGTCATGAGTCTCACTGAGGTGTATATAAATCAGTTTTCAAACTCTGGACCCTTGGGGGTCAATCAGCCATCGGCTCTTTTATCTAGAAGGCGGGAGGTATTCTGCCATATTGCCCATTACACTTTCATAAGTAATAGGAGTGCACTGTCTTTAGAAGACTAAAATACTTTTTATATGTATATTTATTAGAGCAGCACAATTCTGGATTAAATTAATAAACAAGAATTTTGGTTTGAAATAGATATAGCAATTCTCTGACGATTCTGATTAGACAACTAAACAAAGTATAACGTAATTTATTGAAGTTCTGACAAAATGTTTATCACCTACATGAACACTTTACAGTTGGTTTTCTCTTCAAAATAAGTTAAAACGTGTATACTAATGGCATATGTAACGTTAGAGGCGGGTCCCTAAATTGGCAAATATTGAACGTCCAATGTCAAGCCAACTTTTAGCGTCAAACTTTGCGTGTTACGTTCATATTCTAAGTTCATTTGCTTTCCTGTAGCCTATATAGTATAGCCTACATTTCCAATAAGGTATGAGTTTGGTCTTTTATATCACTGTATTAATCCATTAAGCTACGCTAAGCATTTTATATGTCCCGACAACAGGGGAATCCTGGAGTATGATGTACTGTATTGAAACAGAAACCCTAGTACTGCAGCTAAACAAACAACAGAAATATATGTCTACCTCAGTAGATTTAACATTTGATCTGTACATCAGATCAATCTGTACACATTTTTTATTAAAATGAATGACTCTCTCTAACTTTTGCTTTGGTGTTCGTCAACATGCACTTGCTGGTCGAGTAACAGCAGATGGAGATTATGAATCGGTACTCTACTGCTATTCATGCAGTTCCCGGATGTGATTTGTTGAATTTTCTGTCAAATTTGAACCACTGAATTTGTGTAAGCGAATTTGTAAAGTGAAATAAAAAGGACCAAAATTGCCTGTCGAATATTATAGGTTGTATTTTTATGGGTTGTTACAGAATTCATATTTTAATTAAATCTGAAAGGTGAATATAGATTATTGATTTTTTTGAATAAGGAAAATGTGTGTGAAATGTTTGGAATTGAAGTATTCAAAGCTTAAATATACAACCAAAGTTGTAAAACCATTACAGCCCATAAAAATACTATCCCTAAAAATACAATGCATTAAAATGCAAGCACTTTTTTTCAATTAGCGCAATTCAACAAGCTATTTGTTTCAAAAACATTTGGCATAAATTTTCTTCCAAGTCAATTTTTTAAATCATTGATTTGAATGAATCATTATTATTATTATTATTATTATTTAAATCAGTTTGAATGAATGATTCAATGACTCACTCACAAAGACCCTGGTGTAACAATGTAATTGATACAAATCTTTAATCTTAATTTGAAGTATCAAGTTACTTTCAATAGGTGATTTACAACATTTTGATTGCTACCGAATGAAGATTTGAATGTTCTGCTGTGATCGTTCTTTTCACAGGATTTATAGACATAGCTGAATCATTGTCATTTAGGACCTTTCAACGATTAATGGTGCAGCTCTAGTATTTATATATAGAATATTGAATTAAATTTTCTATTTTTAAAAATAATATTTTAGGAAATGAGTCCCCTTCTCAGTCCCCTTTGATGTTTGCGCATCAAAATACCTGATATAAGGGACATCTCTGCTCTTAATGTGTTGTTGATAAGAAATGGATGAAGTATCTTGTTTGGGTGAATGTGCAAGGATGTGTTTTCAGACTCCAATGAGTCTGTGCATTTCTATTTCAGTGAGCATAAATCCAGAGCTGGGAGCAAAGAGAGAGAGCGCAAAAAAAAAACAAAAAAAAAACAGCCATGCATCACCATGGACAGGTCATTGGAACAGTGCAATGCAGCGTCTGAGAGTTTCAAGATTAGAGGGGCTAATAATTTTTGAGGGCCATGCTTTATGTTAATGTGGCAGGCCACGCTGTATATTTCTGCTGAGACGGGGCCTTTGTGGCGCTTAATTTTGCTTTAATGGAACTGTTGTGTTAGTATCTGCAGCAGACCCTGAGATTTAAACCCCCTGGAATTAACTGGCTTTATTGCAGAGGACGTCCTGTGATTTATCTCATGTCTCCGGACATTGGGAAGGACACCCAAAACCAAACAAGTAAAAAAGGAAAACCATGGAATGAATTCGTATTGCTATATTTTTGTAACCCGTGTAGGAACATAGCTAATGTGGGTGAAAGTTGCGGATGATTCCAGGAGTCCAGCAGGATTGATGTAGGTACAGTCATTGATATACCATCAATTAATAATTCACAGAATTGTGCTTTGTCTGATGCAAATATTTTTAATATATCAGTCTACTCTGTTTTGGTATTCAATATTGTAATTATTATAAATGATGAGATGAGAAAATGACACAAAATGTATGTATATATTATAATTCTATATTATTTTTTTTAATGTAAAACAATGGTCTATCTTTTTCATTTAACATTTTAGTTATCTTCCAGACAGTCTTTTTTTTTTGCTCTATGATATCCTATCATATTTTATCCTAGATTATTCCCAAACTCTCAAAGCATTTTATTTCAAGAAAAACAAGAACTCCCAAATTCCCCAAAATACGGAGATTTATGTTTTTTCCCCCCATTTATATCTATAGCCTATAACTATATCAATTCATTATATCATCATAACTTAATCAATTCATAATTTCACTTTCCACTTCCACTTTGCTGCACTAATTCAAAGTGCTTCATCTTGGCTGTCCAAGCTCATATCGTTTTCATTTTTCTTAGATAAAATTCATTAGTGATGATCTAAAACTCTTTTTGAATCATTTATGAGCTTATTAATAATTAATCAATAATCGTTATACACTCATTACGCTAAATGGTCATTAAATAATGTAGTTTATCTTTATCCATCCAACCAAGCTTCATTGGTAGAGTCATTTTCAAACATTGCTCAACTAAAAGATCTATTTTTGCCAAGGAAAACACAATTTATGCTGTTAACCCTATTGTGAGACTCTTTGATAACTGGCTTACCTGGTAGAAATGTGTAAATTGTAGTTTTGTGCAGTTGTTTGCACAATTTATTTATTAAAAGTAAACTTTTTTTCTCATTATTAATTATTGAAATTGGCATGTAGTCCACCTCTCACGCCACAACACACATGCATATTCCGACCCACTTCCTTTCAGAAAAGAAGGCTGATAAAGGTCACTCGCGCCAGGACCATTTCATTAGCGACTGAACCCAATTTAGCTGTTTAATTTAAATAAATGGAAACTCATTATACATGCACCCTGGGTTTGCTCCTTTAATGTGGTTGAATTCAAATCCGCATGCAAATTAACCATCAGCGAATGCATTTAACTGTACTAAATGCACAAGGTAGTACTACACAGAACATTTTAATAAACAATTTTGGAGGGCAAAGGAAAACAATAATGTAAATTGCTCAGAATTGTTTCATAGCAGTAGGGCTTTATCGTTCCAGCGTAGCTTCTGCCCATGCAGCACAAAAAGGCAGTGTTATAGCAGGCCTTCAGTGATAGGCTGCACAGTTCATGGATGCCTGAGAAATGCTTAATATGTGGATCCATCCCATCCATCCCATCTTCAACACTGAGCCTTTTTTGAGCATTCTTATTGAAGTGCCAAATATAACAATGTGAGTGTAGGTTTTGTTGTGCATGTTGATAAATGATAAAGAACTCTTAGTTCTGAAACATGTTTATGTGTTTTTGTGCCATGAGTGAACTCAGCATACCTAATTGTTTTGTTCACTCGCATACTGTAAACACAAACCTAAAGAATCTATCATTTGCACTAAATTTGTTTGGGTAGATTTATGTGAGTAAAGACTACCTAAATTTCACAGCTATGACACTCAAATTAAGTAAAGTCTACCTAACATTTGTCAATACATTACCAAATTACTTGATTGTTGTTGTACATTTTAAATAGCTTCTTCGCCATGCATAATTAATGTTTTAATGAACAAGAAACAAGATGTTGCTCATTGGAGAAAATAAACATAATCGCTGTAGCCAACGATTAAATAAGACTAAATCAATCTGTTCCCTGATCTCAGAAGCAGATTTTCTCCATGAAACAGGCAGAGGGCTCAGGAGGTCATGTTTGGCAGCTCAAGGTGTTTGTAACTGATCATTCTGCAGGGTGCGAACGCATTATGAGACACAGGGAGAAGTGTCATGTCACACTTTACGCATTTACAATGTAATAGGCTACTTGGAAAGATGAAGAGTTATCTGATATGGTGTGAATGTTGCCAGTGATTCCTTTATGTTCCGCAGCCAGAGATGTATTGAAGCAATAAGCCATGGGAGGCAGCACGGCTAAGGGGACTTATTTGGCATGCTGTTTTCTTAACTCTGGTAAAATCATTTGAACGGCCTGTTGTTGTTTTATTAAATGGTGGCAGCAGCAATATTAGTTAGAGTTAGAGACAATATTAGACAGTAAATGGTGCGTATTATTGCATTCTGATGGGATGCTGCCATTTTGCAACTTTATAATACTACCTACCGTTCAAAAGTTTTGTGTCTGTGACTTAAAAAAAATGTATATTTCAAATAAATCTCAACTTTCTGAAAAAATGTGTCCCCAAAAATATTCAGCAGCACAACTGTTTTCAGCATTGATAATAATATGAAATGTTTCTTGAGCAGCAAATCAGCATGTTTGAGCTTTGTTCTCGAGCAGCTTTTAGTAGTGTTGCAGGAGTGTTGAGGAATTGCTCAAGGTTTGCCCACAGGCTAGTTCAGAGATTAGTCCAGAAACGGACAGAGATGCTCCCAGAAGTCCGAGGAGAAAGGAAGCTGAGGAAAGATGATGCACAAACCTTTTTTTCCCACACAAAACATCTCTCATGCCATTTGTTTATTGAATGCATACAGTATGGCACATCAATTTGTCCATGTACTCCTCAGAATTTCAGCTCTTTGGGCTATAAAAATTTAAGCTGCACCACTGCTGAGGGGCTGTTCACTAATATTGGCTCACACTTCTCCCAGCTGTTTGGCACTGATACATGGAATTATACCCAAGAAATGTAATATTCATAGGCCAGACCTGTGCATTTTAATCTGTGTGAACCTCATGGAGAGCAAAGGGCAGCTCAGAACGAGGAACCCGCTGGGCATTCTGGGACGGGCTGCTGTGGGACAGAGAGTGTTACATGGCTCATTTCATCACACACGTTGCTCAGCGACTGTGGCATTTTGTGTGTGTGTGTGTGTGTGTGTGTGTGTGTGTGTGTGTGTGTGTGTGTGTGTGTGTGTGTGTGTGTGTGTGTGTGTGTGTGTGTGTGTGTGTGTGTGTGTGTGTGTGTGACTGGATGAAATGCATGATTCATGATTTACAGTTCTGCTATTCATTATTGACAGCAGGTATGAAATATTCAAGCTAGTTCTTAAACGTGCATGTTTTTGTGTTGGAGAGTCTATATATATATATTTTTTTTTTTAATGCAATAGCAGATAGACCATACTAACCACGGCCAAGGCAACCATAAAATTCCCACGTAGAAAAACACAAATACAGCTATTCTTGTTATTATAAAACTGTTGTCCCATTATGCATATACTGTACACTGCAGTTCAAAAGTTTGGGCTCGGTTAGATTTTTTCATACGTTTTTGAGAGAAGTGTGTTATGCTCACAAAGACTGCATTTCTTTGATCAAAAGTACTGTAAAAACAGTTATATTAACATATTATTACAGTTTAAAATAACTGTTTTCTATTTATTTCTATTGGTCTGATTTTATCGGTTATATTTCATCATAATTTAATATCTAATTCATACTTTTTACATTTTATATTTTTTTACGGGACATTACTGTGCTGTACTGCATTTTATATATATATTATACCTTATATGGTAAGGTAAACTACAGGTAAGCAATTAACATTTGACTTTTCTTTATTTTCTAGATACAGTGTATAGCCTATATCTTGCAAAATGATGCCACTTCACTGCATAAACCATCTTGTATGCAAAAAATATGCCTGAGGTTGACGCCTGTGGCTAACTAGTCATGCATTCACTGATGTGGTGATGTCCACTGTTTGGCTTTCCCAAAAAAACTCTTGGAATATCAGTTTGTCCTTGAGAGTCCGCCGGTCGGGTGCTGACAGTCGGAGTGAGGGATCCAGTCAGGCTCGGGGTGATTAGCTTTAATCTGGCTTCAGTGCTCCCTGACTTCACAGGTCACCAAGCTTCGGCTCTGGCCACGTCCACAACCATTCCAGCCTAAGTGGTCGCTAGAATCAGGCCTGTCTTCCTCTCTCTCTCTTCCTCCCTCCCTCTCAAGAACCACAGCCTCACAGACTCCAAGCCTTCATTGTCTGTGAAGCTGGGGACAATAGGAGAGATGATTGCCTGAGAAACCTTTGGTGATGTGTTGTGTCTGTGGGTGGGACTGGGAGCGATTTTATACCCGCTCACGCCACTTTCATGGAGCTCAACTTTCTGCCATCCTTCATCTTGCTGATTCACATGATTTTAAGGGGGTCATATCGTTAAAAATCTAATTAATGAAATAAGAATTCAATATACATTAAACAAATTCTGTTCACAATTACTCAAGTTTTACCTAGTCACTCTTCAAGAACTACTAGATCCAGACCACTATTTTAAAGTTAAAAACGTCTAGGTTTCTAATGTAACCCCCGTTCCGTGAAGGAGGGAACTGAGACGTTACGTCAGAATGACTGACGGATTGGGCTTTCAGGCGAGATCCCAATTCGTCTTTTTCACTAGAAAATAATGGTCCGGATCACTAGTAGTTCTTCAAGAGTGACTAGGTAACACTTGAGTAATTAGTAATGCATTTTATGACCATATTCAGAGTAAACAAGATTATTGATTATATCTCAGACACACAATAATGTTCTGATTAGTAATTAATTGGTAATTCTTTATAATTTGTCATAGTTAGTTGAGAGTTATTAATGAGGCTAATCTCATTCAGTAATTATTGATAACTACTAAGGAACTATCTTAGTCCTAAATTTGATATTACTTATTGATTAGTTAAGCTTTTTTCATATTAGTTAATAGTAGTAGCTGAAGTGTTAATGTATTACTCAGTTGTCCTGCATTACTTCCTGTAAGGTTACGTATTAATGACAGACTATTATTCTAAAGTGTTACCGAATGCATAAATTCATGATTCAGTGTTCTGAATCTCAGTGAAGTAATTTTAAAGAAGAACAATCATTTCACATTTTTAAGGATAAGAACAATATATTGCAAAAGATTTTCAAATATTGTTCTGTTGATTCACGGAGCCCCTAAAGGGACATGGTGGTGGAAAAAAATATGGGATGGGAGGAATAAATATATATCAATACTTTTGCGTTCTCTCACAAAAGTTTTGCATTCCCCTGAGAAACTTTCACAAAAGCATTAATATATATATTTTTCCTCCCATCTGATATTTTTTCATCACCATGTCCCTTTATGGTCACCGTAATTCCCAGCATTAAAAATGGGTGACTTCTTCTTTAGTATTTATTTTATTTATTTTCATTTTATTATTTGTTTTTTGTTTCATTTTATTTGTTTCATTTTGTTTTGTTTCAGGTGCAAAGGGTTTACATAATAGTCTTACATGAACAGCTTGAAACAATATTGTCAATTTAATGATATGACCTCTATAAAACAGTAATATTGTGGTGATTGCTACCACTCTCATCAGTCAAAATAAAATAGAAAAGTTCACCAAGAACTGGATGGTTGCTATAGGGAGCATTTCTAAGATGGTTATAGATAGCTAGATACTGTACGGCAGCGTAAAGGACTCTTAATTAGGCTACTGATGTGACCCCAAACCCTTCCCATTCTCTTCATGCCACTAATATGTGTTCTAGATCATAATAAACACAAATTTGCATTGATTCATTATCTTTTAGTACCATGGTTGTGGAGCAGTTGTTTACAGATACCAGATTTTGATATTAAGCGCCTTTCATGCAGTCCTTATCGTTGCAACAAAGGTTCCAATTAACTAGAGCGTGTGCCTTCCATTTCCTCTCTCACTGCATTAAGCCCAATAATGAATCATTGTCAACCACATGGAGGGAGAAAATGAATTGGAGCTAGAGTCCTGGGGTGTTATTTTATGACTCTAGTGTGGCAATTCAAATGGTTACATATTATTATTGAAATTATTAAGAATTACTGGGTGATAATTTGGCTGCCATAACCCATACAAAATATGGAGTGTCACATTAGAGTTGACTAACAGGATGAAAAATAGTTGTGAGCTGGTAAGAGCTAAATGCTGTATGAAATTGAAAGTAAAATAAAGAGCGACAGAAAATCTATCCCCTTAAATTTAGACTAAAGGGTTACTATAGGGATGGAAATGAAGCATGCGGCAGTCGTATACCGAAAGCTCATCTTGGTGAGCGGTTAGAGTGCAGTGGAGCTTCTCAAAACTGTCAAAACACTTGTGGATTTTGTCAAGTTTTATCTGTATGCCAAGTGGCTTGTGAACACGGGGATGCCTCTTTCCACTAGATACCAAATTTAAACAAATGTTCCCACTCCTTCACTATTATTGGGGATTGCTGATATTTTTCCCTTGGTTTACATGCACATGCTGTGTTCATATGTGTGTGTATTTCAGATATAGTAGATTGTAAACATGATGTAGGCTACTATCTAACAGATTTTAGTGATATCAACCAAACCATTATCTCAGAAGGACATATTTCATATCAATTACAAAAAGGAGGCATTGCAAAAGTGCATGGCGATTTATAAAATGTCTGTGAGCAAAAATACAACATATTCTTTATGCTCAGTAGTTCATATTATTTATTAGAGGGTACAAATTTACATAGTGCACCTTTATATGAGACACATCTAAGCTATGGAAGAGCAAACTAACAACAATGTAGCAACATGTTCCTCTTGGATAAGTCCTATATGGAATCCATAGGCAGTTGCATATAACTGCTGCATTATTAGTTGCATGGTTCATTTAACACACATATTTGTAGTGCTTCCATCATCTTTAACAATAGAATCCTTTAAGGCAAGCATTTTCCCTCAGAGGAGCCGATGTGAGGAAACATGTGCAAAGCATAAGTGGATTACCGTTCTTAAAAGCCTAAACTTGTCTTCTGCTCATGAAATTTAGAAAGCTTCGCAGATGCTTGAGTTCTAGGCTTGATTGTGCAGAGAAGCTTAACTAGGAATTGCACTTAGAGATGATTCTAATTGAGCCAGAAGTAAAAACGTCCATTTGGAACATGAAATTGGGAAAGTTCTAACTTAGGTCACTTCTGAAATTGGCACATCACCATGGATGACCTCTAGTATATTATGTCTAATCTGTTTCATTAGAAAAATATAAAACTTTGCATTACTGTGTAGGTCATGCAACAGAAAAAAAAATCCAAGTGAATCAATTTTGAATCAAATTGGAATTTAATTTATTTTTTAGTGTTTGAAACGCAGTAGTGCGTACGTTTGGCCTCTTTGTCGCCATCTCTGTCTGAAACCTGAAATTGCTGTTATTTGCAGAGTTATCTTTATGTGAGTTGTGAAATGGCAGACACGTCTCCTGAGTCAGCGCGGATGAATCTAATGTTTTGAGGTGTATGCCTGTCAACGCACCAGTGTCCTCTCTGTACATCGGAATTGCAGTTACTACGTCTTCTCGGAAGTAGCCTATATATCAAAAATAAGAACTTTCACTGGAAAATGCCACCTGAACAAGTAAGTAACATGTCTGCCATTTTTATTCCGACCAACTGAACAAAACAAAAAAAAAATTGACGTAACGTTAGGCCTAATGACGCAAAGTCAAACGGCGGCAAACTAGTAGGCTATTTCCCACGACAAACCGGCCCGACCTATCAAGTTAGAAAACATTATTACAAGATGATAGTTTTGAACACTGCTTGGTTATGTACTTGCTCAATATATATATATATATATATATATATATATATATTTTTTTTTTTTAATTAAAAACATTTTCGGAATTCAGCTTTAAGTTCTTAAATTATGCGCACCAAAGCTCCTGCTGTTAGTGCAAAGCAGAATCTCCAATCTTCAGTGTCACATGATCCTTCAGAAATCATTCTAAAATCCTGATTTGGTGCTCAAGAAACATTTATTTTTATTATCGTTGCTGAAAACAGTTTTATATTTTTTAAACCTTAATGCAAAAAAGGTCATTTTAATCTTCTTTAAATCAATTACATGCAATGGAGGGAATTGAAATTCATTTTTAAATGAATTATTATGATAACGTCTTTCTCAATGTACATATTTTTTTAATATGGTACCGTTACTGACCAACATATTGCAGATATATCAGATCTCTTTGTAGTAATTGCCTCATGTCCCCTGTCTTTCCATCTGCATAGTTCGTCATGCTGCCACCATTTTGAGTTTTAGTGCATAATGAATTGCATCTGTTCTTGCTCCAACCTCAGCTTTTGTCTTATCCTATTGTTTGTTCCAGTGGGTTATTTGTCTTTCTCACTGGAGAAGCCAAGATTTGAACAGATAAAACGCATAATTACCAGTGGCTCACATATTCATGTGGTTTGTTCGAAGCTTTTTACACCAGTGTTCAGGAAACAATTTAGCTGTTTCCATGGGCTGCCCTTTTATCTTCCCTAAAAGACATAAAATTAAGCAAAAACAATGTTTTTATGTGGCCGAAGACTACTTTAGGAATTGCAGGTGTTAGCCGCTGCTTGAAATAGAAGAAAAGAAGGAAATAGGAGAGGAAAAACAAGAACATAAGGAAATAAAAATGAAGTAAATCGAAGGAAATAAGCATTAAAAGAGAGAAAAAGTTAACAAGGAAGGATGGAAGCATGAAAGAAAAGGCTAGAAGGAATTATTTATGTCTTTGTAGTGGTAAACTAGGAAAAGTGTCAACCTAACTGTCACCTTTGGAGTTTCATTTGGTAAAGCGGGCTTATAACACGTCATACAAACTAACTAAACTTTCACAAACAAACGTAAGAGTCTGAACACGTTTAAATTCCCCTAAATAGCTGAAAGTTTTGATGCTGAAGTGTCAGTTTCAGTTTAGAGGTCTTTATCTCTCGCACATGTATGGAAATGAGGATATACACAGACATAATAGAAGATGAGAAAGAAGATGATATGGAGTGACTGAGAATTGGACGTTCTCCAGGTTTGCGGTAGAAAGCCGATAGAGACAGAAGCTCGCTGCGGAAGGAATGGGAAGAGCGTGTCTGAGCGGTGGGGGGATCTAAAAGAAGAACAACACAATAGGTAAATCTGTGACAGACAGGTCGGTATAGACTCAGACACGAGAACGAGTGAAAGATGAAGCCAGCAAGAACGAGTGATAATGTACAACACAAGCGGCAGATCCCCAGCGTGCCTCTTTTGGGAGAAAGACGCATTTAATTTTGGCAAGTGGCTCTTATAGCCTTGGTCTCCTCCTGCTTTCCGTGATCCATTCCATCATTTAAACTCGCAAGGTAAAGAAATCTCAGTTCCAGCAGGAAAATTGCACTCGGAAGCAAGTTCATAGCCTGCATTGAGAAGAGTAGCCTCATTCTGCGGCAGTCCAATCTATCCCCCATTGAGACTTTCTCACTGGCAGTGCTGGTGCCAGACACTCCCGGATTGGCCATGATGCCTTCCTCTCCTTGCTGTTGATTGTGCATTATCAGAGCCCCTCACACACCGAAAATTACATGTAGCACCAGAGGTGGTCATGACAATGATAGCTGGTTTCCATGGCAATCAAAGGACCTATTGGAAAGTGGCAAGGCCTGTCGCATTGTGATAATAGCCCCACTCATTTCACTCTAATTGAAAAAGCTTTTGGGGGACAAAAATGTTCCACCTCCTTCTTTCATTGTAGAGCTAAAGAAAGGTAAATAGGCTTTGTGGAACGCCCCTTAAAATGTATGCATAGCATGTTGTGACATCTGTCTCACCAAAACGCGTTATTGTCTTTTGTGTAACAGCCTCTTGGAGCATTGAACATTTAAATATATATATATATATATATAATGTAATGTACTTATAGGCTACTCCTATGTGATTATGCATGTATACATTGATGTTTAGTTCAGTTTTAAAGCCCATTTTGCTTACATATGGAAGAAATTCTCTTTTTGGCAATGTTTTAAATTATCCACCTTATTTTAACGTAAGAACGGGTGACGCCATTGCTAACTTGATGTGCAAGACGTTCGTTGTCATGCGCCTCCAGTTAATGTAATTGTACAGTCTGTATGGCTGAATTCAGAAAAGCGTTTTACCATACTTCTCTTTATTCAATATCTTTATTTAGAAGCTAATATGCTACTATTACATAGTATTTGTTTCACGATAACAAAACCAGTTCATAAGATTCATTCGTAATGGGATTCAGGCTTCACTGGTCATGCTGTACTTGATTCACTAAAAAGTTATTTGTTAGTTAATCAGACTACGCCTGTCATGCTTGTTTTTACTTAGCCTACAATCCTTAATTACAACTGCGGTACATAGTATTTTATTTCATCACAAACTTTATGATTTTACAACTTAGGATTTATTTCACTATTGTGCTGATTGCTGAAGGTTCAGCCGCAGTGGAGCATTATACTGGAACTCACAAGTTAGTTAAGCAAAACACAGTGACATCTACAGGACAGGCAGAGCTATCCAATATATTTTCTCGCTGCCACTTTGTGATTTATTACCCTCCCTTGCATTAAAATATAAGAATTACTACAGGGCTCAAACCACTGGAGAAACCACAGGTTAAGTGTCTTGCACAAGTGTGGTGGCTTTTCATTCCATCTGGGATTTGAACCCCTTGGTTAGATTGTACTCAGACCCTGTTTTGGAAGCATTTGAAACACTGAATGCATGTCTCCATTCATGGAAAATTCTAGTTAACCTCCTTTTAAAGGTCAGATCAGTAGGAGTAATATAATTGTTTTGTTGTCACATTTTAAAATGATCAATGTGACTGATGTCATCTCCAAAACAATACACACTCGGTTGTGTTTTACAAGTCCATTTGAATACTAGCAGTCACAGGTGATAAGCATGTTAAGTCAAAGCCATTGAACAGACTGTAAATAGAAGTGTCATTGAAAATGGAACACATCAATGCCAAGTGAAGTGTTTACTTCATACTGAATGATTCATTGGGCACCGAGAGCACTCTCAATGAAGTCATTGGAGCTGTGTGACTCTCATACTATTCCTGTTTTTATACTCACAACAATACTAAGATTTTAGGAGGGTTATTGCCGGGGAATTAACCTTTTAAACTGTTTTGTAAAAATGAGCATTTCTCAGTGATAGAGTCGTGTTTGTGAGCCTTGTCAGAGGCAATTAGCACTTAGAGGACTGAGGACAATAATTCCAGTGTCCTGTAGCAAAAAATTAAAATAAAAATGAAAACATTGTTGGCTCTGTTGCGATAACAAAAAAGGCTGATGGTCGGTAGAGATTCTTCTGTGCCATTTGCACTACAGTATGTCCAGTAAAAAAAATAAGTTCAACAAAAAACGATCATATAGTCTCATCAAAGAAAATTCATATATAGTCAAACCAAAAATTATTCAGACACCAGATAGTATTTTTTTTTTTTTTTTAACCAGTAGGTGCAGGACACTATAGTTTATTTATGTAAGTGAGGATAGCAAAATAAAGTAAACTGTGACATATTATACCCACAAATTCTTTATACGATAGACTACCAGTAAAATGTATTAAAATTTGGGACCAAAAATTATTCAGACACTTTGACCTGACTTAAGTGTTTTTTCTTTAATTGCTAATTTGACCTTTTTGCACAATTGGTTGACCTAAATTGGTATTATCTAATTCTGTACTTCAATTTAACAGGTGAAAGCTGACAGCTATTCAACCTAATTCATTTGTGAGACAGTCTAACAGAAGGATCTTGTCATATTTGATTACCATTTTCTAAACTATCGCGAATAAACTGTGATAATGTGAGAAATGTTGAAGGTGTCTGAATACATTTTGGCTTGACTGTATTAATCATTGGTTTCACTTCATTTGGATGGTCTCTTTAACACATTCTGTTGACTATAAGTAATGTTAAGGACCATCACAATAAAGAGTAATCAGATATTAAGCAGACAGTACACTAATACTCTAATGAGAGTCAGTTGACATGTGGTTGCAAAGTTACTTATAGTCACCAGAATGTTCAAAAGGGACCATCAAAATAAAGTGTTACCAAATAATTTTAAATTGTAAGAATATTTCAGAATGTTTCTATTTTTACAGTACTTTTGATTAAGGAAACACAAACTTGATGAACATTAGAAACTTCTTTCAAAAACCAACAAACAAAAAAATATTCCTGACCAACTATAGACGCTACTTTTGGAACTATAGAGTCCCAGGCCGGTAACAGAGGCAACAGACTAAATTTCCAAAGTCAGACTCAAGCAAAGAATCCTGCCACCCTACGACTATAAATCAATTTCTATTTAGATCAAGCAGATTCAAATGTGAAGGCCTAATGTGGCACTGAACAAACAGGCCAGGAGGATGATGAATGCGAGGGGAAGCATAATGGGCCGACCGACTGATAGCCCGATATCACAAACATCCATCTTCCTTAATTCCCAGTGCAGTCTACTGGATCCTGTCCAACATACTCAGATGAATTGTCAAAGACACAGAGAGGCATTTTGAATCAGCCTGTTTGAGTTATAGCTGTCACTTCTCTGGCTACCAAACTTCACTCTTTTCATCCCTCTGAAATATCAATTATTCAGCCCTGCTTCAGAGGTGTGGCGAGGTTGTGCAGATACTCTAAAATATCCACTGAAGTGCAGTGTCTTATTCAAACAGTGTCGACACTAATGAATTTGTAAATGGGCATGCAAATCGGCCAGATCGCAACTCTTTGTGGCACATCTTTTACTTGACTTATAAAGGAGTCTTGTGAAGTAGTCGAGACTGTATAAATGAGGATATATTGGTGTCATGACACTTTCATGTACATGTAAAAGTAAAAAATGCCACATTTACTGAATCTCTGTCGATCATTACATAAGGTGATGCAATGGCAATGCAATGCCGTTAAATTGAAATGTCTATCCAGTACCTTTTGTGTTATGAGCATGAACTCTCCCTTTATATACTTTTGATGATACTTTTGGATATTTAATTAAATATTGACACTTTATTTTTGGGTCCAATTCTCGCTATTAACTTGTTTATTAGCATGCATATTACTAGGATATTGGCAGTTAATTGGTATTATAAAGCACATATTAATGCCTTATTCTGCATGACCATATTCTACATCCCTTAATCCAACACCTAAATTTAACAACTACATTACTAAATATTAATAAGCAGTAATTAGGAGTTTATAGAGGCTAAAGTTATAGTTAATAGTAAGAATTGGGCCCTAAACTAATGCGTGACCGAATATATTTTTTTTATAAATATTTAGATACTTCAAAGAATGCAATAATATTGAGATTTTAAAAATAATTTATTTGGTCTAAAAAGGGCCAAAAATCCTAAATATAAAAAATAGCTAAAGAAAAAAACTCAGAATGTCAAAATGTGTTGGTGTTACAACAGGGCTTTAAAATAATGAAAGATAGGTATTGTCATTGATACTGTATATCAATGACATTGTAAATCGTCTTTTGGATATGCTTGCTTTTGTAATCTATGGATATCAGAAATGACTTTCACTTTAGTGCTTGCTTGTTTGGATGAAGCTTAAGGTTTTAATACATAGCAAATACAAAACATGTGTCATGCCTCATTCATAATGTATGTTTTCAGTAAAAATAGAGTAGATTCACATTTGGATCGTTTGTTGAGTTGTTTTCCTCCCAGCATTTTAGACTCTGGGTGGTAAATGTCTCCCTGACAACTATAATAATAATTCATGAGATATGGCAGAGATACATATGTATTCATAGCGTGAACTGCAGCATGCTATATAAGTGACCTAATAAATGGGATGAGATCATTTCGGAACAGTAATCGAACAATGCGGGAACAATCCTTGAACAGTTTTGCTTTTTGAAATGTGTGTGTTTAAAAAAAGGTTTTTACAAAAATCTGTCTTTTTTTCTGTTCCTGCTGAGCTTTTTCTCTGCTCTTAATATTTGTTGTGGGAAACAAATCCTTATGAGATCTATTTCATAAGTAAATCAGCTTGCTCAATGAGAGCCTGAAGCAGTAATACAATCAAAATCAATGGGCTATAGAGATGAAAATAGTCTTTGTCATGCAGCCATGTAACAGTGATTTTGGTCCATTTAAAAGAGTTAACCAACGAGAATGAGTGATAATGAATCTTTTGGAACAGGATCCAAAGTGAAATAAACAGCTGTGTATTGCAGTTCTTATAAAAATGCAAATAATATGTATTATTAGAATTTAGCTGATACAGCTAAAAATATGCACAGCTTTTACAGTAATATTATTATTTTGTTGTTGTTTATATTATGTTTAATACAACTAAACCACACACATCATGTGCAATCTATTGCACCCATGGCACAGCTGCAGTTTCAAGAAATGTGGGTAATAATTATTCAAATACAAAATTATTGAAGTCATTTCTCAGTTTGAGAATAGGTTTTATTTTGGTATGTTTCTTGTAGCCTGACACCATATTACACACCATACAAATTTGGATTCCTTGATACTTCAGCTAGTTGCTATAGGGTCTTGATGAGGATATAGGCCTAGTTGTGAGTTGTGGTTATATAAGCAAATAAAGGCAAGACAAACGAAAGTTAGTTATGATTCATTAAAGATTTCCAAAGATTTCCTTACACCATCCTACTTTCTCGCTTACACATAATTTGGCCTGTCGGTTTATTTCATTTTTCTGCCTCAAAACAGCCAGCAAGAATTTGTCTGACAACATCTAAAGAGAATATAGTTGTACCGGAACAATAGACTGGAATGAAAAAATTAATTGCACTGCACTGTTGACCAGATATACAGAAAACAAAAACAAACAAAGACATGTTCTGAAGTGTGTGTGTGTGTGTGTGTGTGTGTGTGTGTGTGTGTGTGTGTGTGTGTGTGTGTGTGTGTGTGTGTGTGTGTGTGTGTGTGTGTGTGTGTGTGTGTGTGTGTGTGTGTGTGTGTGTGTGTGTGTGTGTGATTAAAATATCTGTCCACCCAGAAGTACTCATTATTTTCCAGACATAGCTCACAACACACTTCTACTCATGCATATTTAATTTACTTGCTACTTAGTGTGAGTTTCTTTGACAGATTTGATGCTATGCACATTTGGCAAATCTGTGATTAGTTCCCTCTAAAAACACTTGTATAAGTGTATACTGTAAAATATGTTGCATAGAGCCAGAAAAATCTGATTTTTACTGTTGATTTTCAACCAGCTCTTCCCATTTTTCTATACAATATGCATTAGATGACAGTATATGCTGTTCAAAAGTTTTTTTTAATGTTTATGAAATAAGTCGATCGCCAAGGTTGCATTTATTTGATCACAAATGCAGTAAAACAGTAATATTTTTAAATATTATTACAATTTAAATAACTGTTTTCTATTTTCATATATTTTAAAGTGTAATTTATTCCTGTGATGCAAAGCTGAATTTTCAGCATCATTAATCCAGTCTGCAGTGTCACATGATCATTCTGAAATCATTCTAATATGATGATTTATTGCTCAAGCTGTATCATGATGAAGATTATTAAAAAAAAAGTTGCACTGCTTGACATTTTTGTGGAAAACATGATACCTTTTATCAGGATTCTTTAATAAAAACAAAGTTCAAAAACCAACAATTATTGAAAATATAAATCTTTTGTAACATTTTAATGTTTTTTCCTTTTTTTATCCGTTAAATGCATCTTTGCTGAATAAAGGATTCATTTATTATAAAAAAATAAAAAAAATAAAAAAATCATCTTACTGACCTCAAACTTTTGAACTGTTCTATCTGGTGCACACCATGACAAAAAAACAAATATGTATTTATTATTATTTTTTATTCAAGTAAAAATAGTACATTAAAGAACGTCTCCATTATATGTACCGTATGTAACCCTCATTTCCTTTCAGTCGGTCACGTCTGAAAGGGAATAGTATGTTCAGTATGTTCTCTTGCCGAATACACTGAAACATTCATAAACAACATGAAAACATAGCAGGCAACATCATCACAGCGGTGCCTCCTATTAGAATCAACAGTTGCTCATGACAGAATGATGTCTGTGTGCCCTGAATACACCAGGCATCTGGCACTCACTCCAACGAGCCCCACGGATGTCATCCATTATTGAGATATTATTAAAAAAAAATCAATACGTTAAACCTCTAATTAGACCCAAATTAATAATGATCATTTAGAGTGTCAATTACAAACTGTGCAGAAGCCAAATGAAGCTCATAAATAGCATGCTAATGAGGCATCATGCAGTCAGGGGCCTCTTAGCGTGTTTAGAGCCCATAATTGTATCAGACCCTTTGAATTCCTACTGTCAACAATGTGGCATCAACAGGAGTGTGAGGGAGATGTCTGATCTTGTGTACTTGGAAAAGTGAGATTGATAATAGCATTTTACAGGTTCTTTTATTTTTTTATTTTTTATGAGCTGCTATAGTTAAAACCAGTTCATTCTCATTGCTCTGTGGCAAAAGTTGACATAATGCTAGAATTAAATTACTTTTCAAATGCATCCCGCTGTATCTCCAAACCTTAATTCCTCGGCGATATGACTGGAAAACTGATTATCAATTATCTACCTGTCCACATAACACATAAGTGATGTGCACATTTCTTTCACTTTATCTCATCAATCACCATCAAATACTGAATCCTTTTCTGCATTGACTATCATGCCACTAAGTTAGAAAGTGCCTCTCAAAAATTTTTGGATATTATCTAAAGTTTTCCCCGGCATCAGCTAAGGCTTTTTCTTAGTTTACTGATTGAACAAAGCACAAACTTATAAAGTTTCACCCAATGATTTTTATGACAATTCTGAGAGGGGGGGGGAATGAAAGAATAAACAATGAAAAAGAGGCAGGGATGCATGAAGGAGAAAACATGTCTGTCTGAGACACTTACAGAGATGCTGAAAGAAGATTAAATTTGACATCATTTTCTCATCAGATGTGAGAGTGCTTGCCGTTAATTTTTTTTTGTAGTAAGTGAAATTACTCTCAAAAAAATTATTTTTGCCTCTTGTTAAATTTAATTAATTAAAATAAGCAAATGTAACACGATTGTTTTATATTTTGTCACAACTTAATTTAATTGTGTTCAATCAACCTAATATATTTAAAACTGAAGTTTACTTAATTAATTTCTGTGAAAACTACATGAATCATTTTTGTTGACAACTAACTGGGGAGTGGATCTGTTGTTCCCAGCATGCTTTGCAAGAGACTGCATTAGGAGGGTAAATTTAGGGATTAAAGTGTTAATTTATGTGTTTTTCATTAAATGGAAAGATGTTGTTATGTTAGCATTTAATGTTCAGTTATGTTAGAAACTTAGAGGACTTTCTGTAATGTTTTTGAATTTTGTGGTTACCATTATCCAGAAGAGTGACGACTGTGTTTAGTCTGTGGCGCTCAATAAACACAACATTAAACCTCACATTAAAACGACATTAAACAACAAGTGCATTAAACCTCACACACAGACCAAAACATATTTAACATTATTACTGTATAAAAAGTTGTTTTAATTAAATTGAACATTAGTAGGATCTTTCATTGGAAGTGACTGTAGAGTAAAAATTCGCTAAAATTATAATCTTATAATGTTAGTAATCTAGTTAACTTTACAAAACTTTATCTAGTAGGAATGACAATAATTTTAGTAGTCTTGACTACATGCATTTAAGTTCATACAGCATAATTAACAAATAATTTCAAACAAATTAGATTGTTTGTAAAATGAAATTCAATTTCGTGGAAAAGCTTTCCTTAATTCAATTAAGTTCGTTTAACAGCTTTTTTTTTGAGTGTACGTTTCAAAAATCGATATCACAGAACTATCATATGAGCCTATCAGCTGGATCTTTTTATATACACTACTGTTTGGTGGGATTTTTTTTAATGTTTTTAAATAAGGCTTGTATGCTCACCAAGGCTGCATTTATTTGATCAGAAATATAGTAGAAACAGTAATATTGGGAAATAGTATTACAATTTTAAAATAGCTGTTCTCTATTTTAATATATTCTAAAATGTCATTTATTGATGAAAAGCTGTTTTTTCAGCATCATTACTCCAGTCTTCAGTGTCACATGATCCTTCTGAAATCATTCTAATATGCTGATTTGCTGCTCAAGACACATTTATTATTATCATCAATATTGAAAACAGTTGTTCTTCTTACTATGTTGTTATATGTTTCAGGATTATTTGATAAACAGAAAGAACAGCATTTCTTTAAAATAGAAATATTTTGTAACTGTCACTTTAGATAAATTTAATGCATCCCTGCTGATTTTTTTTTTTTTAAATTACAATCTTACTGATCCCAAACTTTTGAAAAGTAGTGTAATATCTACTCAAAAATCTGGTCACTAAACCTTTTTTTTAAAGTTACTTTTTAAAGCTATTAGTGTATGTTATTTTATAATTCTATTATGTTTTATTTGCTGTTTTGCATCGTAGCATTTCCCAAAGTATAGGTTTGTGTGAATTAAAATGTTTGGAGATGGCTTAATTATTTTAAACCAGAAAATGCGATGCATTCATGCAGAAAAGAAGTAAATTAGTGTTACAGCCGCTAATGGGGTATGTTAAAATAACAGCACGCTTTGTTCTTGACGTTCATTTACACAATCTAACCTCTCTTTACTAATTTTAGTAGCAGACAAATATGTGAATATTATATCAAAGTCAGAGATAGAAAAAAACTGTATTAAAATTCTCTGCATTTGTGTGATGATGATGAGTGAATGTCCTTATGCAGAATGAAAGAATTTGATTACTTTTTTTTACTTTTTGTTTTCTCTGTGAAAAAAATAAAAATAAATATATATATATATATATATATATATATAAATATATATCATGTAGTAGTCACTCTAGAAGGGCATATGGGCACATGTTTATGTTGAGGCAGTATCAATCATGCTTGTGAGTTGTGCACGTATGGCGGTTAGCGTGTAAGTTGTGGTTGATAGCAGATTAGGATAGTCTGTCAGGCCAGTGCTGTGCGTGACGGTAACTGTGCTGCTGTCAGGGGTGTCTGGGTGAGAGACTGCAGAGATGTATAATTATCAGACTAGCCTGCTGAGCGCTGGATGCTGCCGGGCTTCGTCCTCGCTGTGGCTTGTCTCCAGTTTGACAAAAGTTTGAGCTCTCATCTTCCCTCTCCTTCTCCAACACTCAGGTTGGTATTCATGGAAGAGAGCAGATTGGTAGCACACGCTCTCACGCTGTCCAAATCCTCCTATGATCGTAAAGATCTCAAAGCATGACGTGGCAGCTCTGTTCTTAAGCTGCGGTTTAGAAAGACACGCCAGTACCATAGGGAATTTCTTGGCTTTAAACAACCGAACATCAGAGAAGTGACAAATCTGCGCTCGTTCGCTGTAGCTGCACACGGGTTTTAACCTCGATCAACTGGTGTTCACATGATATTGATTCTTTGGATGGTTCTCTTCTGATTTTCATTTACATGCCGTTTTCATCCAATTAGAGATGCATCACATTTTAAAGCATAGAAATTAAACTGTTTGTGTGATCTTGGAAGTCAAGTAAAGGTGTAATGACACTCCCCATAATAAGATTTTCCGCCAACTGGGATCGTCATTTCTTTCACACCAGGACACTAAACACTTATTAGAATCTAACAGATCGGCAGCATAAAAAAAAAAAAGTCCTTACTGACCTTGATTATACCATAAGCTTGGAAGGCAAAGTGCCTTTTACCCATAATGTTAAAATGCATTGATGTTTTTTAGGAGTTTTTATTTTTTGTCTTGGTTTCCAATAAAAATTCCCTTAACATTCTCAAACAATATATATATATATATTTTATATGTTTTTCTCCCATTGGAAAGCTGTTTTTGTTTGAAGTGTAGATCTTATTGTTTTATGCTTAAAATACATTTTGCATCTTGTTTTAAGAATGTGATGTTTAAGTCGTACAGCACACCAATGCGTCTTAGCAAAGAACATCATACATGCTTACATACAGCACATTTGACAGCACTAATATATATATATATATATATATATGGGGGGGGCGGAGAATTCGCATCAGCTGTGTGTGTGCTTGTGTGTGTGCTTGCTCTTGTTTTTGTGATTTGTGAGGACACAAATGTGTATAATGACATGGGTATTACACTGGTATTACAACTTGAACGTGATTTATGAGGACATTTCCTGAGTCCTCATATTTCAAATGGCTTTAAAAACATAGGCTACTAAGCAGTGTTTTATTAAAAATG
This sequence comes from Meda fulgida, assembly GCA_030578275.1. Taxonomy (NCBI): domain Eukaryota; kingdom Metazoa; phylum Chordata; class Actinopteri; order Cypriniformes; family Leuciscidae; genus Meda; species Meda fulgida. Next base: position 15,075,481 of record CM060632.1, on the reverse strand, counting down.
TAAAATTACAGAATGTCTCCTATGATGGGTAGGTTTAGGGATAGGGGCAGTGTAAGGGGATAGGATATACAGTTTGTCCAGTACAAAAACCATTACGCCTATGGAATGTCCTCACAAATCACAAAAACACAGCTGTGTGTGTGTGTGTGTGTGTGTGTGTGCGCGCTTGGCCATCAAGTGGTATTTCAGACTGGACGTGCTGCGATGATGATAGCTCAGTTCACAACGACAAAACACACAGTTCACTTTGGTCTTGTCAATGGAACCATTTGGCAACCTTTTAAAAGTAAACTTTCAATTCAGAATCTTGTTGGCATCCATTTCTGTGTCTCGCGCTCGTCATCCACTCAAAACGTAACGTTAACCTATATTTGGCCGGCTCACAAGCCCAAACAAGTGTGTGGTTTCCGGTCTAGCTAGATCCGGTGCTTTCAGATAGGACGCAGAATGTGAGGCACTACGCCAGTTTTCAAAACTGTTTGGATGCCAAAAAATTTCTATTGGCCGTGCTGGTAATCGTCACAGCGGCAGAATTTTGACCGCGGTGTGCGCGCTGCTGCGCTTGCGCTTTGGTCGACGAAGCAACGAAACGTCCTCGCGCGGCGCAAGCCAGTGAAATGAATGAGTTTTTACTGTATTTTACTGTCTATGGTTTCATAGTGCCGCGCATGCCACGTCCTGTTGCAGAAGCATGTGAAAAAAACTACAAAATTTGCTACGCCAAAAAGAACGTTAATCTTGCGATAAAAAAATGAATCGCATTAAAATGGGTTTGCTTAACGCCGTTAATAGCGCGTTTAACTGACAGCCCTAATATATATATATTAGGGCTCGGTAAAAAATATCGATTTCTCGATATTAATCGATTCTCATTTTTACGGCCCGATATCGATTCTTAAATCTCAAGAATCGATTAGTCATCCTGTTTTCATTTGATGAGCGCGCAGAACATTGTAGCGTGCATCCCATCCAATAAATCGAAATAATCTTTGTGCTTTGTGACTATTATTATGAAATAAAGTCTCAAATTTCGAATTACGTCCCTTTTCTTACGAAATTCAAAAACATAAATACCGTTTTGGCGCTGTGGCGTGAGATCGCTCTGGCTCAGCTCAAGAGAATCAGCAGCGCGGAGCGCACATGATCTCCTCTTCCGCCTTAATAATAGCAGTTACTCCGCCTTAATAATACCAGTTACAGCGCCAAATAAACATCAATGAGCATCGGAAAGTGTGTTAAAAGATAGAGTACAACTTCGAAATCCGTATCATGTAAGGTGGTATCGCTCAAACAGTGTTTCATCCTTGGAAAGACGTCAGTTAAACAGCAAGTAAACAATGGCATGTAACGTCACATTTACCTCAGAAAAAAAAAACATTAAACTTAGTAACTTAGTCAGTTAGTCAGCTAGAAAAAATAACTCTAGAGACGAGAATTTAGCAAAATATATGCACCATATTACATATTCATTATAATTTTTAATGTTCTTCAATATTTAATGCATGTTTGAAAAAATCTGGCAAGTTTTTATTACAGCCACCATTTAAATGTTTATATTTCATATAACTTTCTTATTATAAAAATAAATAGGTGTAATTTAAGTGTTTGTATAGCTACAAATCAGTTAATTTTTACCTTCAAAATTATAGTAGGCTAATGAAGCCTAATAGGCTACAACTGACTCCCATAGTTTACAGCATTAGTTAAGAGATTTGTTTTCCTTGAAAAAATTTGCCATGTATTGTACCTTATATCCAAAATAATCAACATTGAATTGAATCGAAATCGGTTCGAATTGCAAGCTTGTGAATCGAAATCTAAATGAATTGTGAAATTTGTGTCAAAACCCAGCCCTAATATATATATATATATATATATATATATATATATATATATATATATATATATATATATTGTGTATTTATATATGTATTTATACCATGGTCTGTCTGAATACTCAATTCTGATTGGCTGGAAGGTGTGCATTAAAACAGTTTATTGCACAGGTAGTTCCAAGTTATTTTAATCAAATATTATATTAATGAACTGCTTTTTATTAAAGCATACACATATCACTCACACAGAGAGATTAGAGATCGCGCTGTGCACACACAGAGCACAGAAACTTGTTTTCAACACTTCCCCATGACCACTTTGGGACTTACAACTTCCTTATAAGGTAGAAAAATATGTTGCTTATATATAACTCTCCCAGCTCTCTGCTCAGAACACGTACAAACATACTCTGACTTCACAAAATACATTATGAAATTATTATGAAAATGAATAAAGAAAAATAATACTAAAGAATAACATTAAACAGTAAATTTTTAGTCTTCAATAATCTTTCCCACTTTACTATTATGTATGTAGTTTTTAAAATGTATAATTCTATACACAAAGGTTTTTATTCCTAATACAAGAAACAAACATTTAAAAACATATCAGATGCTATATAAATTTAGCCCCAAGTCACGTCAGCCAGGGTTTGCTGAAGTCTCAGCATGTCTGCATGATTTTGATGATGTGTCAGACCCCGGTGATGCAATATCACGAAACAAGATTTTATTTACCTAAACATCCTCATAGCATAATCAAAAATATCAGTTTCATTAGTGACATTTACCAACCACAGCTATTTCCAGAGCGGGTTTTAGATTCCCTCATTTTCAGCTTTCCAATGTTGTCTGCCTTTTCAGGATGGGGAACTCACCGAGGGAAGGACACGGCTCTTCTCTCGGTCATACTGAATTCACTCTGCGTTCGATGAGGAAGGTACCCTGAGGCAAAAAAAAAAAAAACCACACCAAAGACTAGCCAGCTGAAGCGAGAACATGCATAGGAATACCAAGCAGTCATTACAGTCACCACAAACTTTACTTTATTTAGTTCCTAACGAAGTGCTCTGGTAGTGCTACTGTGAGACCCACCGAGAACTGTTTCTAAAACCTTGGAAAACATGGGTAGAAAGCAAGTATGTGGCTAGTGGTGTTTTTTCTCTTTCTGATGCAATTCTATGATTTATTTTTTGTTTGTGTGTGATGTGCAGAGAGGCAGTATTGAGCACATAAGGACCCTGAGGCAGAGTGATGGGGAAACGGGGCTCCTTAGGGTGAGCTGGAAGGTTTCGACATGTTACTGGACAGATTAAGCGGGTGTGTGGAGAAAAGGTGCTTTAATGGAAGGGCCTGGTTTATGGGCGGCTTTGAGTTTGTTGTGAATTGAGCAATAAATGGACAGATTAAATTGATCACATATTATTTATATACATATACAATTTACACCTGTTTAATTTGCCAGTATGCTGTCTCATTCAGATAATTAGCTTAGTTTAAGAATGAAATGCATTTTTTATTACTGCTTTATTTTGTTTAAAATTAAGAGGAAAAAGATACCTTCCACACATTTATTTAGTACTCAGAATCAAAGCTGGCATTATGAGCCAGTTTATAGCATTAAATATGCTAATTGAAAGTGTTTTTACTAAAGCAATGAATGTCAACACTAAATATCTCACAAGACCTTTTAAGGTTGCACAGAGGCGACTAAATGTTTTATATTTACATGCACCTCTATGCAACAATAAAAAGACTTTGTAAACTCTTTATATATTTACTGCTATAAAGGAAAATGAAAATTCTGTTACAGTTAATGGGCCCCATTGACTTCCATAGTATTTTTTTTTCATACTATGGAAGTCTATGGGTGCCCCTCAATTTTTTTTTTTAAATAAATAAATACATATTTAAATACAAAGTATTGTATTCAGGAGAACAAAAAAAAAAATGAAACAGGTTTGGAAGAACTTGTGGTTGAGTAAATTATTGATCAACAATTCCTTTAACATGGCTTTAAAATGTAATAAGACTGAGTAAAAATGCTTTTTTAAAACAGAAAATAGTATATATACTAAAATTCAAGGCTTTGGGGTCAGAAAGATTTTAAGATTAAGATATTTAAAAGAAAGTAATACTTTTCTTCAGCAAGGACACATTAAACTGATCAAATGTGACAGTAAAGAGTTTTACATTGTTACAAAACATTTCTGTTTCAAATAAATCTTTTGAACTTTATAATCATCAAATAATCCTTACAAAAAAAGATAAAGATAAAAGTATTAGAGAGAGACCTAGATCACTTTCACCATCAATAATATTATTTATTCCAGTCATGCGATCTACATCGATATTAAAGAACATAGGCCTATATGTATTTGGGTCACGTTACTTTATGTCCTGGATCTGGTTGTGTAACTTCTGTTAAATAAGTAGTCATTTCCTCTGATTAAAATCAAGCTAAAGCTAGCAGTGCCATCTTAAATCATGAGCATAGTTGACGCTGAATTTGTTGTAAAATTATTGTAAAATGTGATATTGTAAAATGAGCACTTAATTTCAGCAGATCCTCCTATAATGATGTTTCAGCCAAGCTCATGATCCAGGTCTCCTAATACAGCTCCAGGCAGCTTAGCAGATGCCACAGAGAGCTAAACACACTCATCTGTGCCCGATTGTGACTGCTGATCCCAAAGCTGTTGACCAAGATGGTGCATGTCCTCCAGGTGGCTCCAGAGTAGGACCGCTAACATGCATCTCATTTTAGTTCCTGAAGTTGGTGAGTTTATGGTTTATGAAATCCAGCTGCAGCACAACTTTGTTTGTGAAGAATAAGTTTTGTATCATACACATCGTTTAGAAATGCACCAACCGCTTCAAACACGTCTCGAATTATTAATCTGAGGGCGGATGATGATTGTGCGGGCTCAGGTTTGTTGATGAGGAATTTCTTGTGCAAAATGGCAGATATTTTGCTCTCTCATCAGAAGCATGGAGGTCACTCACCCGAGAGACGCCTCAGGCAAGGCAAAACTCGCTCTGAGGACCGAGTTTGGAATTTAATGAAACGCAAAAGACACAGCAGATGAAGAAAAGCAGTCCTTTTGATAAATGAGTACCTTTCCAGCACCGAGGGCTTTTGCCTTCGTCTATCGTTTCCCTGCACCCATCTGTGGAATGAATATGAACTGATTATCGTCATGGAGAATTTAAACTGAACGGTTCTTCATTTACAAAGCCCCAAATGTTAAGAGAGTCTTTCACCAAAGTAATATCAATGAAAAGCTGATTTGCTGCTGTGGTTTGTAATTCCAATGGCATTTACTGTCTGTGAATTGCAGTGGTGGTTAAAGATTCGAAACATTTAGAGCTTTCAAAATAATCTATCCTAGAAAGCAATGTTCTCGGATTTGATTGCCTGTTAAAGGGATATTTTATTGCTCTTTTTAAGGCGATATATACTATTTAGACTTAGCTAACGCTGGGAAAACAGGTCGTTCTGATGTTGTCATGGGATTGATGTCCCAACCATGAGCATTTTGACATATTACCATTCCCAGTTACATATCGATGCCCTGATGAACGACAATAGCTATGTTTCCATCCGCCTATTTTTATGCACATTTTGGGATATCACATAAAAATTACGCTGGATGGAATTCTAAAAATGTGTAATGTTTGATCAGGCACCAGTGCACCAGAGGGAGCCATCACCTGAATATTGAACTCTGTTACTTCCTGTTCCTGCCACATCATTTCCTTTCTAGTCATTTTCTGTCACCCTGTATTTTAGCCATGTGCTATCGCTGCCTTATTGTGAAGTATTGCCAGTTCTCAGCCTTACTTAAGCGTTCTACCATTCTCTTTTGATGATTACTGTTATGACCATTGTTTTGCTTTTCGACTCACACTTTGGGATTGCTATTTTTTGGATTTGTCTGCCATTGGATTGTTTTACCTGTGCTTCGACCAAGGCCTGTGACCTGACAACGATTTGTGACTATTGTTTGGATTTTATGCTCAGATCCTTTAATAAAGACCCGCTTATGGATTCCACTCAGCCTACATCTACTTTACAGTTGGATACATTTTTTATCTGGATAAGAAATCATGCACATAAACTACGATGGAAACACATTTACTGAATAAATAATCGATTCGCATCAAAAAGGTCATGTGACTGGACCAAACAACATCTCGTTGCACAGAATCTGAAATGCTGTTTTGGTCATTCCGAAATGCCTGAGCAAAATCTGTCGTCAAAGTGGTTCGGTATAATTAAATAGCTGGATGAAACTCACTGGATGAAAATATTCACAAACATTTTATGATATATTCCAATTTTGCACATAAATTAAATTTGCATGGCTTATGTTTCTATTCACCTATTTTTATGTGCATTTTGGGATGGAATGGAAACGGTAAGATGCCCATAAATTCTAAAAATGTGCATAAAACATATGCGCACAATTGAGATGGATACAATTTTTATAGGATAAGAAGATAGGTGTAATTGGATCACTGGACTAACCAGCAGACCAATTTCATTGCACAGCAACTCAAATGTTGGTTTGATCATTCTGAAATCATTCTGAACCAACGTCTGTCATCAAAATGATTTGGTTTAATTCCCTCCCAGGAAGTGTCTTAAATGAGTGCGTTCACAAACACCAGGCATCCAAATGCAAGATAACATGACATTGCGTTATTACATGACAAGATAACATTATTGCGTTTCATCTGCAAGCTCTGAGACACAAGTCATTTATGATTTATGAAGAAAAAAAAAGCCACACTGGCTTCCCCAATTGCAGAAACTTCCATTTTTATTACAGATATTTTGCGTCAATTCCCAGGAAGTGACTATTTTGTTCTCTTGAACACATGGGATGGAAACAGTGCTTTATTCTCAAATGTTTTATGCGATTAATACACTTTTGCGCTTAAGTTAATTGCGCAACTTTGAATGGAAACATGTCTGATCGTGCATTTAGAAGTCTATATAAAAGTTATATTTGAGACTTTTTTATTACAATTACCTCATCTAAATATTTGTACACTCAGTGTATTTGTGTGTTTACTTTTCTTTTTTTTTTAGTTATGAAATTTATTCAGTTATGTGCTGAGTCATATTTATATTGTTAGAAAGATACGTAGACATTGGAAAGCATACAGCTTGAACACTATACGGTGCTTTGAGGTATTTTTCATTGCACAATAGCCAGGTTCATTTTGTGCACTCAGTGCAAATGTTTTCAACTAATGTCTATTTTAATGCAGAAAGATGCACATTTTCATCATTCAATTATCAAATTTTCTTGTTTTCCTTTCCCATTACATAAGCTGGGTTCTCTAAGCGAATCAGAGGTCTGAAGATCTATTTTAGGAGGCAGGGACAGATCCAGTCAGTCAGCCGTGCCTTCTGGGCTGCTCTGTTTCAGATGGAAGGATATCCCAGAAAAAATCAGGCAGAAGGAAAGAGGAGATTTTGTTCCAAAACATCGTCCATCATTTTGATTCTCTTGTGGCATAGGTGGTGTGTGTTTACTGTATGAGAGCGGTGTGTGTGTCCGTGGTAGACTTCTGAAAGGAGAAAGCAAAGTTCCCTCTCTTGGTTTTACATTTTTTGTAAATTCATGTTCAATTTGTTTTCACAAGTTAAGATGTTATATGAATCAGTATTTACCTTATCATTATCCACAAGTAACCAGTATAATACATATATTTATATTTTTAATCTTCATATTAAAATGCTATTTATATTTAAATCAAATCTCCTTTAAAGGGGACATATCATGCTTTAAATCGTTCCTTTTTACATATAAATCATACATTTGCAGAACTGCAATGCTTGGGTCTGAATTCCTCATTATTATAGCTCCACAGGCCCCTTTTCTACCCCTTTTCTGATGTGTGTCTGAGAGCAACTCGTTTTGGTGCGGTCTCTTTAAATGCAAATGAGACACGTCATACCCCGCCCCCTCTCCAGGTTGCAGAGGTGACACTCGGTCCAACTTCACCCTGTTCTGCCATTTTTGTAGTTTGATAGCAGAGATACGATTATCTAGCAGCACAGAAACGTTTTATTTACACGTTATTAAGAAAATGTCAACAACGGAACACTTGTCCATCAAGCCTTACATGTTCGAGCCAGAGTCGGGCGAGATGAAAATGAAGACGAACCTGCAGAACAACATCTTCATATGGATGTATTGCAATGGTGTGTTACTGTATTTAAAAATCTGTATTGATAAAATGCTACGTTTAGAAAAGCATCAGAAAACACAGCAGCTAAATGACCATTGTCATGATGAAACTCAACAAGAGTAGCCTAATACTGCTACAGACGTGTACTTCTAAACCATGACCACCGTGTGTTTTAAGAAAGTAAAGTAGCCTACTTTATTTTTTATTAACGTTATTTACAGTTTACCGAAGTGCTCTGTTCGTCGATTGAATGAATTGATCCCTCAGTCAGACAAAGTCTATCGGCAAATCCTTCTTTATACTGGCGGAGGTTGCTGAAGTAACTTAGTTATCCTTGAAGTGCTTCGCGCACACAAAAACGACTTTACCCACAGACGTGGGTACATTTCCGTGAAAAATAAAACTCAACCAGGCACGAAGAGGTTCTGATGCTGGGAGACGGTGTAATAAAGCGTGTGGGACGGGTTACTAGCTACATCCAACAACCAAACATTTTGACATTTCGACAGTTCCGCTGCAAATACTGTGACGTAATTGTTCAAAAAACGTCATAGAGAATAGAAAAATCGGAACAGGTTGAAAAATATGACCAAAACAGAATAAAGATATCAACGAAGCACCTGAAGAGACTAATTTAAACTTTTTTGTACTTATAAACACTCCAAATATACAACAAAATGCATTTAAGGGCTAAAAAAGTGGATTTAGCATGATATGTCCCCTTTGTGTTCAAGTTTATGCAATTTCAATTTGTCTTGTATTGCTTTAAAGATAATGCAATAACCACTGTATTGCTTTAAAGATAATACAATAATTAGTGCAATAATATTGGGAAAAAAGCGTAAAGCTTATACTAGTTACCTCTAGCTGTTGTTCAGTTAGTAATATTCAATATTTGGTATTGGTATTTAAAAATGACTTACATTTTTAATAATAATATTAATTTAATTTCTTTTTTTCATTTTATATTTGTATTATTATAATTTTTATTAAAATAGCTATATAATATTAAATACTCTCATTAAAATATGAATATAATTCATATAAATATAAAATAGTTAAACAGGGCTCGAAATTATTTTTTTACTTGGTAGCACTGGTGCTCCCAACTTCAAAAAGTTAGGAGCACCAGGAAAAAAAAATAGGAGCACCTCAACTACAAATTATATATTAACAGATTTCATTTCACTGTGACTTTACACATCCCGTGGCCAAGATTTTAAACTTGGTCTTCTGGCTATATATCATCTCACCCCGATGATATTGGCACATGATTTGTTATTTGCATACGTCATGTTAATCGCAACTTCAACATTAAATCGTTCTTTTCTCATGAGCTGCAACATAGGTTTAAATTTAGGGAAGGCAAGCTCTTCTTTGGCGATGGTGTATGCGGTGTTATATTTGACGTAATTAGCTCTGCCACCAATAGAGCGGAACGACCAGCAGCATTCTGCCGATTAAAAGTCTTAATAATCGAACCTGATTTGTTTCCCACACACCTGTCCCCACATTTTTGCTTGGCACTCTATTGCTATTAATATGCTGCATTCATCTTTGTTAATTAATAAAAATACAGCTGTTCATTGTTCGTTCATGTTACGTCACTGTGCATATGTTAACAAATAAAAAACTATTATTTCAATAATGTAGGCTATTAGTAGCCTAAATGTTGAAATTAACATTAATAATGGTTAACAAACTAACAAAGTGCAGTTTATTAATAATACATGTTAACTAATATAGTTAACTAGAATTTAATGAATGGAACATTATTGTAAAGTGTTACCGATTTGTTATACACCGATTCAGGCGTCTCGTGACGTGAGTTCATTGTTTGACAGATCAGTTGTTTTAACCATTCATTAAAGTGAGTCGGTTCAAATGAGTCATTAGTTCGCGAATCGGACGTGTCATTAGTGGACGTGTGTGCGTGATTTTTTTTCCCCAAACCACTTCAGCGGAAATCCTGCCCTGCAGCCGATTTCTAAACTTTTCATTGGTCACGTCAATCCCTGTACTGATTGCCTACACCAAACACTGATCCCTACACCTACCCGTCACTGTAACCTAAACCAATGAAATCGGCTGCAGGGCGGGATTTCCGCTGAAGTGGTTTGGGGAAAAAAATCACGCGACGTGTGTGCCTACCTCGATAAGTTAGCAATAGTTAGTGATATTAATATAAATATAATTATTTAAAAAAAAAATTGTAAAAATGTTTACCTTTTTAGGACCATTAATCAATAAACACAGCATGTACAATGGTAGACACATGTCATAGGGAGTGATGTGTTTACTTTGTAAAATTAGTCTGTCCATTTCCAACTTCAGGCTGATTTGCAAACCAGTTGGAACATGAGAGTGATGCGTGATCATGTTGACAGTCTAATCAGCCAATCACAGTGGCAGAGAGGCACTGCTTCTTCTCACATTACGTTTTGCTTCAGCAGCTCTACAAGAACAGACAGTTTCATGTAATATTTTGTAATATCTCTCATTTTATTTTGCACTGTCATTTTTTGTGTGTGGAGGAAGCACTACCTCCATTCCCTCCTTATCGCAAAACTGCCTTAGATGTTTAATAGTCTTTTTTTTTTGTTTATCTATACTTTAATTCCCACAGCTGAATGTCATTGTTCATTCTTTCACTCCCTGTATCTCTTAATTTGCTCATCCCTCCATAATGTGTAGAACTTCATCTCCATCTGAGGCAGCAGCTATGTGTTTTCTGTGAGGATTTGTATCGGCATCCCCATTTTTCCACACTTCAACGCCCAGACACACACATACGCACGCAAACCACACATCCTCTTCATCCCATTCTGTTTGCTTTGTTTCACCTGTACCGATCTCTCTCTCTCCCTCCTCCCTCCAGCTCAGTCTCTCTCTCTCTCTCTCTCTCTCTCTCTCTCTCTCTCTCTCTCTCTCTCTCTCTCTCTCTCTCTCTCTCTCTCTCTCTCTCTCTCTCTCTTTCTCTCGTGCACTCTCTCTTCGTTCTCCCTCCCTCTCACACTCTCATTGCTTAGCAGAGCTGCTGAAAGTGCGTCAAGGCTCTGTCCAAATACAGACAGGCTGAGCAACACTAATCTCAGGAGGAAGAAAATCAGAAGAGAGAGTGTGTGTGTGTCTGTGTGTGAGGGAAAGAGGTGTTTCAGCCCAAACCTTTGTATTGCAACACCTTTGGATCCCAGGAGCGGACAGTGCTGGGAAAAAAGAGGAATCTGTTTCATACTAGAGTTTATCCTTTTGAAGAAAGCAAGAAGAAAAAAGTCTTCTTCCTCTGCTTCCTTTGTGTGGGATGGACAGTGAATGAGTGGCAGGGTCGGGTCATGACCCTCTGTTCCGCCGGGTAATTGTCGCCTCTTCAGGTCTTGTGAGTGACTGATGCAGCCCTGAGAGAAGCGGACCCCATCGCAGACGCTCCTTCCCATCCGTTCACTCAGCAGCTGTAAAGGGGCTCTCGTCCTAAGTGAGTGCATTTTCACAGGGGCCGCCAGCGGGTGCTGGACGAGGAGGTTGGGACTCCTAGCATGGGGTTTTCTGCATCATGAGAGAACTCTCCTCTCTCAGTTCTTTGCGCTTAGTGTCTAACAGCGAGTCGGGTGTGCGTCATGCGTCCCAGCAGAGTGGCGGCGTTGTGGTTTCATGGCGGTCAAGAGGGGCAGCCCCTATTCCGGCTCGGATGGACCCCCTGGATGTGGACTCTGACGTTGGGATGTATTGCCGGTTCGGTGTGGAGTTCCTCGCCCAGCTCGGATAGTTCAGTGGCCGCCGCAGGACCCCCAGGGGTGGCAACCTCATACACCCATCCCGAACACCTGTTACACAATCCCCGGCACCACGCTTCGCCCATCTCCATATATCGCTTTCCAGCATTCCTCAGAAGCGGCCACGGTGAGTCTCAGCAAGCTAGATTTTTGGAACTCCTAAAGAGTGGCACTTTATGAGACTTTTGTTTGCTCAAGACTCTGACTTGCTCTCACCTCAATGGTTAATTGTGACGGGGGAATAATCAGGATTTAGTTTATTGAGGGAAGATTGTGTCAGACGTTCTAAATGGTGGTTATCGGGCTTTGTATCTGTGCTCGCAGTTTAATTAAATCAGAGAAGATAGTGCATCAGTGGGGCTATAATAAGTCTGGCTTTAGATTGGGTTTTTGGAACAAGGAGATCTGATAAGCGTTTAGCTATTTTACGGTTACAGAGAGCGGAGTTCTGTCTCCCAAGGCACACAGGCAATTACCCTATTAAAGTCTAAACCGAGCAGCTAAAACTGTGCTGTGCTATGATTGCTCTTTTGCAGTGGTTCAGTGTCAACAATTCTTTCGCAATAGGATAACGTAGAAATGCCTGAGAAGTGGCTTTAGAGATACGCAATAGTTAGCAGGTGTATTTTATGTGCGCAAAGGGAAGCAGATATAGACGCTTTGCTAGATGAAAGCAGAACTTTGAGCGAGAACCTGTGGATGTTTGTCTTTGAAGTGATGCAGATTAAGACACAAAGGGCTGACCTCTTTTCAACCCCCACTTTCCCATTTCCCTGTAATCTAATGATTTGACTGAGGCCGATATTGGTTGTTTTGTGTTATTCAAATTTCTTGAAGGGTACATGCGCTTGGGAAAAAGTACTGAGAATATTCAGAAGGACATTAGGGCAATGCAGCGATTAATTTCCAGCTTACCTTTGCGCTCTCTCAGTACACGGCAACTGGGAATAGCAGTCTTAATTCAGCCTTGAAGCCGTTTGCTTGTTAGGGGGAGAAAACACTTGATTGCAGGAATGCATTTATTTGGAATGTAACAGAGAGGCTTTCTCACCTTATCGGCTTTGTACTTACAAATCACATTTATTCTGCTCACGCAGAACATTTTGCTTTCCCCTCAGATTTTATTTTTAGACGGATATCTCTTGTAAGCCGTGTGTGGGTGTGCGAGGAGGTCATCAGGCAAATTTACAATCCTTCTGTCTAATTAAATCAATAGAGACAAGTTTTCATTTTTCAGTCAGAGCTAATTTACATGGGGGACAACAAGAAGGAATTTTTTTAAGTGATTCTTAGTAAATAGTTAGGATATAGTTTTTTTTTTAGTTTGTTTGTTTGTTTGTTTTCCCTGACTGACTGAGCTGGCCGGACCATAGATTTATTATGTGAAACAAAAAATGACTTAAAAAAAAAAAATCTATTAAAATTTTAAATATTATTTAAATTTAAATCTTAAAAAAAAAAAATAATAATTTCCTCATGAGTAATACAATTTGTATGTGATATAAAAATTTCAGACTGAAATATTATTATTATTAATAACAACTAAAATAATTGTAATGATGCTAATAATAGTTCATTATTGGTAATTTCTGTTTTAAATGAATATACACTTTGCCTTTATTCTGGTCCACACTTTTGGTTATTAAATACTCTTTTAAACTAGTGTTGGACTAGCTAACTTTACTTGTGTTTTTATTTATTGATATATTTTATTTATTTCAGTAGTTTTCATTCATCCTTCAGATCAGCAAATCTGTTTTTCTCACTGTGTTTCCGGCATTAGGGTCAATAAAATTGTTGTGGTTTGGTCAGTGTGAAAATCCTGGTCGAACACTCGGAAGACTTTCCCTCCACTCTCAATGAGGGCCCCTGGGGCATGATGCCGCGTTAGATATAGATGAAAAGCGCTCCGGCACGCTCTCTCATTCCTGTGTTTACACATGTAAGCAGAATCTCTGGATTAAGTTTCTACATCATTAGCTCTGCTATTATTTATTTATTATTTATAATTTGATTTACATATTCGTCCTGCGGCTTCTGCACCTTGCTCTGCTGAATTCATTGCAAGTAACACAACCTGCAGGGTTGCTTGACGGTTAGAGTTCTATTTGTTTGGACATATAGCCTGCAGTCGACAGGTCCAAGGTGAAGGCTCTCCGGCTGTCAGAAGCCGTCTGGAGAGTTAGATACTGTATGCAGGAGATGTGCACTGTAATGACAGAGGAAAGAAGCATCCAGGTGAAGACTCTTAGAGGAAGCACTGCTAAGCCTGCACACTCTCTCCCCAAAGCCTCACAACGATGAGAGTATGACAGGCAGAACAGAGTGGATTTTACCCCACTTGTTTACCATGATAGTGTGTGTATGCGTGATAGCGTAGCTGTGTGTGTGTATGATGTGAACAGGCCTGAAATTGTGCACTAATGCATTTGTAAATATTCAAGGAAGTACTGTAAAGCATCACAGAACTAATATTTGTAAAAGGCAGTGCTGTTGGTAGGATTGAGTTGGGCTTTATCTAATGGCAAATTGGAATTCTAGGTTCGTACTTGTGGATTATGGACGTGCGCAAAACATTTTCACACAGGTTTAAATTTAGGGTATGTTTATAGACAACGATCTACTAAAAATGGAAAAGTTTTTCCTTTGCATTTTTCTCGTACAGATGAAAACGTTGTCAAAACGATCCCCTTTCACACTGATCCACGAAAACGGCTAAAACGCTGTATTTATCATTCCAGGCCAGTAGTTGGCGGTCACTTTGTAAAGAAATGCCTATAGACTGAACATGTAATACACATGCGCATGACATCACTGTTTTCACAAATGCAAAGAGACAAACGATACGTTATCGTTTTCAAAAACTTGCACTTTTTCCCGTTTTCAAATGTCTGTGCTTTCAATGTCTGTGCTCAGATACAGTAGTTTCATTGTTAAAAGTCACAATGGCCACCAAACCATGATATTCGGATTTGCCATTGACTATGATGGGTTTGGCTCAACTATGCTCAGATTTTGAATAAAAAAAGTAAAGATTTATATCAAACTAATCAAGAAAGTTTTTCTCACTTTCTGGGTTTTACTTTTAAAAGCAAACTGTGGTTCATTGGTGCACACCTGAGTTTAAAATACTGCACACCAAATCAACCGAACTCATTGATGTCAACAGATCTGGTCCTCACTAAAAGCACCTTTAAAGAGTAATTTCACCCAAAAATACAATTTTGCCATTATTTAGTTACCCTTGTGTATTTTCAACCCTGTTGGACTTTTTCTACAATGGAAAACAAAAAGATACATTTTTAAAAATGTGTTTTTGTCCATTTCATGAAAGTTGTCCTATTTGGTTTTTGGAACCCATTGACTTTCATTGTATTAAAAAAAAAAAAAAAAAACATATTTGAAATGACAGAATTTTAATTTTGGTCTGAATTGTCCATTTTAAATCTACATTTATTTGTATCTTTTTGCTTCTTTATATATTTGTTTCCAATTGCTTTTAGACATAATTGAATGCACTTTCAATAAACGTACAGTGTGTGACTATGCAAAAGTATGAATAAACTCAGACCTTTTGCTGGAAGATAAAACAATACCGCCTAACCAACAAATGATATGCTACCATGACAGCTGTTCAGCTCAGTGTCCGCCAGTGCTTTGAAACACATTGTTAGCAATTGAAGTTTAATTAATTAACATCCAGTCACTCTTATACAGACAAATTTAACTTCACTCCTCTTATCGTACTTGACAGAAACTTTGAATCATAATTGCAATAATTGCGGGTCATTATAATCCTGATAAAAGAGGAAGTTTAACACACCTATTGTTAATACACTAGAATTCCCATTCAGTAACAGCTCTTTAATCTGAAAAAGCGACCGTTTTAAACTAATTTTCTTCTCAAGTTATCTCCTTTTATCACTCTTCAGAAAGTCCTGCTCTTTCAAAATTCCCACACTATACATTTTGATTAACTGCCCAGCATTCGTGTTGAATGGCAGGAGCTATCAAACACTTCACAACGGGCATAATTGACTTTCAAGAGGAACAAGAAGAACATAACCGTTCCATTTATGTCCTTGTTCTTCCATCTCCTGTCATACGCGGCTCGGCACGCGACCGACGGGCACCTATCTACTCGGCTCCGTGTCCATTTCCTGTGCTGCGATGCGGGTTAATCGTGTTAAGGCAGAGCAGGTTGTGTCGCTGGAGTCGGGTGTCAGGTTTAGCAGCGTAAATAGAGGCAACTCCTCTTTACATGAAGACCCTGGGACTGAGTCTGCTGGGGGGCTGCGCTACATTACGAGAGTGTGTCTCTGCTAACTGAAATGTGGATCAAAGGAAAGTTTAGACCTGTATCCTCGGGACAAGGATTAATGGAAACAGCAAGCATGGGGAGGAGTGCAAGATAACAGGATTTCACAAGGCCTGTGATGGGAAGACAGTGTGTTGGAGAGAAGGGAATCATTTGAGTGTGCATGAGAGAGAGAATTGGAAGGCGGAAAGGAGGAAGAGAGATTGGGATTGGAGGTATGGGACCTGCCATGATTTGCACATGAGAATTTCTCTGTGTATCTGCCAAAATTCTCCTTTGCTTCACTGAAGCCGCCATGTATTTTCTATGGATTGGCTTTTATAGCTGCTGTGTCGAAGTCCAATTTGGTCTAATTTTGTTGAACGCCATACATTGGGTTATAAATATTATATCAAATATGACTCACATTCATTGGATGTGTCTTTCTAGATATCCTGAACCGTTGTGCAATTAAAGGGTTGCATTTTTTTTCTATGGTTAAATACTTTCTCCTATCCTAATTTACATAAAACTTTAATTAGGTCTTTCCTAATTATTATATTATATTAAATCAAAGTGTTGATTTTAAAACAAATTATTGCTTCATTCTAACTTGCCATATAGTTGTAAATATATCAAATATGATGACTTGTATTCATTGGATGTGTCTTTTTAGATTGTGATACATCCCATATAATTTCTCTTATCCAAATTTACATAAAACTTTAATTAGGCCATTCTGATTCACTTAAAAGATTATATATTATATTATTCAATATTATATTATTTCATATGGTTTTTAAATTATGAAGTGTCACTAATATGTTGCTTTATTCTGACAGAAATTCAACTTTTAAACATACCACTGTAAAAATATGATCAATAAATCATGACAACATATGTTTTTATATTAGTTTAACTCATCAAAATAAGTAAAGATATTTTTAACTTTTTACAAGATTCAAATCATTTAAGTCAAGCAGGGAGCAACTTTTTTTCTTTTACAGTGTACTAATTACGTCCTTTGGCAAATCAACAGGGGCTTTCTTTTATATACACACTCTCAACCAGTGGCGTGATTTGGGGGCGGCACTATCTTTTTGTCTGATCAATGAAAGTCGGGAACGTGAAAGTGTTAAGGAATCCTGTGTGAAATCAGATGCTAGTGGTCCAAAAATCACACACTTTGAATATGGCCAAATTAATATCTAAGAAGTGTTCAATGATCTGACTAATCCTTTACACATAATCTGTATACTCAAATGTCATGTAATCTTCCTCTAAATTAAGCAAAAGTGTAGTATAAGTGTGTGATTCTCTGCATGCATGTTCTCATATTGAGTTCATCTGCTCAGAGTTGTCAGCAAAAAGGCCAAACAGTATATGCTTGCAGTCAAGTGAAACCAGAGCCCTAATAGCAGAGTGCATCTGTGCATCAAAGTTCTGTCTTTTTGGAGGTGGCAAATCAGACTAAAGCTCTTATTTCCCACCTGTACCGTGGTGTCAGCAGATCAGTGGCTCGGTGCATTCAGCACAGATTGGATGAATTCAATCTGACATACTGTGGTAAACCAGGGCATCAGCGAATCATGAAAGGAAATGCTGCATTCGGCCTAACTGCCACGTAATGCGGAGAGACAATCATCCAGTTAATCTGCTTAGAGGGAACTTGTCTTTGTGATGCACAACTGTTTTCACTGTGTAAAGTGGATTGTACAGCTGTGTGGAACAGACAGGTAAAAGGGTTACTATATTATAAATCATGCTGTGATACTAAATGTGTCATTTTATGAAGTTTTCAGTCATTGATGGATTCCTACTCATATGGAACAAATTCACTAAATACTTGCATGCTGTATTTCTTATTTTCTTCACTAACCACTAACTATCCAGTTTAGCCAGGCGGTAAATGTGCTGAAATAGCCCCATGTGCCATATTTAAATGAAAAAATTGTCATTTACATGTATGCATTTGGCAGATACTTTAATCTGAAGAGACTTGCGTTACATTCAAGGAATATATTTTATCAGTTAATGCATCCCCTTGAAATTGAATCCATGACCTTGGCATTTTGCTAGTTGCAGTTACTGTTTGAATACATATCAGTGATTATTAAAAAAAAGTATAGGCTATACAACTATTATATGCTCACTAAGATTGTATTTATTTGATCAAAAATACAGTAACAATTGTAATATTGTGTTATTACAATTTAAAAGAACTGTTTTCTATTTTAATATATTTTAAAATGTAATTTATTCATCTGATTTTCAGCATCATTACTCCAGTCTTCAGTGTCACATGATCTTCTAGAAATCATTCTAATATGCTGATTTACTGCTCAAGTAACATTTCTTGTTATTATCAATGTTGAAACCAGTTGTGCTGCTTACAATTTTTGTGGAAACCATAATACTTTTCTTTGATGAAAATAAATGTATTCAGAAAAAGCATTAATTTGAAATAGAAATCTTTTGTAACATTCTAAATGTTTTTTTTTTCTGTCACCTTTATTGATTTAAAGTGTATAAAACAATTGCTATGAGCAGGTGCAATTCCTCTTTAGTGAATTCCCCCGCACATATATCTCGTATTTTCCACCAGCCAAAATAAAAAATCAAATCCTGTTCATCCCCTACGCAGATACTCGAGAGAATAGGCAGGGGTGGAAAGTATCAACTGTGTTTACCCCAATGAGAAAAATCCTCAATCACAGCAATGAAGAAGCCTCTCGATGCGAGATAATGTTCAGCACAATGGATGTGACTGTGTCCGTCAAAACCTCCCATTCTGCAGCCACTGCCAGGGAATTAGCCCCAGCAGATTAATCCCATTATGAATGAACAAATTCCTTCTCTGAGATCTCACACAAAAAAAAAATCTATTGGTTTTATGGAAATCTCTCATGCAAATGCAAGAGTTTGAGTATAAATGGAAAGATTAAAAATGCCTGCTCCTGAAGAAAGCTGAACTAGCTAATATTATTGTATGGAAATAATCTACGCCCTGAGTGGTACAAGCAGAATTGCCTGTTTAAGATTAGATCAGTTTTACAGCTTGTTTTCAAGTTCTACATTACATATTAGCACATATTTGAGAACTCCATGGTTGTGGAGATCCAGAAAGGCACAATAACATTTGAACACCCTATCCCAGTGTTGCATCCAAAGGTTCCCAGAAAGCAAATAAGATGAAGCCAGTTTTTTGACAGTGCAGACAGTGCTGACGAGAGAACAGGATCGTCTTGATTATAATTGCGTCTGTACAATCAGCATTAAACAGCTCTCCGCTGCAGTTGTGAGCCTTGCTGTTACACATGCATGCATCTAATTCAGGCCTGTGCAACATCAAATTAGTCCCTAAACAAACACGGAATGCCACTTTCTGGTCTCCGAGGGTTGCGAGATTGTTGCATTCATGCTAAACAAATCGTACCTTGCTTTTACAAGGGCACAAGTCACATCAAGAACAGCCAGCAGTGCTGGGAAAAGGTGGAGTGTTAGGGTTTCCCCAATACAGAGGAAATGGCAGGTGTCTAACACTTAATTTATGAATAACTATTCATGTCAGTGCTAATTATGAGCTGACACACTCACCGACTTAATGAGCCCTTCAATACACTGAGAAATGCCAATGCTATCAGTTGCAGCCAAGGCTAGTCACCCGCGGACACAGGAGTTCCCTATTAACACACGCACTAGGCGTTGGATCCTGCTGTGAGAAGTAAGATTATGCGCTTCTCAATTGTACCATGACAAAGATAGAGACCTCAGGTTACCATCTTAATAAGTAGTTCCAAAGGAAATGTGATGATGCTGCATTTAAGGTTAGTAATGTTAACATATTTAAGATATATGGAGAAATAACTTTCTGATCCCACTAAATGATTCCGGTATGTATTTAATACTTTTTATAATTAAATGTATATCTTTAATTAAATATTGTAATATTTGTAATTTACTTGTACTTGTAATTAGCATTTCAAGTATAATGCTGAAATGATTTGTGGTTCAGTCACTCATAAAAAACACCTGGCCCATAAGCATAATTTGTTCACTAATTGCACTACAGTGGTTGCGCTCTTGGTTCCCTATTATGTGCAGTCAGTGAGGATATTGCAAAAGGAAAATGTATATTTCTGTTTTTTTGTATTATTTTGCATGCACAGACTGAAATTCTGAAACTTAAATTCTGACTGTAGGCAAACGAGAACAGCAACAACAATTTGCTTTCAATTATTTTGCTCTGATGCTGTAGTTTCAAAAAAGTTTTTTTAAAAAATAATGTTACAAGAACATAGTCAATTTCTTTTTTTTAAATAAAGTTGTAACGTAACAAAATGAAGTAATAATATCTCAACTCAAGAATAAAATCAAAATAGAAGAATAAATTAATGCACTCAATACACTCATATACTAACTTCATAAACAAATAAAAGTTCCAAAAGGGAGTTTTCTCAGCGATACCATTTGGTTCCCCAAATAACCTTTCAGTGAACCGTTCTTAAAAGAACCAGCATTTTTACAAATCTAAAGAACTTTTCCACTATAAAGAACCTTTTGAGCAATGGAACTTAAAAGTTTTTCATGGAACCATTAATTAATGCCAATGCCTTCATTTTTAACATTGTGTCTACACTCAACGCAAAAAGGCGACCGTTGCAAATCCATTTGTTCTTCTTGTCAGAAGTAGCATGAGCATGTGAAGTACATCAGAAATAGAATGGGGCATCATTTTACTGTTGGGAATTTGACGCGTCACATCGAGTCGCATCCAGTGTAGACAGCATCACTGAATTTAATGGCTTCTATTTGCTTTTGTCGCACCGCTCACCTCTGGTAAGACACGGTATAAGAGTGTAGCTGGCAGAATCTGTCAAATGCTGACCAAAATGCTACACATTTTTCTTTTAATTTTGAATTTTACTATTCTTCTAATCTATATATATATATATATATATATATATATATATATATATATATAAAAAACTCTTTCCCTGCCAGCACAGGATTTTTGATCATTTTCAGAAAAGTTTCATGGCCCCCGGAATATTTTGTTGTATAAATGTCTGAACATGCAATATATCAAAAGAAAGAACAGACACTCTGCTTTAAAAAAAAAAAAAACACAAAAAATTTATTATTAGCTTAACTAGCTTAATGTATTATTATTTTTTATCAACACTTGAATGTGGGTAAATTTCATTTTAAAAAAGCAAAATTTTGAGCAAAAAGCTGCAAACATCACATTTTTGACTTTACATCCAGACTATACATCTAGATCGGATTCAGAACGAGGATCATAACATAGATGAAATAGATCTAGTCCATCAACACCCCTAATGCTTCACAGTTCTATACCTTGTCCTGGGTCGACATTTCATTCATGCTGTTTAATGTTAATGACCAGTTTATTTGACATACTGTATATCTGCTTACAGGTACATAACGCTTGTTTCTGCTTCTTTTAATCAGGAGATTCTGTACTCTTTCATAAGAAAGATGTGTCACAGTGAGCCCCTACCATATAACGGTGAAAACATGGATAGCCATAAATTATGTTAATGGCAGGAAAAGAGTTAAAAGAGGCACTTTTTTTTTCATTGTTCAAATCAGAATGCGAACGTCCAAGAAATGTTAGTGCTATCATGAAAATAATTCAGTGTTGGTATTTGTTTAAAAAAATGGAAGCGGTTCTTGTTCTCAGTTTCCTTAGCCTAATAAAACCAGAAGCTTATTTGCTTTCATCTACTGATGCGTAAATTCTCAAATAATTGCAATTTTGAGTTTTGAGATCTTAATAGGCTTAATTAAAATTGCTTCAAAGTCTGGAATTGAGCGCCTCAGAAAACCCACATCTCCAGTTTCCATCCCTGGCTTACTTTGTATCTTATTTAGCCTCATCTTCTCTCTTAGCCTCTCTTTCTCTGTCACAGGCACCAGGCGCAGATGCTCCACTTATGTAGGTTATTGCTGGCTTTGTAACAGAATTCCAATAAATCTATGGCTGTGCTATTTTCAGAGCTGCTAATGTTCACCATGGCCGGCGTACTGTTAACTTCCTCACCCTTCAGACTCTGGTGTGGTTGGATGTCTCACTTCTGGTTTCTTTCTACTGGAATAGCAAAGACTGAATTTTATACATCAGGAATAATATAAATGGATTCATAAATAATAGATCCATGATTTTAGTTGGAGATTGAAGGTCAATCACCATGTAAAAGTGAACTATTGAAATGTAGCATCAAAAATGGATTGAAACGCATGCATGATTAAGTGAAATGAATTTGTATGGAGGACTACAAGCACTTATCTATCAGAACTCACCTTGACAGCGCACATAATGACCAGCGGCACACCGTAGCCGTCCAAGAGGGACCTATGATTACAATCTAAGAAACTGCAGGGCTTCATAATCACATGTCCATCAAGCCGACTACACCGCACACAGACACTGCCAGGCTTGATAGTACACTGCCAGTCTAATTCGGCTTTGAAAATTAATGGCCATAGGTGCAACCATCACGCCATTATCAGCCTCCTTTTTCTTTGTCTTTCCGAGTGCATTTCGCTCGAAAATGACAGCTGAAGAAATGCAGAGTGCACCTACACCATCAGAATAAATAAATAAATAAGACCTTAATGCACGGTTGCGCTTTTGAAATGATTGGACTCCCGGTTTCAAGCGTACACAGATTAAATGTGTACGTACTATAATGAGACCTTTGTCTGGTTCGAGCTCCATTTATGCCTTGCCCTCTGCATTTCGGCTGAGTTGAGCGTCCGGGATCACAGGATGAGGCGATGCATTAGAATGGAGCTCCATGCCACTGATGAATGCCCGTGTGCACAGGGCAAATCAATTACCAGCCAATAGCTCGGCTCCACCACATAATATAGTACTTCCTGTCTGCTCGAGGGAGCTGGTAAGAGCTTAGACACCTAATCATTGCGGCTCATCTCTTACACGCACGTTGTCAGATCAGAGGAGTCTCGCACACATACAGCTTTTAATTTCATACTGACTCACTCTCAGAGTGCCGAGTACATCTGCAAGACAGGCGGATCATAGAGGACTCGCAGGCTGTGTTGATGGATTTCATACTGATTTTCAAGAAGCTGAAACGTTTAGTTCGTTGCTACCGAAGTTTTTCATGGCATTTTTGGACCATCATGGCCAGTGTTGAGTGTAATGTGTTGCGTATTTAGATTGATTATGGAAGTAGCAAATAAAGCAACACCCTCCTTTTTGTTATAATACAGCGGTTATTTATTAAGCATGATGCATTACTTTTCTCTTTATTTATGCTTTTAAGATCCTCCAAATAGAGTAAAATAACAGTTTTTCTAATTAACACCTTAATACATTGCTTACATTTTCATATAAAAAAACACATTCTTTTTAGAGTTACAGTTGCAGTTTTTCAATTGTATTTAATTCATGCTTTTATGAGCCCACCAAAGGAAGTAACACATTATTTTCTGAACTTACACCTAATTCTCAGTGCTGCTTTTGACACTGTTGATCACTCAATTTTAATTACTCGTCTTGAAAGTGTTTCTGGGGTTTCAAATACTGTTCTTAATTGGTTTAAGTCTTACCTCTTTGATCGGAAGCAGTTCGTTGCCATGGGTGCCATTTAAAAAAAAAAAGTAACATGCATTACTTTTCTTCCAACTTAATTTATTTAATTGTACTTTTATTTAATCAATTCCTCCCTTTTAAAAGCCCTCCAAAAAGTAAATTAACTTTATTTGAATATAGTATTATTTTATTTAAAATTGCATTTATTTTCTATATAATTTATTTATGTTTTATTCAATTTATTTACTGACAAATACAACTGAAAGTATCTCCCTTTCTCATAACAGTTCTATACGGTGTATGATGGCATGTGTGCAGTGCAAGCGAGCGGCATGATGCGAGCTGACAAAACTAGAACGCTTCTGTTCTAATCAACGAAGCTGTCCACACAGCAAGGGGAACAACGTCCATACAGGGGTACAGTTGAATGCACACTGCAGACAGTCTTCAACTACAGAACATACAACAAACCAAGCATAGTACGACTGTTTTGGAAGAAATAGACCCTTAGGCTGATTCTGAGGAAAAGTAATGCAAAAGTAGCATGAAAAGTAAAAATGTTACGTAATTAGTTACCTTGCAGGGAAGTGACATTTTACTTTTAAACTTAATGTTCCCTAGCAGTGATCGTGGTCCCCAAGCACATTTTAAATTGTCAGTATCAGATGCTGTTTATCATCTACAAGACTTGTCACACATGAGTACAGTAGTCCATCAAACACATTAGCGCTATGAATGAGGCAGAAAAAAAGAGAAATTTGGAAAAAAGGAGAGTCTCAGAGGCCAGTGGCTTCCTTGGTTGGCACTGTGGATGAAAAGAGAGCTGGCAGTCCCAGCATGCTTCAGCCCACTCTGTCTACTGCATCACTTCCTCCATTTAGCCAGGAGCCATTCTCCTCCCCAACATGGACTGCTACTGCTCAGAGGCCAGACAATACCTTTTCTCCTTCAGGTCTTTTCACAAGACAACAAAAGGAGTCAGTGTCACCCTCTATGTGCTAGGGACATACTATCTTACTCTCACTCCCCCTACAAGTCTTCACCATATATATCCGTTCAACGTTTTTATTTTTATTTTGTTCAAGAAATGAATACTTGTATTCAGCAAGAATGTATTCAGTTAATTAAAAGTTCATTAAATACATTTTATCAATTTTCTTTTTCAAATAAATGCTGTTCTATTGAATCTTCATTTCGGTTGCCAACTGTTCTCAACATTGATAATGATAATAAATGTTTCTTGAGCAGCACATCAGCATATTAGTATGATTTCTGAACTAAGGATCACGTGACACTGAAGACTGGAGTAATGATGCTGAAAATTCTGCTTTGCCGACACATGCAGGAATAAATTACATTTTAAAATATATTCAAATAATTTCAAGATTATTAGCGAACAACAACTTCAGTCTGTTTCTCCTACAAAAGATATGGTCACTACTATAAACTCACTATAGAGCAAGAGCTGTGCAAATTCTTCAAAATTGACTATTTTTGCATTTCACTGAACAACACTATACTCGTTTGAAACATAAGTTTGCATTAACTATTTCTTTAAATGTCAGCTGAGTGTCATTCTAACATCTGACAGGAAATTGTACAGTATAGCAATATATCGCAGGGAGATGTGCAAACACGCGAAAAATTACATTTTCCAGCTGGAAACAGAGAACGTCTCACTGACGTGCGTGTGTGATAGGAGACAAAGTTTTTTTTTTCAATACTTGAATGCTCAGAACAAACCTCCGAATAACTATTCAAATTTATGTGGCCAAAATAATTATCCGTCTAATTATCAGCATTCCCTCAAAACTGTGCGGATGGTAGTAGAGAGTCTAAGCCAGCTAATTGCATGTAAATGTGGGGTGTCTCCTACCTGTAAATAGCAGAGCTCAAATCATCACCAAAATAGTACAGGTCATTATTTTCCAGCCACCAGCGCTGTTCCCAGATGCATGTCAGTACTGGTCGAGACAGTGTGGTGAACGGAGATGTGATGGAGGTGGCGGGAAGTCTATATGTCAGCGTGAGAAGCTGCTCATGAGGAATATTAAAATGAATGGCACAACCAAACTTCTCAATCTGATTTCTGAGCAACCAAGAGAAATTCCTCCACTGATAACTCAAAGAGCACATCTCTGTGTATGTGATGGAGAGAGAGAGAGAGAGAAACAGAGCGAGAGAGTCTTAGTGTTTCTTCGAAGGTGTGACATTTTAATGGAATCCTCCTCTCGTTATAGAATGTTAATGGTTTTCTTCCTCTCACTTAAACAGGCTTCCTTATTGTGAGCTCTACTGGTTTTGCTCTTCATATTGAAATTGTGACTTTGCTTAATGGATGTATTCACATGCATAAGTGCGCTGCGTCGTCTACGAGGGAATGTCTCTTCCATTTCCATAAATTATATGCAGAAGTCTGGGGATGGATGTAATTTTGCCTGACAGACAACCTCTCATGAGCTCCGCCAGCGTTGTGAAAGAGCACAGCGACTTCAAATTGATTTTCCTTGTCTCTCTCCCGTTGAATCTGCGACTCTCCGGCTAGTCTCCTCCGAGTTAGTTTTATGAGGAAAGATGTAGTGACCTCATATGCAATTTTCTTTGAATATACAGTACAAAACAAAATGAATACATGCAAATATATTGTGATATTCTGAAGTCTGAACACGTTAATAATCCACTCTGTGCTTTATTTAATAGTGCCGCAGTGATGAAATTGACTTAAACAGATCGTGAGAGAACATTGAAGTCTTGTTTTCTTTTAAAACTGTCATTTTTTTCGTATGCTGCAGTGAAATTACTTCTTAATGTATGACTGTCTAGTTTCATTTTGTCAAGGATGTTGTAGAACTTGTAACTTAATTCAGAATAACCTTGCAGAAGCTATTATAAATTGTGTTTTTCTCTAAATTCCAACATTATGGGATTATCCGACTACACATCCCATCACGAATATCTGATTTTCTGTATTTTAAACGACAGAGCGGGATGGAGGTTTGCACGGTGAGTTCACCGGTCTTCGGTTAAAAGGAATCTGTTGGGGATTCCAGTGAAAGGTCATCTAAGCGGAGTTTAGATCAGGATTTCCACACAGCATAGTGTGAGCCAATCAGTGCAGGGTGTGACACGGACATATAGAGCGTATTCTGTAAAGAGAGAAGAAGGCCAGTTCTTCAAAGTCTGAAAGAACAAAGGTCCAGGAGTAGTCTGGGTAAATGTTAAACGTTTACAGAAGTCAGGGAAAGTGAGCTGGTGTAGAATTGTGAGAGCAGGTGCCGTTTTTTTTTCCCCTCTAGGATCAGTATGGATTCATATTACGGATTGTCATTATGTACAGGGTTCAAAAAAGCGAGGAGTGATTTTAAAAAAATCGTTTAAAACTGGAAATAAACACACAAAAAAATATTAATTTTGATTATGATTAATACACTAAAAATTAATAGAAATAAGTTGTGTTCCAAATTTGAGGTTGATATCTCAAAAAATGAGCTTTCAGTAAGATTTTGTTCGGGCGCAGTAACAGACTTTCCCCATTGGATACCATGCAGCAAAACTCCACTGTTGCACACAGTGATTGGATTTTAGATTTGCAGTTGAGTTTTTCCTCTCTCAATATTACAAACACACACATGCACACACACATATATATATATATATATATATATATATATATATATATATATATATATATATATATATTTTTTTTTTTTTTTACAACACACATACCAACTACACTCTGACATCCATACCAACAAATCCACACAAATATCGTTGCATAATTTATCCAATTGGCTCTATAATATGCCGAAGCAGAAAACAGGAATAAAGCGAGGATTTGCTTTATAGACCAAAACTGAAAAAATGGCACCATCTGATAAAAAATACCAAAAAATATATATATATTTTGAAGCCTTGCCAACAGAATGAAAGCCTATTAATAAAGATTGCATCATTTATAGTTAAATAGCCCTGGGATAAAACAAATATTGCCGTTTTAATGGGTTTCAATGGGGCCATTTTTGTCCGAAAGGCGCTGAGAGGGAGTATTTTGTGTACCTAGTGCAAAAAATATTTTTTTAAGGAAATAGCAGTGAAATATTAAAATTACAATAAAAATACACACCTGTGCCAAATTTTATGCAGTTAGCATTGACAGTGATAAAAAAAATAAAAAACTGAAAAGGCCAAAAAATGTCCCTAAGGAGGCACAAGGGTTAAAAGAACAGTATTTATTTGAAATATAAATATTTAATAATAATAATATCATTATTCAAGGCTTCAATTATTCAAGGTTTAACTGTCACTTTCGATCAATTTAATGCATCTTTGCTAAATAAAAGTTAATTTCTGTTATTTAACCGTGTTTAAACGGTCAGATGTTCTTGCTTCTATTGAAGTTTTGTACTCAAACTGTTATATTGATAAAATCATTTGATAAAAAAAAAAAAACATTTGCATTAAATTTGAAACTATAATGTAATCATTTTCACTTGCAATTTTAGACTTTTGGGTCCTATGCTAATTATATTTTTGTGACTAGTGTTTTGTACATCTTTGTAGCTCCACCAAATGCGTCATGCAAAAGCCTGCAAAGGTTTCCATGTATAATTTATGAAGATATTATTGAAAATGTAGGATTTTCTGGTTCCATAAGTTAGGAAATTGTTATAGTAGAGGGTGTACTGAACCTTGTAAAAACTCAATTAGTTTCTTTATGGTCAGAGTCGAGGGCTCCCTATGCTACTTGATTCTGAACCTGAAATGGTGTATTGCATTTTTAAAGAGTACAAAATTAGTCTGCTCCTCAAACTGTATAGGTTTGCATGGGTAGCTCCGGGGCCTCAACATACAGCTTAAAACCCCTGAAAAAATATTAAAGGGCTGGAAACAAATAGGCAGCCTGGCACATTTAACTACGAAACACGCGGTTCTAGGTATGTTTTTCTGCATAATGGCTTTCGTTGCTTTAGGGAGACAAGAATTGCTTAACATTTCTCACCTTGAGATCGGTATTGTCCCACGGCATAGGAAATGCGCAGGGAGTCGTGTGTGAAATGGGGGAATCTGGGCCCCCACGTCTCTCATTCCTAAACTGACAAATTAAAAAGGTTACATTAGATTTTTATCATCAAAGAGAATTAAATTCTGTAAATGGAAGCGTAAAATGCCTCCTGGGCTTTCTTTCAGAACTATTTTAATCTGCGTTCGGCTCTGATGAAACAGGCCGGCACAGAGCCTTGTATGTGTGACGGGGGACAGGTTTCTATCTTTCGCTTTCTTTTACAGCCTGTTCCCCATTTGCACACAATAAAGTGGCTTTCAGAAGGCTTTTTTAAGTGTAACATTGTGAATATGGTACAAATTGATTTCACTATGCAGCTGAATAAACGCATAAATGCATCAATAGACACAGATTCTTTATCAGCCTCGTAATTGTGCACATTGCCACGAAGTACGGGGGGCCATCATTTTCACTAATGCAGCAGTATTGCCAACCAGTGTGAGTTATCAGAGTATTGATATACCAGTCCGTATTGATTTTCTCTGTATCATTCAGAGCGTAAGCAGAAGATAATTTCAGCTTTCTCATTTAAACGATCGGCCTCTCTTTAATAACTCAGAGCGGGTATTAATGTAGCTGTCAGGTAAACCTCTGGCTGTCTTTCCTCATGTTGGTTGCTCATGGGAAATGATGCACTCCATAAGAAATAAAGCCCTTATTAAGAGAGCCAGAAGACGAGACCTCACCTGAATGCTGGGGGACTCTCATTAAAGCTGAGAAGAATATTGCGAAGGCCGCGGATTCACCTGCCTCTGTCTGCCGGAACGATTTCTTATTTGTTATGCATGTACTTTTGGCCTGTACATTCTGAGACCTTATTTTATTTAAAGGTTCTAATGCTACGTTTTCTGAACATCTTAATTAGCTTGGCACCTCTTGACCACGATGAAGCATTGTCTTAAAGCTATTACTCAGTTATTCTAAAGGACAAAATAGCTTATAAATAAACCGATTTAGTTCATTATCAGGTCTCGAGAAATAAAGTGAGAGTTGGGGGTCAAAGGTCAACTTTCTCCAAAAACTGTTGCCAGATCTCACTTGAAAACAGATGTGCAACGAAATGAATCAATGGATTATTTAATTCGTTATTTGTTAAATTCTGCACTCCTGCAAGAATATACCATACTAGCAGGGGCTGTATTTTATGGTGAATAATTTCTTTTAAGCAAATGTTTCATATTATAGGCAAGACAAGTAGTTTGTTTAGGCATGGTTTGAAGGGAATTACAAACCTGCGCACATATATTCAAACGCACATGACTATAGAATCAATTCTTAATGCGCATGTGAACGCCATCAGCATTTATCACAGGTTTGCGATTAAAGTCTGTTTCAGGAACGGCGGCGTCTTAGCGGCCCCTAATTTAATAACAAATGATCATTTCGACGGAAGTGAATCAATCAAAACTAACTTTAGCGGGAAAATAACATTATTCAAGAACCGCTATGAAGCCAAAAC
This sequence comes from Meda fulgida, assembly GCA_030578275.1. NCBI lineage: Eukaryota > Metazoa > Chordata > Actinopteri > Cypriniformes > Leuciscidae > Meda > Meda fulgida. The sequence goes on along the minus strand of CM060632.1, from coordinate 15,045,266 downwards.
AATCTCTGTTACCTTAAATTAAATGTTTATCTCTGTAAAGCTGCTTTGAAACAATCTACATTGTTAAAAGCGCTATATAAATGAAGATGACTTGACTATTAGAGAGCTTTCTTTTTAAGTGAAAAGATAATGGCTCTGCAGATCTATGGACTATTATTATATGTTATTCATACACATTCGCTGACATAAATTACATGTTATATCACATAGGTTTCATCAAGTTACTCAAACATATGAAATAAAGGAAAACTTTTCTCGAAACACCTTTTCACCAAATATGATATGCTGACAAATGATCAGTGAGCTCTGAGATTTTAAAATGAACACCTGGACATGTGTTGCACAGAAAAGCTAATGCCAATTCTTTCGAATGCGACCCAGTATGTGGTCTGATACATTTGCAGCATTGCCGTCATGTGAAATGAGAAAAAGTGAATGGACGGTTCTTTAGAGAATAACAGTCATGCGTCTTGAGAATATTTAAAGCCCTGTGCGATACGGGTCACATTCTCGTCTATTTCTGTGTAAGTAAGAGAGTCTGTGAGGGTGAAAATTGTTTTCACCTCTCTGTTGAGATCATTTAAATGCATAACATCAAATCTGCTCTTCCTGATGTGGACTCAAGCATGTCAATGTTTACTGATGTTTTTTCTTTAGACTAAAAAAGAAAAAAGAAAAAAACCTGGCTATATCGATGTGGTACTGTATTCTTTGTGAAAATGAGGAATTGGATGCATTGTGAGGAATTCACTTAGCAAAAAGACATAAAGTGTTGATGATATAACCTCTTCCATTAATTATTATTTTATCTTTTAGAGGGATAGTTTATTCTTCAAAATATATTCCTTCATTTATGTTCCAAAGAAGATAGTCAGAAAGTTTTGGAATTACATCGGGGTGATAAAATGATGACAGTATTTAAATTTTTGTGTGAAGTATGCCTACTTTAAATAGATTTTTCAGTATGCATTTGTTGCTATAATATATATATATATATATATATATATATATATATATATATATATATATATATATATATCCTTAAATGGATGAATGTTTTGCCAATCATTATTACATATTCGGGTCTTTAACGACCCATATCTATATCTAACACGGATGGATCTCTACCTGTCGCGATAATTTAAAACTCTTCTGATATTAGAGTAACAAATATAGAAGAATCCTGTCTTTGCAGAGCTCATTTCCCAGTTCATTCAGCGTCTGGCTCATATTCGCGATCTTAAACATATTCTTACAACTATTATTTTCAACATCTTCAAATTCAATATTTTGATCGCTGACTGCTTCTTCACCAGATCCACCATCAAGTGACAGTGACACTAATATTTGATTACGTTCAAGTACTTTCTTTGCAGTAAATCGCTGAGTTTTTCTGATGATACTTCCTATTCTTTTGTTTTCTGCCTGCAGTAACTATGGACCCTATCACACACGCCGCAATGCAGCGCCTGGCACAACACAGTTATAATTTTCACGTTGTGCACGAGCAGATCCGTTTCCTCTCTGGAGAAGCGTTCAGTCTTTCCGCTTGCAAATTCAGCCAAGTAAATAACTATCCGCCCCTGGCTTTTTAAGGGAAATGGGACATGAGACTCTGATTGGTTTATTGCACGTTACGCCCAAAACACACCCACGAATATGGACTACCCCTTTTTTTCTCGTCTTTAAACTAGCATGGATTAGGATTAGGACACCCTAAGTGCATTTGCGCTGTGCGCTTTAGACCATGCGCTTAGATCGTTTAAATAGGGCCCTATGAGTGAAATGTCGCTTCATCATTGTGTATCAGACATGCCACTTTGTGGAATAAAGGTGAATTACGCTTATTCAGTCATCAAAAATGCAGTTATTGTTGTCCAGAAAAAATATACTTACACTGTTACACACCTCGGGTCGTTAGTGATCCGATACAATTTTTACAAAAAATGAATGGGAAAACAGGCATTCTTTTATACATTTTTTTCCTTGTTATATTGTTCATAATGCATTGATTGAGGAATACTTAGAAACTTTATATTTAGCTTTCACTACCCTATTCATTTTTTAATGACATCCCGGGTCACTAAAGACCCGAGGTATGCGCTTATACACATATTTGTAACTGAGCCCTTCACAGTAACTCTGTAACTTTGCTCTTTTTATTTAGCATTCCAACCAGCCTGACATAGTAACATTGTCTCAACCAATGGTGTAAGTTTGGGGTGGGGTTATCTTATTTTTATTTTTATTTTTTTTCAATGGTACAATGGCAGTTGGGTAGAGTGTTTGGGAAACTTGTCTAACGGTTTAAATAATGTACATCTTTTTTGTACCAATTTTCCTGAAAACAATGTTGGAGAGAACATTTAAGAGAAGTAAATTCACTCCTCATTTTTGCAATTGCAATTGGTGGCACTGCAATTGTACCATACACATTTAACATTTAAGCATCTGACTAACAACAAATATTATTAAGGCGTATTGAAGCATTTCCTAGCCCCGTTCTGCACATGAATCATTGTTAACATTTCTTCTCTTGAGACCTACTATACTGTAGTTTACATTTTGGCCTTTAATGAAAGGAACGGGAGATTAATAAATGGGCATTAATGCATTTTTTCTTGTTTGCACTCAGCCTTTCCTTTCTCTCCAGAGCCACGTACTGTACTACACACTTGGTGATTAATCCATGAGTTGCATCAGTGAGATGGCGAACATGCTCACCGTGGCCTTTCTATCATGGCACAGGCCACATCCCAGCGTGTGCGTGGCATGTTAGAGCACCTGAGTGGAGCAGACACGGCCAACCAGGTGTAAAATCAGCAAGGCCCGAACTGGAATGCATGGTGACAGCTCTTCATGCTTGGTAGCTTTCATCTATCCTGCTTTTCGACCCACACCTAGTCTGCACCCAGCCCTCCCGATTTTTCCCTCCGCCTTCCCGAACTCTTCACACCAGAGCCTCCTCCATTTATCTCCATCCTGCAGGTCACACATGCACAGCGGGCACTAATGAGTCTGTCCTGCTGTCCCTGTCACCTGCACTGATTGATTGATTTATTAACTTTACAGAAGAGATTCACAGTGCCGCAATATCGAAGTCCCTCGTTGGGTTCTTTACATGGTGGCCACAGAAACTCGAAGGGAATAGAGCAGGAAAACACTACTTTCTGTCGTCTGATCGTTTATACTATTTAGCAAGTAAAAGGCCATTTAATATATTTCTCAAAAGTCTACCATTTTTATAAATTAAATGTAAGAATAACTTTTATTTTGTTAGTAAAATATTAGGATGAAAACTTACTGGACTGAAGCAACTTAGGTTTACATGATTATCCATACTTTTTTTTTTCAAGTAAAAATGTATCAAATATAATTCTGACAATTATAATCTAAACTTCTGACATATTATTGGGAGATATAGAGTGACAACTGATATTTAAATGCATTTTATCCAAGTAGTCTTCTATCGTGTTATAAAAATCTTATTGATTTACATTACAAGCTATCAGAATTTAATCTTTCTTTTTCGCCATATAAATATCAGCAACTGCATCAAATTGATAATTTTTGCTCAATGTGGCCTCTGAATAAATCTCACTGTTGCCTTTGGCTTGTTCAGTTGGGGATATTCAAAATAATTAGCCAAGCATTAATACCATTGATCAGCCCTACCAAACGTGGATGTTTTTTCACTGAGAAACAAACATTATGTTATTTGATTGATATTGTGAAGCTGCTTTGATGCAATTTATATTGTGAAAAGCGCTATATAAATACACTTGACTTGACTTGACTTGACTCACGTTTTTTTTTTTTTTTTTTTTTTTTTTTTTCCCCACAGGTGTGAGTTCCACCATATCATATTGGCCATAAAAGCACTTTTTTTTCTTTAAGTTCAATAAACTTCCATTTAAAAAAATAAATAAATGTCAGGCTTTACAGGATTAAACATTACAAGGTCAAAACAAAATTAAAATTTGAAGCATATGCATGGTGAATTGTTCACAATAAGATCAATAATGTTCATTTAGAAAAGAGACTGACTTTAAACACGTTCATGTCTCTGAAGAGCTAGCATTCCACCCACAGGAAAGAACAGTTTCTTGGTGTTTCAAGTTGTTGTGTTTTTTCACGTAATGCTCTCTGTACAAGCGTGTGTATAGATGTTTGGTTGAAAAATGTGTTCCCTGAAGAAAGTGCTGTGTTTGGGTAGACTGCATCCACCATCATAAGCTGCCAAGCCTTTGGCTATGTAATGTTTCATCCTTTTCTACTAAGTGCGTCTTCAAAGGGAGTCGGGGTTTAGCAACGTGCATGGAGGGAGAAAAGAGTGGGAAAGAAAATAATGCGGTGATGGAAATGAATAAGCGCACATACACATAGGTGTTCACATCTTTCGGCAGCTGCTGGCATCGCAGCGGCGAAGCCATTGTTGCTTAGGAGGAGAGACAGAACAACAAAGAAAGTGCTATCAGGAGCTCCCACGTTCTGCCTTCTCTGGCCTGCTCTCTGCCTCGTTCTGAGGCAACTAATGCGATAAGAGGCACGTGCTAAAGTGCGAGGAGAGAGGGGAAGAGAGAGCGAAACAAAGAAAGAAAGAGTGGGAGATGGAAAGGGCACTGTTAGAAAAGAGCATTTCCCTCTTTGAGCTCAACCTGCTTGACAGGGCCTCCAGAGTCCAGCGTTCTTTGTGCTTCTAGTATTAAACTGCACTGCGGATACCTGCAACATTGATGATAACTGGAGCATTTTGATGCTTTATGGAGATCTGTTGGTGCTTTGTTTTCTTTCTCCGCGTTTGTTCATTTGCTTTGAGGATGCTTGGTAATTTGGTTACTGTGCCCCTCCTCTGAGCTTGTTATCACTTGATGTACCTGGAATCTATGAGGTCTCTCACGCCTTCAGATGACTTAGTTTGTTCGGGCCGTTCTTACTGAAAAGGACTGACTTTATTATCGCGTGTGTATACTGTACACTTGTTAGACAGCATGTTAGTCTGCAGTGTTGATTCTGTGCTGGACAGTTTCTTATGAGTGAGATGAAGGTCATAAAACTTTTTTTAAGTTGAACCAATAGATAGACAGACAGATAGATAGACAGATAGATAGATAGATAGATAGATAGATAGATAGATAGATAGATAGATAGATAGATAGATAGATAGATAGATAGATAGATAGATAGATGATAGATAGATTTAGAATTGTAAATTAATTTAGTATTTTATGATATTACATATTAATATGAAGTAATACAATAAAATATAGAAACTACAGAATAATATCATAATATAATATAATAATTAAGATAATGTTAATATGAAAATACGTTTATCACAGTCATTGGAATATTATTATTATTTTATATTATTAATATTAAAACTTTTATCATATATTTATGTTTGAAATTATAATTTTTTTAAATAAATTTGTGTTTAGTTTGCTGTATCATATTATATTATAAAAAAATTGTTACATATGTTGTATTGTCATATAAAATGTTAAAATTGCTTAAAAAAACATTATTTACAAAATTATAAAAATTGCTTAAATATTTTATAATATTATATTGTATTGTTAAAACAAATTTCTATCATAATTGATCAGATATCAAATATTTTATTATTTAACTTTCATGAACCAAACTGAAAGAACACTGTGTGTTAAAATTCTTTGAATTACAATTCAGTAAATTCTTAAGTCATTTCAATAAAAAAAAGTGTATCTATTTTGTGTATTTTCTTAGTGTATCTTTGTATTAAGTTTAAATTGTGTTAAGTTGATTCATACTTTTCTGAATGTCAGAATCTGAAACCATAGGTACACTAGTTCAATCGGCATGGCATGACATGGATAGAAAAATGTCTGAACGGACCTGAAAGAGAGACTTTAGTCAAAAACATTCTGAATTTAAAGCTCATTGTCGTTCCTTCCACTGAAATCCTGTATCCATGGATGTGTGTTCCTAAGGAACGCCAAGGCATTTATCTCCAGCATCAAAGTGTTTATCTGCAGTCAAAGCCCCTGTGAGCAGGTCTGTTTGTTTAATTGGACAACATCACTATGCAAAGAGATCAGATATCTTTGTCTGGATGAGGTCAGCTGTGTGCTATCTCAACTTCACAAATTCGAAAACCACAAAAGCCCTGATCAAAGTTCAACTTTGTGCGTTTTAGCCAAATTGAGGGAAAAGGAATTTGAGACTGAGTTATGTGTAATTAGAGTCATAAAAAGTGAACCACTCACATAATACCCACACTGAGACCATAGGGACTCGGCAAACGGATGCCACTGATCGTAAAGTTCAAGAACTTCTCCTGTGATAACTATTTCATGTTCCCACCAACAGTGTACAGTACCCAGGCTGTCGTCATGACAACAAGGTGCAACACTTACTCAGTGGACCAGGCAGGGAGAATAACAAGAATTTATTGGACATTAAGGAGGAAGGCTTTGGAGAATATAACCATTAGGCACCGGCAATATTGGTCACGGTGTACAAAACAACACATTAGAGGATGAGACAGACCAACATATACCCCCTATGCAGTATTAAGTTATAAATGCATGTACAAATCCAATATAAATCACATGAATGACCAGCATGAATATTTAATGTGGACTGCATATACATATAGGTTTTTTTTTTTCTCTCTCTATACCAAAGTGAAATATGTCTAAAAATATTGTAACCTATTACCAATGCTGGCTTAATGCCACCTTCTAAAGTGTGGAGCAAATTGGATAATTTGTCATAATATAACCTTAGGAAATCTCTGAGAGTAGGACTCTTCACAAAAGTAGAAGTAATGGCCAATTATCCCAGTGAACCGTCAGTGTCAGACAGCTGGGGAACACAGGGAATGGTAACAGTGAGGGTTACACGGCTTACTGCTGTGGCTTGGCTGCATATTTCTTTTCCATTGTGTTGTGGAGACTTTGAAAGCCCCATTATGTTCACCGGAAAAATTTGAACTTTCTGTGGAGATTACCACCCAGTGTTTTCCCCACACAAAAATACAATTCTTGCTCTAATTTAGTTTCCCACTGCAATTTAGTTACAGCAGAGACACAAAAACTGATGCATATTACCAAAAGATCACTTTGATCTCAATCAGAATGTGCATCTTTCTTTTAAGTTGTTCTTTCTCATGGATAAAAGTAAAACACAAGAATTGATGGGCAAAAAAAAAAAAGTAATTTACTTAAATTTACTTACCCACATGTTATTCTAAACCTGAGCAAGGAAGTTACAAGGAACACAGACTAAAACGTTCAAGCTTCAAAAAGCATCATAAAAGTGAAATGTGGCCTAAATAAGTTTTCTGAAGCCAGATAGACTTTGGGTAGGAAGTAGGTTAAAATTAGTCGTTATTCACTTAAAATCTTGACATCCACCTTATAGCTCTCTGTGTTACTCTTTCTTATTCATGAAAGAATCATTCTTGTAAGTCTGATCTCTCAATGAATCTTGATTCGGTTAACAAAACCTGTCTGAATTTCATTATCTAGAGTAGGGGTGTAACCCTGGCATCCTGGCCAAATTTGCCCCAGTGGCCTCTGTCCATCATGGCCTCCTAATCATCCCCATATATATATATATATATATATATATATATATATATATATATATACTGATTGGCTTCATCACTGTCTCCTCTCCACCAGTAAGCTGGAGTGTGGTGGGTGTTCTGGCGCACTATGGCTGCCGTGGCATCATCCAGGTGGATGTTGCACATTGGTGGTGGTTGAGGAGATCCCCCCTTCAATGTAGAGCGCTTTGAGTGCAGAGAAAAGCGCTATATAAATGTAATGAATTATTATTATTATTATTATTATTATTATTATTATTATTATTTAAGAATGATAATGATAAACGGAAAAAAAATATAAGCTAAATAGAAGTTTCATTTCGTTTTATTAATATGGTTACACTTATTTTAAGGTGTCATTGTTACAGTGCAATTATATATTTAAGTACTGAGTAATACTGAGCAACTACGTGTACTTACTATAGGGTTAGGGTAGGATTAGGATTTGGTTGAGGGTTAGTTGCATGTAATTATGCATAATTTACTGTTATTACTATGGTAAGTACATGTAGCATGTAACAAGGACACTATAAAATAAAGTGTTAACATTAATATTCATTTAAAATTAATGCATCTATTATTATTATATTACGTTTTATGGACCACAGTGAAAGAACACTTAATTTCCCAGAATGCACTGGAATTGGAATTAAAAGTCAGTAAATTCTCATTCCTTTCTGACTCACGAAATGTCGAATCTGTCTGATCTAGTTCTTGAATTCAACTCACTGTCTTGATTCGGTCACATTAAGCTGTCGCATGACTTTAGAAGTCTTGAAATATAGCTACCTACTTTAGTGATCTAGTGATTTTTGCATTCAGCATAAGTTTGAAATGACATATGAGTACTCGCCTGCTGACAAAATGTTCATAATATTGAATTCAAAATTAATTAATTCTTTAATACCAGAATGCCAAACCAATGAATCAAATCAAAACAACATGGCGGTTACCCAGTGCTATCTTGAATCTAAAAGTAATTCGGAGGCTATCGGTGCGAGGGAACTGTGCTTAAAGCCAAGTCATCAGTCATTCTCTGTAATTATGATGCTTCTCATTTGTCTTCTCTTTTGTGTGGCAAACACTTAGAGATTATTCACAGTAGATGAGCACATTCTGCTTTAAGGATGTGCTCCATCCTGCTGAAAAGCCAGTCATGAAATACAGCCCGACAAGAAATTGGCAGAAATGTTCACAGTCATCAATGCCGTGAGTGACGTCATTGTTCTCGTAGAAGCTTTTGGTTTCAACAAGCCTCAGTCCCACTCAAATTTTCGGCATGTGTGGCGAGACCTATAGCTTTGAAATGTGTAACACGATTCCCCTGCCCACAGGACATTTGCACAATGGATGCTGTCTCTGCATGTGTTTGTCGAATGGAAGTAATTCATAACCACTCAGCCACATTACGAATACATTTCCTAATCTTTCAGCTCTAGTGAATAGGGAATCAATATGCTATGTGTTGTAATGATTATCCTTCCCTGCTTGTCGAGTTTGTCTCTGAAACAATCCATAAGCAAACATATAGATTTTTTTTTTCGGATCCTGTTATCGTTGTCAATTAAAAATTAGCTGGAGGCTGAAATGCCAAATGTTGGCTCACATTTCCTGTTGTATTTCAGAGCAATATGTCCTCAGATGATATAAGCACTTTGTGATTGGCACAATTCCTGCACAGAGTTTTAGTTAAATAAAATCTGTTAATCTCCCAAAACAACTGTCAGATTTTTCACAGAGGAATGATTGGGAACTGAACAATGCAAACAGTTGTAAATTTGGAGAGGCTGCTGTGAATGCCAAATAGTCATAGTGATGTGATAGACCTATATCGTTGTCCTTTTTGTTGAGAGAGCAGAGGAAATGATTAGAAGAATGTACTGTAAAAAAAAAAATGTTGGTTTAACTTAAAAAAGTAAGTTAACTGGTTGCCTTAAAATATTGAGTTAATTGAAATAAAAAATATTAATACAATGATTTGGTTCACAGAATCTGAATGATTCGTTTAAGAATGGTAATGATAAAACATGTATGCTAAATATGTTTCCTTTTTCATAATATATCACTAATAATGTTAATATAATATGAAAATAATAATATCAATATCAGAATAAATGTATAAAATATGTTTTATTAATATGTTAGTTAGTTAATGTGTTTAACATAATTTACTTTTATTGTTAATTTAATTAAATAAAAGTAGATCATGTGTTGAATTCAGTGCTATTGTTAAACTAAAATTATTACAAATATTTTTAGTTAATTAAGCTGAAATAAAATAAAGAATAAATATTAGACGAAAACCTTATATTTAAAAAAAACTAAAAAAACTAAATGAAAATTAGAAATGTTACCTTGACACCTAACTAAAATAAAAACTAAAATTAAATTTTAAATTAAAAACTAAAATTAAAAATGTAAACTGAAAATACAAAATAAAAGATATTCTAAAATATTCTAGAATAGTATATCAATAAAATAAAATAAAAAAAAAACTGGTTGAATAATGTTTTTAAAGTGTTCACAGAGCCACAATGTTTAGCTCAACCAATGACTTTTGTTTGGGGCGTGGCTATGTGTTTGTTTGACCAATGAAAGTCATTTTAGTTTACCATTGCTAGCCGTGCTACACTTACACACATTTGCCTAGTAATCATACACAAAAAAAAAAACTGCTTGAAATTTGAGGGGAGGAAAATTGTGAACATCCTTAAACATCCAATGAAGGTAATGAGGCTTTGTGTACGAACATTTTGCCAACCCTTCTACGCTCTTACATTAAAAAGAAAACTAGATAGCTATGGAGCAAGGCAGGTTTTTCTAATTGTTTTGTTCTCATTTCTGTTTACATCCTTGATATTCATGATTAGCATTTTTATGTTCTTGTTGTGTTGATGAGACTTTTATCTTTTTATTCTGGTGATTTGGTTGGCAGTATCTCACTCCTGAGTACTGGTCCTCACAGTAATCATTACCTCTATTGAATTTCGCTCTCCGGGGAAAGACTTGACTGCCAAGTAGTGCGGCCTGAGCAACCCCTCTTCGTGATTGAACGAAAAAGACTTCTCGAGAAGTAGGTAAACATTCTTGGAATAAGTTTTAGTGCAATGGTTGGGAAAATTATGGGGGGAGGGAGGGTTAAAAAGGGGAGCTGAAAAGAGATCTATCAAAATGCCATCTCGTTGCCAATTTACCGCATTCCCTCTTTTTAGCTCCACATTGTGCAGTGAGATCTTTGTTTGTAGTAAGTCTGGCCATCTGTCTCCCTCCTCGATCTCTGAAGCGTTTACAGAAACATTCACCAAGGATCGCTCGGCCAGTCATATCACACTTGCACTTGAAAATGAAAGAATATGAATGTTATTCATGCAGTTTCCCAAGTGCCCAACAGGCAGAAATGGGTTTATTCAACCCACATATCTTCTGTAGGTTTCATGCTGTGAAACTACGAGCATAACTCATTTGCTAGTTAAATTAAAAGCCCAATTCAAACTAAAAGTCAATGACGTATGTCTGGTATCGCTGCCCTTTTTTTGTCATTGTGTTTGAATCAGAAATCTGGTAAATTTGAGTCTAGAACTTCACAGCAACTCACATTCTAGTTTCCAAGCAGACAGGACTACCTGCTCGCCTTTCTAATCGCCTTCTTATCTAAGTAGCTCAGAACCAATTGCTGAGCTGATAGACTTTAAACCTCCCGACACTCACTGTGAGAGCGGCTCTATACTGTTGACTCTTGGGATCATTTTAGCGCAGTGCCTGACTTCTTAAAATACTCTATTTCAGATATTACATCTCTGTGTGTACAGGCAAGCAATTTTTGAACGTGCATGGTGTCGAGCTGAAAAGAAGAAGCTGTGATGTATGTGATCAGATTGAGCTATTGAACATTCTCATCTTACAGGCAAATTTGGGGGAACGAAGCTTAGCAACGCTATTTCCATTTCACACTTACAGAATATCAATAGGGAAGGTGCGGGCGAATCACGTATTGAGCGGAGGTATTTCATTTTCACTTACATTATGATCTTATGCATGATCAAGCGACAGGTCTTTGAACTTCCACCTTGCATGGAAGACACGCCGTTCTTTTATCTGTCTTGCCACTGTCTTGTTACAGTTACAGCTGAAGGCTGTGCTTTTCACTACGTGACACGCTGCATGGAACTCTTTATCATGTGTGCTTTATCACTTTAACCATATGTCTCAAAAGGACATGCCCTTGTTGGTTATTGTCCTTTAACAATGATAAGCGTATCAAAGCTGAGATGAGATGATTAGAGTGCATTTTTCTGTGGTTATATACTTTTAAACCAAATGAGGTGCATTTTCCCAAGGTAATGGTGTCTCTCAAGGTGTCATCAAGTTCACCTATTGTGGTGTTCTCGAAAAAAGAATTTAATAAATAATAACACACACACACACACACACACACACACACACACACACACACACACACACACACACACACACACACACACACACACACACACACACACACACACACACACACACATATATATATATATATATATATGACCCTGTGCTTTTACTTTTACTATACAAATAATTGAATTATTTAAACACAAAGGGCTTATGGGTATTTTTGTATTTTTTCTCAGCCTTGATTTTGGACTTGATTAAATGGATTTTGAACCCGAGGGTAGAGCACTGTATTTATTTGTCTTATGGTTCTAAAATGTGACATTTGAAGTGTGTTTAATATTTAATTAATAGTACATTGGGACCTACAGTGTTGTTTGATATGCAGTTACTAAGTGACAAAACATTCTTATTTCCTGCTTTCCCAAACATTTGTTCTGTTTTTTTTTTCGGTACCTTAAAGGGTTTCAATATCATTCACATCAGCTATACAGACATGAATCATATCACATTGCAATGCATATAAATGTGGGGAAATGTCTGGATGTTTTCCGTTACGCTCTGTAAGATAATTGACTGGTTATTGATGATTCAGTCTATGTATTGTAAGTCAGTGGACTATCTATTAAAGGTAGAACACCCTCCATTTGAAGAGATACCGACCTTTTACTTAGTGGAAAATTCGAACCAAGGCAACCATTAGGCCTAGTACTTGAAACACTAAAATAAAATCTAGACATACATTGTATTCGTCTCAATAAGTCCTTTCTCCTTCTTCTTTTCTGTTTGTGGGGTTCTGTCCTCATTTGAATGCTTATCAGGTTAAGATTCACATTAGCTGGGTTGTTTGAAGCTGGCAGCTAATTTATTAAAGAACATCCTCCATTCTGCAGGCCGGCACTGCTTTGAGTAAACCATTGACACTCCTTCCTCTTTATTAAAATGTTCCGCTGCTTTCCCCTTGTTCGTCTTAATCTGAAATATATCACGTAAAATATCGGCGAGCTCATCAAAATGCAGAAAGGAACGGCACACTTAGGTTTCTTAATTGTTTAAAAAGCCTCACAGTCATTACATGTCTGACATAACAGCGCAAGTCTAGAACACCTCCAAATCATAAAAAAAGGAAAGGTAATAACATTTAAGTGCTTTCTGGGTAAAAATGTAATAGCAAAATAATTTGTGCCCCTGTTGATGATATTAAATGCATTACCTCTGAATAATTTTCATTCAAACACAGAAATATAAGTGCAAATGAGGTTCAGTTCTGTCTTGTCCATGAGCAAAAGATTGCACCTATGGCGGCATCGCATCTCCAGCTGTGACTTGCCGTTCTGTATTGTTGCGATCTGTCAGAAGTTAATGACGGATGCGTCGCCTGTAACGGTAAATTCATAACTTCAATGCGTCTGGACGCATCTTGCATATACATTACATGCTGCTGCCCCGATGACTTGCCAAGCTGTCAAGGGAAAGATTCGCTGAAGTCAACGACTCAAATTGAGAATGAGAGCCATAAAGGGACCATGTCTACTGGAGATGGAGGGGGGCGATATATTGTGTGAGTGGATGATCCGCTCCAGGGCCAGATGTTCCACTTGACAGGCCCCTTGAGTGGAGGGCAGTTCTGCCAGCTGTCTTCCTTCCTAGCATACATACAGCCATTTGTTGGTGGAGTGTTGAAAGCGGAGGGAAAATCAACAGAATTGCTTTGCACCACAATCCCACCATTGCAACTGTTGTCCAAAACAAATAGTCCCGTGAAATTGCAGTTTAACCAACAGTGCTTTTGTTTATTGCGACACCGTTTCAGCATGCACCGGTCAAATCAGAAAGAGTTATTGCCCTACCTCTATTCCAGGTGAAGACTTTTGCGTTTACCTTTTCCCAAGTATAATGCATGATAATAACAGAATTCATTCATCAAAGGCTCCGCCTGTTATTCCCTGGAAAGAGTTATATTTAACTTGGATAGGTCACAGCATTTTCCAGCAGGCTCTGCTGAGAATTTGAGCCTGAAGAATTATGACTTTTCTGACCCAGGTGTGGGCATTATTCATGCTTAAGGTCTGATCGCTAGTGCTACGAGAACACGAGTAAGAGCTGCCGCTGACTGTTTAAAAATGTCAGGACTTTTCTCAAAGTCTTTGGCCTAGTTGTGGAAACTTGAAGAGGACATTTTAGTGGCATGTCATTGGTTTCTAGTATTAATAGCGTTTTTGGATGTGGCAACGTGTCGTTTTCTTCTGGTTTATATTTTGATGTTATTTGTCTACTGCATTTGAAATGACGTGAGTGAATTGTGAATTTCACTAAATAGAAATAGAATAACTAAAAAGAAAGTTGATATTTGATTTAGATTTTTTTTTGTTGCAATGTAAAAGTCTTTACTCTCCCATCACTGATATACATCCTCACTGAATAAAAGTATTATTTTCTTTCAAATTAATAGTATTAATATTTTACTGACCCCAAACTGTATATATAGGCCTCTTCAATTTATAGTTCACTTTGGCTGAAAATTCATGATAGAAACATTTGCTATAGGCTGTATTAGGCTTTTTAATTGTCACACTTTCTTTCTTCAAAAGTTTCTTCTGCACACAGTTCCATAAATTTTTTTTAGTTTCTCGCAGTTTAAATACATTCAGAGTCAAGTCTCAGTATTACATAAGCTAATCTTTGCATCTCTTCTTGTTTTTTACAGCTGGAACAACGTATATCTTTGGGAAAGGAGGAGGCGTCATAACTTTTAACTGGCCAGCCAATGAGCGCCCGAGCACCCGTACGGACAGGCTGACAGTGGGCTTTAGCACCTCTCTCAAGGATGGCATCCTGATCCGCATCGACAGTGCCCCCGGCCTGGGAGACTACCTCATGCTCCACATTGTAAGTCAGAGCTTTTTCTAATGTCGACCTTAACACCAGTCTAACCCTAACCTGATCGCCCACATCTAGAAATGTCAATACTAAAGGTCAACAACAAATATTTTACATTTGAATATCTCTACAATCCTTTAACATGTTTGGAAGTAGCCAGAGCACACAGTAGACGTACGTAGAGATCTGAAACCCTGTTCACACCGGATGTGACTAGTAAGCTGTCGCAGCATGAGTCTGTCTGCTCTGGAAGTGCTGAAGCTGCAAATTGTCTCTGAATGTTGACTTAAGGCCTGTTTAACATTAGATGCACAGGGCTCCAGACTGCGACCAAATGGTTGCATTTTGCAACCATTTTTCCTGCCGGTGCGACCAAATTTTTATTATAGGTCACGCTGGTGCGACTGCAGCGTTGCCCAACAGCAAATGGCAAACACAAAATGAAAGCGGAACAAAACTGCGCTGCTCGTTTGTGCTTCACGGACCGCTTATTAGTTCGGACCAATAATAGACAGCGCAGAGCCTCGAGCCACAGTGAGCTACCTGCCAGTCGCGATCTAGATCACGCAACACCGTTACTACACAGCGCCGGGAAATCCATTAAATTCACCAGAGAATTAATAACATTGCTGCGAGAAACATTCAGATTCGACGCAGAGTTCTCTGTTATAAACCATAGATATCAGATCAAACAGCGCTGGCTTTGGAAACCAGGAAAAACATTGTGCCATGAATTAACAAGTTATAGAAGGCTTTAAGTCCACAAATCACCAACATTGACTATTGATTTAATGTAGTAACACTAACCGTAACTTCACATCTTTTTCCAGCACTTCAAAACTATAATATCATATTTGAGTTATTTTTATGTGATGACCAAAACATTTTTTGTTCATCCTTCAAAGATTGTACCCATTTATAAAACTAAAAGTTTCAAATTGTGGGAAAACCCAAACTTATTTAAAAATACAAAAAATATTAAATTACCATTGTAAACAGTAGGTATCTGCAGAGGACGCTTATTGGATATTTTCAGTCCTTAATATCTATCTTTTAACTCGTTTTGCTTTTGAATAAATATTAAGACATTATGAATGATAATAATTAAAACATTTGGTAGCAATGCGGGGCTGACAGTAAAGCACTGAGCTTACTAACTTTATGTAGAACTCAGTGGCTCTGGTGCTGCTGCCCTCAAATGTTAGTCTGGAGCTCCTGTGAACTTAAAATAAAACTGCATATTGTAATTTCTGTACGTTAAGTCTATTTATTATCAAAGCATTTGTCAGTAATACAGATATTTTGGGGGAAAATGTGAATAATTGCATTGCAAGCTGATTTAAGGTGTGCCCCTAAATTTTCTGCTTGCGCTCCTAAAATTTTTAGTCAGGGGCTACAGCGCTCCTAGTAAAAAAAGTTAGTCTGGAGCCCTGATGCGTAAGCAAAGCGTAAGCAGCTTGCATTTTTTTCAGTGCCCAGGTTGGCTAAAATACACCAGCGTTAACATGAAACAGCACATTTCACCATAAAATCCTAAAATATAAGTGAGGTGTTCCATGTTTCACAGTCACTGTACGACATTCAGCACTGTGAGGAAAAAAAATACATGAAAACACATTATTGCCAAGAGTTTTTTTCTTTCCAAACCTCAAAAGCCTGTTAATTGATAAAAACTAGAGGTATATCTTAACTTTAAGATAGCTTTTATCATGTAAGCTACAAATACAGCATGATATATAGTAGGGGTGCAATTGATTAAAAATGGTTCGGTTTGTATCACGGTTTTAGGTTTGCGATTTCGGTACGGTTCGGTATGTGCTGTGTTCAGGGAAAAAAGGACTACTGTCACAGAAAAACAAATAAAAAAAAAGAACAAATAATCTAACTACAAGCAACCTGTTCGAGCATACGGCACTCGCATTAAACAAAGTTTACAAAGAGTGACCGTTTTGTTCATGTTTTTGATTATCGCTGTTGTAATGTATTATCGAGGAGCCAGCATGTGCATCCATCCACAGAAACATACATTAGAGAAACGTCATCAGATTTGAGATCAACCGCGGTGCAAGTTCGTCCCGAACCGTGGGTGGAGAAAGGTACGGTTTGTTTTTTAACCGAGAACCGTTACACCCCTAATACAAAGTATGTGTGGAAGGGGAACACATGGTTGCATCACTGCAGCGTATGTTGCCCATCATAAATCAACGCACGTGACAGACATTGGTCAGAGAAGAAAACCTGAAAAAGGAGACACAACAGACTAGGACTCAATAGCACAATTTTGGCTTCGCTACGGTACCACAATCTAATACCGTTATATCGTTATCAAATCGATACTATCCCAAATACTTTTAAACATTGTTTCTAGTCTGGCAGCACGCTGGAGCTTTCGTGTTATTTAAACGATGCAATCTTATATGTGCATTGATCAATGTTGAAAGTATAAAAGTCTAAACTAGATTTAGTTTGAATGATGCACTCGCCTGTTGATCTCTTAAATAGTAAGGATGGTCAAGCGACAGATGCTCAGTTTGGGTAGCACATGGCCACCTAGCAGTGTGTCCAGTACCGAAATTAGCAAAATCATGATATCATAATGAAATCATCCTGGACGGCCAAGCAGGGATGCGTTTCCTGAAAGCATCGTTAGCCAACTATGGTCGCAAGTTCCGTCATTATCAGCATAGTTCAACGAGTCTGTGTTTCCTGAAACCATCGTTCCAACAAACATTCGCAAACAGCATCGCAAAGTTGTGTGGTTGGTACAACAGCTTTTGAGCTGTGGTTAGAAGCATAGTTTTTTGATTGCATGACATGTGGACTTAATAAATCCTTATCTTGAGCAAAATAAGCAAGCTGACATTCAGTATAATCTATATATTATATTTAGAATACATACAAATGTCATTTACGTCTTTTACTTTGTCAAGAGATTTAAAGCACCGTTATTGGAGACGTGCTCAACTATGTAAGAATGAGCCTATGATTGAATCTGGAAATAAAGCAAAATAACTGACAAAAATGAGAAATAGTCCTCAGATGGCATGTCTGTAATTTATATCAAAATTTATATCTAGCATTATTTCAATCTCAAACAGTTTGATTAAAAGAAGTTATTACTCCACCACGTGCGTGACGTCATAAACCAACACGGTTAAACGACCAATGCGAAAATACGGTTTTGGGAAACAGTCTTGAGTAGCTAGTTGATTTCTTTAATGATGCATTGTAGTATGGTAGTTAAGCAGCAAGTTACGTTGTTGTACGGGAAACGCACCCCTGAGCAGAAACAGCACAGAAGCAGCACACACCCATCATGCTTTCACACTGGCAGCGTTTGTCACATGCAGTTGAACTGCGGCTTGTGTACTGCAAATATAGACGAGGATCGTCTAGGGTTGTGCGGTATACCGGTACTGGGAATATCGCGTGTGCTGCTTCCGCTCTGCTTTTATTTGATCTTTAAATGTTTTTGCTTTAATATATTTCAATATATAATTTATTTATGTGATGGCATATAAATTAAATGTAACATATATTTATAAGATAATTTAAACTAATAAAGCACAGACTATAAGCCTTATGAGTTGGCTTTGATGTAGCGGTGAGAAGTTTAAAATAATAATTTTAAGGAAATAAAACAGTAGCTCTGGAGCTTGTCAAGAATAGACGCCTATCAACACAACGCAGCATATGCTTCCACTGTAGAAGCTGCATTGATTATTGGACAGATTATAATCTGTTGAAATGGAGTTCGCATTTTTTTTATATATATATAACACAACAGCTCTTTGAGTGGATACCTTTTGGGTGGTTTCTTTTTCTTTTTTGTTGCATGTCCTTGTAAATAACCAATCTAGGAATAATGATGTCTCTCAAAGTGCTCTGTTTTGAGTTGCACAGCTTCACTTTTCCATTAATCTTTGTATTGTGTCAATGCCACAGAAGTTTGTCACTCCACACAGCTACATTATAAAAGCCTGTTCCTCAGATCAGCCATATCAACTGTGAATTACTTCAGAAGTGGTGTGTTTTATTTTGCTGACCTGCTCAATGTTCTTTTCAAATTATTAAAAATCAATACGTACACCACACGGAAGCCCATCAGCTTTTTTTTTTCCCCCTACATTTTATCCATGGCAAAGGCTTCTATTTGGCCGGATGTGTCCATAATGTAAATAATCCAGCACTCATGTAATGGATGCTGGTTCGGTAATTAACCTGCTTTTCTGAAAGACAAAAGGATTCATTTTCAGACAATGTTTGTCACCAAGGGGTCTTTTACTCATAAATGAACAATGAGGTCATGTGTTTCTTTTCTTTTTTTTTTTTTTTTTACAATCAATATATGGCCAACAGAATGTGGATAAACACACACTTATATGTGCTTTTTGAATGTTTAATTTCAAATAATTGTCACATACTTTTAGCCATATTCATTTCATAGTTCATACCACTGAAAAAAAAAAAAACAATTGTTAATTTGTATTGCCGAATTTTATAAATGGTTCACCACATATCTGAAAACATCTGACTGTACAGTAGATTATTGCGAGTATATATCGAAACTGATAAACAAACAAACAAACAAAAAGTCATATCTTATCACGTTTGTACATAAACAAGTGACCTTGTAGTTTAATGGGGGGCGGCTGTCTATTTTTTGTCTGAATGTGAATAGGGAATATTTCTCTGGCTATCTCCATCTGTCCACTAGTTTTATTGTGGCCCACGTTGGTGGTCCACTGGGACTCTTGGAGCTCTGTAATGGGCAATATAACTAAGGGCATTTCACTAAACCCTCACCCCCTGCCTTTACCCTTTATGACACACATGGATACACATACACACCCTCCCCGTTATAGCAGTGTAGTGCTGATGGAAATAAGCCTCTTCTGCCAAATTAACTAAATCTAGAGCACAACTCTAGAGTAAAGGGAATTAAGCTGCCCGTATTTTACAGGCTGTTTCAAAACTTACGTAACAAGTGATTGGGAGTTGCCTTTGATTAGCATATACTGGAGTGGAATTAATCTTTGCATTTGGAACACTATACAGGACACATTACGCTCTTTTTAGATTGGTGCGCTAAACGTTAAGTCAACTAGGGCCCTATTTTAATGGTCTGAAACACAAGTATCAAACGTGAAACGCATGTAACTTTGTGGGCAGATCCCGACACAAATTTAAAATGGGTTGGTCTGAAGTAGCTAGTGGCTACATTACTCATCAGTGTGGTTTGGGTGTCACGTGCAATAAACCAATCAGAGCGTCATCTCACATTCCCTTTAAAAGCAGGCACGCTTGTTCCATGGCGGATTGCTATTATATTGGCGGATTTGCCAGGCGCTCGCCAGGAGCGATTCACAGCCGAGGAGGCCGACGTTCTCGTCAGGGCCGTAAAAGACAGAGAAGTGACATAGTATGGGGATTGGAGAAACCCACCCAAATTAGCTTCGGTTAAACAGGCGTATAATAATTTGGGTAAATGTGTAATCTAGATTTATGCCTATTTTGTGGCGGAATTGTCTGTGGCGGAATTGTTTTCTGAAACTGCAAAATTGCAGCAGGGAACGTTTGCGGCGGAACACGCCTCCTCTTTTCGCTGAACCACCCCCGGTAGAGCAAGTTCATTCCCTAATTTACCGACGTGCGTCTGTGGAGGGAAAAGTCCACCGTGTGTCGGGTGCAAAAGAGTAATGATATATGCGTCGGTGTACAAAGTCAATTGCGCTGGGTGCAAGATAGGGCCCCTAATGTGTTTATATTCAAGTTTAGGAAGAGTATTACAGTAGGTGACGATAGATCAAAATGTCACTGCTTTATTTTGGGCTGATTGTGGAAGGCTCCCTCCAGTCGTTTATTCTGCGCTGATAATGAGTGAGGTATTTTCAGCTGTAAATGTCTGTCTCTCTTACACTTCTGAACTGAGCGGCTGGTGACACCATGGAATCCCTTGTTAGACAGTTTCCGGCAACTAGGGAAATGTCAGGACTGTTGCCCTTCAAACATGCCACCTCTGAAATGGCAAACTCTGTGATGGATTCTGCTAACCAATCACTTTATATCAGGCCTTAAACAAACCATATAATAAATCAGGGTCAAATTAACATAAAAATTAAGTCCTGAAATACTGCCTCGTGACTAGCATTATTAATTAAGTTTTCAATTAGTTTTGTTTTTGAGATTAGTATGTGAACTTAGATAACTAGAGAAGTATAGTAGTTCACCTAAAAATGAAAATTCTGTATTATTTACTTACCCTCATGCTGTTCCAAACCTGTATGACTTTCTTTTTCTATATTGTGGAATACAAAATAAGATGTTTGGAGATTGTCAAGAAGAAAATGGGGTCTAAAGCAACATTGGACTCCATTGACTTATAACTGTCTGGAAAAAAAAAAGACATTTTTCAAAATATCTTCCTTTTATGTTTAACAGAAGAAAGAAAGTCATGTTGGTTTGGAATGACATGAGGGGGAGTATATGATGACAGATTTTTCATTTTTGGGTGAACTATGCTTTTAACTTGAAAGGAATGTCTTACATCTCCACACATGAGGCATCAAAGCAGGGAACATCTGTCCACTGTCGATTTTGGCGTTTCTCACTCTTACAGTCATCTGATGTGTCTGCAGTCAGAGGAAGTGAAGATAAAGAAGTGCCATCTGATTCTCACCATATTCTGTCCATGTGACATATTCATCCAAAAATCATAATAGGTCTTTTCACACCCTCACTTCATATCCCTCATGGTCTCAAAATGAACATAAAACATGATTCAACCCATTCTGCATCTTTAGTCTGAAATATTTCTGAAAATAACTGGTAAAGGTAGGTTGTCACAGTGTATTGTGACAATTTGGTTAGTGGTTTGGAGCTATGTTGTGTAAAAAGAAAAAATTATACTTCATATGATCTTTCAAAGACAATCAGTCAAAAAAATGTACACACCTGAAAGAAGGCGCATCCTAATCTTTGACTAGTTTCATTCTCTCAACAAAATCCAGGTGAAAACATTTTTACTAGATAATCTGTAAAAGATTCCAGGAAATTCAAATTTCTTACATAAACACACACGCTAGTTATAATTAGTGATATTGAGTTAAACATTTTGTATTGTAGATGTACATTGGAATTGAACAAATGAACATTAATTCAATTCAATTCAATTCAATTTTATTTGTATAGCGCTTTTCACAATACACATTGTCTCAAAGCAGCTTTACAGAAAGTGCATTTCTGAAATGTACATTGAAAAATACAGTCAGTTAATCGTGTTAATTTAGGGCATAACATATCGCCGGCGTTGAGTCGTCTCTTCACAGGCGTTGAGTCGTCTCATCGCAGGTGTTGGGGCATCTGAAGTCTCCGTGAGAGGCTGGATACAAACTGGCGCTGACGCATTACTGCAACATTCAAACATTTGTAATCAAGTTCTTAAATGATCATTGCATTGCTCTGATATAGATAAAACACCTGCCTTTACTTTGAAGAAAACCATCCAATATGATCCCCTTTTTTGCATTCATATACAGTAGGTTTTTTGGGTCATGCTGTCGATTATTATTTTGACAATCATAAGCCCAATCATTACCCACACACACGTTGGGTTTTCATGTTTTATGGGGACTTTCCATAGACATAATGTTTTTTTATACTGTACAAACCTACACATAAACCGACCCATCACAGAAAACTTTCTGCACTTTTAGATTTTCAAAAAGCACGATTATAAGCCGTTTTCTTCATGGGGACCCCTAAAAAAAAGGATTTCGGATATTGCCATCTTTGTGAGGACATTTTATCCCCATAACGTAGGGTATACCTGAATCACACACATACAGTTTTCACCTCTTTATAGCTATTGTTTCTGTACTATTAGTAAACCATTCATGCCGAGATGCTTGCCATCTGTTGACCATGGCAGTCTCACATGGGAAAACAAATGCACTTTTGTAAGTCGCTGTGGATAAGAGCTCCTGCTATAAATGCCTTTAATTTAGACGTCTTCTGTTGGAGAGAGAGGGAAAGGTGAGGACAGACACTCGTGAAGATGTCCCTGCTTTTCTGGCTGATTGTAACACACATCACACGTTCATTTCAAATTGTCATTCTGTTTTTCTGTGTTCCTTAAGAGTTAAGCACTTAAAGAAAGTTTCAAATGACTAAAGTTAAATGCATTTTGAATTCTCTTCCGTCCCTAATACGAACAGCAGCGCTTTGCACAGCATTACGTATTTGTTGTAAGTCCGTTGGATACTCATTAACAGCAAATGGCTTCCCTCCACCAGCTGCACAGCTGGAAGTAAGTGTGTAATTAGGGTAAAAAACTAAGCGTTTCAACAAATTGCTTATGTCCCCATGTTGTATTACCGCTACACGAGTGGATGGGATGTTTCAATTTGCTTTAAAGGTCTTTTCCACCCCCTACAAAGCAAAACATTGCCCGTTTTAAATAATGTTAACCAATGTCTTTTCGGTTTAGAAACTTGCACTTTGGCCAAATAGACGGGGTCTTAAAATGACATGGTCCAATGATAGGCCAGTCATTTTAACTGAATTATGTCGCTAGGTGCTTTCCACATATCGGCAGAAGAGGGAAAGGATAAATGGCTCCGACTCCAACAGTCATTGCCACCAAAGCTGTTGACTGAAATCCTATAAGAGAGAATGATTTAAGTGTACAGAAAATCAATGGTGTTGATCTCTTTTAATCAGTGAGCAGCATAACTACACATTGCCTGTTGATTTTCAATCCTCCAAACCTCCCTACGCTGAATGGCCCCTGCCACAAGCATCCCACTCCACTTCCATTCAGCCTTAAAGTGCAGAACGATTTTGAGTGAGAAAAGTGAGGACAATTACCCAGCTTGTTCCATTTGCTGCTTGGAGTTCACAGTTTCTATACCAAAGAGAGGGAATATACTTCATTTTGACAGACTCTTAAGAAGTGAAAAAATTATGTGACTAAACCGAAACGCTGTAGTTGTGCTGCTGTTTTTTAGAAATGCAAATATGTAAGTTCCTGTCGATACCGTAGAAATCCACAGAGGAATTTGTCGCAGGTAACTGGGTAATTTATCGATGTCTTCACGTAACTAGTTTTCAAATTTAAGCCATCAATCCTCATAAAAGAGTTTGTTATTGACATTTTTTTCTGCTGCAGGGGTATTTGCATCAGGTTTTCATGAAGTTTGCATACCGTAATGAAACTGCATCTGCTTCTGATGCTGTGCATAGTGCATTATATGACAGAAAAGAAAACACATTTCTAATAAAGGTTGATGTATCTCCATAGGTCTTGCATTTAAAAACAGGGTCTTTTAACAAGTTGTATTTGAGGTGTTTTGGGCTTACCACTATTTTATATACAATTTTATATATTTTATAAATAGTGTTAACACAATAAGTCTCAGGTAAACTCATTAAAATGATGTAATTGAAAGAATATATATAAAGAATATATATTTAAATGTATTAATAAAATGTATGTATATATTATATACAATACCAGCATTTTGCTGATACAATTTGTTATTTATATGTATACTTATCTTAAACAAAAGAACAATACGCATTCATTTTTTGAAGACCTTTGCATATTTAGTCGACTCAGGTGATTTGGACAGTGGAACAACCACCCAATAAACAGATGGGGCATAAAACAGGAGTATTAATGTGTCTCCATGTTTTCTATTAATGCCCTTAACAAGGGGGAGAAAAATCCTTAGTAACAGCTTTTTTCCCCCCTGTGACACAAATGTTAATCAGTTTATTCACGGAAAAGCTAGAAAAAAAAGTAGATACAATTATAGGATGCTGTCGAACTTGCATAACTCTTTTTTTTTCAAAGTCTATTTCCATAATCCATCTGAGCTAATCACCGAACAATCACACATGGCCTTATTCCAACTCTAGCTTAGGAATGCAGGTGCAATACAATCTTTCTGCTTCATTTTCTACATCTTTCCTCTATGTGTATGGCTGTTTAGTTCACCTGCACATTTAGCAGCATGTGCTGGTTTAGGTGCACAGCTGGTTTGGCAGCTCTGGTCAACTCTTTTTGCCGTATGGTTAATGTGGTAAGAAAGCCCAGCTGAATAAATGATCTTGACATAAAAGAGGCTGTTCTAAATGCGTTCTGAGTTTCTGTTTTCATGGTCACCCTCATCAAAAGAATCCAGCTTTAATTTTTCATACTGCTGCGTTATGAATCAATATTTCAGAGTCTAATATTACCTTCTAATGTTGTTTGAAAATCGAAACACTCCACCATTGTAGCTTAAACCTTCATCTGGCCTCTATAAATAATCAATCTCTTACTATCAGAAATGACACGGTCTTTGCCACATATGCATACGTACATGTTTATTGAGTATTAATCAAATCAGTTATATCCATTGAACTTAATGCTACTGTAATGCTACAGTACCCCTAAAAAAAAAAAGGATTTCGGATATTGCCATCTTTGTTAGGACATTTTATGTATTTCTATCCAGAATTAAATTTGATGTATTTTTTTTATCTACACACTAAAGTTCTAAAACAATATAAGAGTAACACAAGACAAACAAAGTAGATACATTGCTAAATAATAAATACAAAATAGTTAACCATGTATAAAATGTAATCAATAAAAAATGTATTGACTGTTATAGTGCTTTTTTTTTTATAGAAAATCAATATTCTTTGTACAGCCAAAATGTGTATTGTTGTCTATGTTTAATATATTTTCTCAATATGTGACAGATATTATGAGCTTTAAATTACCTATATCACTTCATATTATAAAGATGCTCAGTGCTGAAAAAACAAAAACAAATGAAATACAGGGAAAGAGACAACTTCAGCAGAATAATGTTTTGTAGGTTTTATAGTAAGTTCTTATGCTGTTGTTACACTATTGTGTGAAAATAATTTGATGTATCAACCAAAATCAGAATTTGATAGCTGAATGAATGGAATTGATAGTTTGATTTATTGATTTTGCTTAACAGTTATCACGTCCACACTATATTATGTCTACACTATATTATATTATATATTTCATCCAGGGATTCTTTTGCCTCAGACTTGGGGGTAAAACTGCTGTATCTGATATGTCTACACACAGTCACTCTTTTATTTTTTTAATCAGCAAATAATTTTACAATTAATGCCTTATTTGGGGTCCGTGATAGCGTGCTCTCAGGCTCCGCAATGGCTACAGGCGAGAATGAGAGTGGTGTAACGCAATCCCCCTAAGGTATTTTTGATCTGGAAATTGCGTCAAATTGGCCAGCAGTTGAAAGCAAATGAATGTGAGCCATGTCTGAAATGGAGCATAATGTGAACGCAGATGGAGAATAAAAAATGCAGATGCCCTTGAAGGTCATTCCGATCAGAGTGCATTGATCCTCTGGGTTCAGTTTAGGAATCTCTGTGTTTTGCTCAGAACGAGTTGAATTTTTAGTCACATCCCAGTATTATTATTTTTGTTCAGTTGTCTCATAAACCTTGACGCTGATTGGTACATGCACAATTTTACTCTGGCCACCTGAAAACTGTGCACAATCCAATATTAATGTATTCCAACTAATGATAATATCGCAAAGCTTCCTCAGCGATCTTCCTGGCAATTCCTGAAGGACTGCCAACAAACCTCAACTCTTATTAAAGAAAGCTGGCAGACGCAGGGTGCAAATTTGTATTATTTTGTCCAGCCACATGTTTTAATCTGTGACAGGCTTGCCACTCAGTCCAGACCTTCCCTACATGACCCACTTTCCACACATATGCTGTCAAGCGAGATGTGCAGATTTATGAGCAATCAAAACTGCTCCAGCTAAATAAACTGTCTGATCTCCTTGATGGCACAGATGAGAGACACAGGTGCCTCATCTCAGTACACTGAGGCCATTTCTATTGGATTTTCTTTCTTCTTTCCATGTATGCTTCTATATTTACTGAAAATCTCGGGGAGGGCGCAACTGGAAGTATTATTTCCAAAAGTACTTCATTGTGTCGCTTTGCATTCACCTCACGAAGATGGTTATTGTGTGTTCTAGGAAAAATTGCGTCTGTCTGACTGCCTCCCCTGCAATTCAGTAACCGGGAATCTGTACAAAAATCAGACAGGAAATGTTCATTTGGAGTGACCTCCCCCTCAAGCTGTACCCTCAGATGGCATGAGAGGAGCGGTGTTATTGATCAAACACAATAAAAAAATATTCCTGCGCCTTTATGCTAACGTTTTATGTTTTCTTTATTTTATTAGTATATGTTAAAAACACTTTACAAATGTTACCGACACAAAATGGTCACACTCTTGAACGGTAGTGTATATACAAATTATACTGAATTATAGTTATTAAACTACATTTAAAAAAAGTTTGTTTAATAAAAGTATATCATTTATAATTCATTATAATAACATTTTAAATGTAAATGTTTCTACTGAAATCTTTGGGCAGCACTGGATTGGATAAAACAGCCAATGCTTGAGTTTTTCCATTTTTGCCTTCATGACCTCAGCTTGTTTCATCATAGTGCTCTCTTAAAATGATCTAAAAATAATCTAATAATGCAGCATACTAGTATATAACAAAATCATAACCATAAGGCAATGCATGTTTCTTCTTCAGTGCTGTAAATACAAAAGCACTTACACAGAGATTTATTCAGCTTTGATTTATAGATGCCTCACAGAGACAGATAAGCGCACCTGTCTGTTTCAGTACTGTTGCTCTGGCTAGCGGGCATCAAATCCATATTATATTCAGCAATTCACTAGACCAGTGTTTCCCACCACTTCTCTGCATGATGTTCCCCAAAACCAATCATCAACTTATACATCCATCACTGTCTGTGGAAAATGCGATGTAATATACATGTGTTTCCTCTCCATTTGCATTTTGTATTTAATAAGCATGCTTTTAGTAATGACAATCTGAATAAAAGAAAGAAAATCCTTTCTATTAGTTAAGAGAAAAGATTGATAGGCTCGGTGCCAAATGGATTTGCCTAGTGATTAAATGATCAAATTTGCTGAACAAGTAGGGTTTGAAAGAGTCGAAGCGCTCTGTCTTGAGATAATTTTAGATAACTACAGGTGAATGTTCCCAGAAGTGGGGGAAAAGTCGTCTTTACAGCATGCTGTGAAGCTGCTGGACTTTCCTTTACTTTTCATTTCTGAGGAAATGCATGTGATTTGAGTTCCTGCTGTGATTTTAAGACCTATGAGGGAGAAAGTGTTCTGGAAACTGTATTTCCTCACAATCCACAGTTGGAGAAATCAGTCTAAGAACAACCTAACAATTACTTGTTGCTATCAGACAGGTTAAAATAACCGTATTATCCACTTAAATGTAACAACAATTAGGCTAAAAGGAGAAAACCTCAGTTTTCGGCTAGATGTCGAGTCTCCCCTTGAGTGGACTTCTGAATACTTTGACGGCTGGGCTGAGGCAGAGAGAAAAAAGTTGTTGCAGATACAGTATACCTGAAGAGTTCTTTCTGATATTTGATGCTTGAAGTCCAGAGGCTTCACTTCTCGGACTTCGATTCTCTGGGGGTTTTATTCAGCGTTTGCCTTTTGTTGAGAAAAAGTTGTTTCTCTCTCTATCTCTCTCTAACTGGAAGTCTGTATTGTTGATAATCAAGAAATGGTGTGGCTCTATCATTGATTTTCAGGGATTCGCTCCGAAGGTGTTGCGAAATGTATGATCCAGGGTAGTGCAAGTGGAGACCTACAAATCCGTCTTTTAAAGTTATTGTGTCAAAGTCAAAGAGAAGAGAGATGAAAGCAGTTAAGGATCGTAGAGAAGTCTAACTATGAAGCACCTTGGCGAATTCAAACCAGTGACAGCGAGAGTTATTCGGCTTCACGTTGTCAAGCAGGAATTTGATTGGCTTTATCCACATGCATAAATGTGTTAGTGAGGTGCAATGGTGGCATTTCACATTTACATTTATGCATTTGCCAGATGCCTTTATCCCAGCTACTTACATGAAAGGAGACATTTGTATCAGTTCATCCATTCCCTGGGAATTAAACACATGCCCTTCAGGTTGCTAGTGCCATCTATTGTTTAAATGCTAATTCAACTACCTTTTACAATATTTTTACACTTTTCCCATTAAACCCCCCTATTTAACGTTTGCAACTGCCTGGATGTTTAAGTATTCGCCACCTCATAGTTGCTCGTTTAAACTTGAGTGATTTGTAAATTACTTGTTAAGCCCTATTCGCACGGGATAAGTATTACCTGGTGACCTCTAGTCATTTGTAATAATTGCCGAGGTTGTTTGTGATCTTAATCCCGTGCGAATCTGCCATGTCTGCAATTTCTAAATTAAAAATTCCCCCGCAAATGACCTACTATATTTCGCCGAACACCGAGGTCTTGTGGTAATATTAGTCCCGTGCGAATCGGCATCTCTGTGATTTGGCGGGATCGCATATCATTTTTTGGTAACACTTTACTTGAAGGGGTGTGCATAAGACTGACATGACACCTTCATAATCATGACATGGCAGAGGTTTTATGCATGTTTATGACAACTGTCATTAAGTGTCATTCGCTCAATTATGACATTTTTAATGCAAATATGACATTGTTTGAGATGTCTTTGTTATGACACCTTGACATAAATCAATACATCATAACCTGTCAGTGTCTTTGTCATGACAACTTGACATTACCAAGACAACATAAATTGTTATAAATATGTCATAAATATGTCATAAACATGACATAGCAGATTAATTATCAAACTCAAGAAACCACTTAGCTTTATGGGTTAACATTTCATTGAATTGTCAGGTTTTTGGTTTTGACATTGGCTGTCATGAGGCTATTATAACTGTGTCATGAATGTTATTATTGACCTCAACTACATAGTACAAATTTAATTTGTCATTAAAATGTTATAATGGCTTCATTACAGCCAATATCAAAACCAACCACATGACAGTTTAATGAAATGTTAACCCATAAAGCTAAGTGTTTTTTTTTAAGTTTGATAATGAATCTGCTATGTCATGTTTATGACATATTTATGACAGGTTGTGCTGTCTTCGTAATGTCAAGTTGTCATAACAAAGACATCTCAAACAATGTCATATTTGCATTAATGTCATAATTGAGCGAATGACACTTAATGTTAGTTGTCATAAACATGCATAAAACCTCCTTCATATTCATGACGTGTCGTGTCATGTCATGATTATAATGGTGTCATACTCAAGGCACACCCCTTCGAGTAAAGTGTTACCCATTTTTTCAAGGTTTTTGCTTCATGTGCGCCTTTTTATTCATCTTTCGCGAAGAATGGAGGCTGCGTTGGAGTGTTTCGATAGTATTTTGGGTCATATCGCTATACACCAACTACACAATTTGCAGAACGAGAAAGCTGAAAATCATCAGAAAAGTCACTAAATTTGAGTAAAATCACAGTCTTCGGTTATCCCGTGCGAATGCGCCACAAGAAATTCAGATGTGGAGGGGTAGCCTAATTTCAAAATCACACAAATATGGGGACCACATAGTACCATCCTGTGCGAATAGGGCTTTAGGTCATAAAAGTGACATTGAAAAAATTGTGTTGCATCAGCTCCACTTTTAATGAGATACAGACTTTATGTAATTTGTGATTTCCAGCTGTTTGTTTGGATTACACTGCAATGCTTCTTGGCTTGTTGAACGGAGAGAGTTGTCCATCTTATCAAAGTGTTAATGAGTGTTTGCTAATCTTTTTGTAAAGCGCTTGTAATCATTTTAATTACTTTAGCGTGTACTCCAAAATATTGTATGCAAATATGCATACAGAGTAGTTCTGCCTACCTGGTGCACTCTAATCATCGATTTTATCTTACAAACGTATCTGCTTCATTTGTTATTCTCAAAACTGAGTGCATTTTTAAGCATTTTCATTTTTCATGTTTGTGTTAATCCTGCCTCAATGATTATCAGTTCTGGTTAGAGAGACAGGTGATATCAGACAATGCCTTCAGCCTGTCATAGTCTTCTGCTTTTGTCACCGACCAAATCACTGCATCCATATGTAGCAATGTTCAGGGAAGAAGGAGGCGGGAACCGGCGAAGAATCAAAATATAATTTATTTAAAATAAAACAAACGAAAATACCGCCAGCAGCCCCTCGGCGGCGGACTGCTGGCTACCGAAAATAAATATAACTAAAGTAAAATACAAAAACAAAACACAACTAAAATACAGGCCTGTTCCTCTCTCGATCATCAACGTCGTCGCTCCTCCTTTATGCTTCCGCTCCTCCGTGAGAGATGCGAGACCGGTGTGCCTCACATGTGTTGCTCATTAGCAATCGCACCACCGGCCTCGCGCCGTTCTCTCACGTCCCTCGGCCGTCCCGTTCGCCACATACCCCCATCGCCCCTCACAGGCCGGGGGGTACTCACGAGCCTGTGCCTACTCCCCCCCCGGCGGCGGCGATCCCTGGGGAGTATGGACAGACAAACCGAGGGAAACGGAGACGGAAGCATGAGGAGCGACAGATCGAGAGAGGGGAGAGAGGGAAAAAAAATTGGTCCGGGTCCCACAACGCGCTGCCATCTGGTCCCCCACCAGCTAGGCGATCTCCTCCGCGGTGCCTGGCGGCGACGCTGGGTAGCCCTCGGTGGACGGCTCGACGCTCCTCCGCCGCCCGGTGGACGGCGACGGCTCCTCGGGTGCCTTGGGCAGACGGTAGGAGTCCCCCGCTCCCTGCTCCTCCCCTTCACTGGTGGACGGCAGCAGGCTCCGGCCCACGGCGAGCGGCGGCGACTCCTCCTCTCCCTCCCGGATGGCAGCCGCCCCTCCAATACCCAGGCGGCCGGCAGCGAGCTCGACCGTCCCACCGGCAACTCACTCCAGCGCCCCGCCTCGAGCGTCCGTGGCCGCGAGTCCCCCGCTCCCTGCTCCTCCGCTCGCTCGGCGGATGGCAGCAGGCTCCGGCCCACGGCGAGCGGCGGCGACTCGCGCACCATGCTCGATGGCACCGCGGATTCCCCACACCGGCGAGGACTCTCTGACAGCGCGTTCCTCCCTCTTCCCGGGTTTCGGCACCAGTGTAGCAATGTTCAGGGAAGAAGGAGGCGGGAACCGGCGAAGAATCAAAATATAATTTATTTAAAATAAAACAAACGAAAATACCGCCAGCAGCCCCTCGGCGGCGGACTGCTGGCTACCGAAAATAAATATAACTAAAGTAAAATACAAAAACAAAACACAACTAAAATACAGGCCTGTTCCTCTCTCGATCATCAACGTCGTCGCTCCTCCTTTATGCTTCCGCTCCTCCGTGAGAGATGCGAGACCGGTGTGCCTCACATGTGTTGCTCATTAGCAATCGCACCACCGGCCTCGCGCCGTTCTCTCACGTCCCACGGCCGTCCCGTTCGCCACACCATAATTTAGAAACACTGCTTCACTTTGAGTAGGCTAGTTCTTATCGCTAATGACTGCTTTGTTTGCAGACAAGCCAATGAAGAATGACAGTCCTAAATGGTTTCACATGATAGCAATTGATATTTAAAGTCCAGTTGAACAAATGATGGCATAGCGCCAGCCTCGCTTTCAGTGAGAAGCGGCTTAGAGATAATACAACAGGGGTGTTGTTATGAAGAGATCTAAGAAAAGCATCACATATGGTTAGAACCGCATACTAGACTTTCGGTAGAAATGCACACCTCTATTTGATGCACTATATGAGTGGGAAAGGTGTTATAGAAAATCTAAAACCGGATCCATCCAGATGATATAAAGCTTGTGCAGAAATAACCTGTGTATGCCTTCAGCATAAAAGTGACAACTTTGGGAGAAATTGTACTCTAAGCCGAGAAAGTTAACCATTCAAAATATATATTTTTTAGACATTAATACTTTTATTCTGCAAGGATGAATGAAGTTGGTAAAAAGGGACAGATACAAAAGATTTCTATTGAAATAAATGCTGTTATTTTATATTTATTAAAGAATCTTGGGGGAAAAAATGGGTCAGTAAAAAAAAAACGAAATGTATACTTTTATTCAGCAAGGATGCATTGAATGAATCAAAAGTGACAGTAAAGACATTTCTTTTAAAATTATTTCAAATAAATGCTTTTCTTTTAAAATGTCTATTCATCTCAGATTCCTGAAAAAAAGTATCACAGTTTCCTCAAAAATATTAAGCAGCACAACTGTTTTCAGCATTTAGAATAAGAAGAAATGTTTCTTAAGCTCTAAATCAGCATATCAGTATGATTTCTTGAATGTGACACTGAAGATTTTGATGCTGAAATTCAGCTTTGCATCACAGAAAAAAAAAATTCAAATATCAAACCTTTTGTTTTTACAAAAAAGTCCTGGCAGCTCTGGTTGCAAGAATAATTTAAAAAAAAAGTCAAATGTAAACACATTTACAGAACAACATATACATTTTACAGTATAAAACTGTAATTTACAAACAATAACATTGCTATTAAAACCTGTAAATCCAACAACTCATACAAAAATCTATCTTTAACGTATACTGACAACCACCATTATAATGCAGGTGGTGAAAGAGGAAGCCACACGAAGAATCATGAAGAAGTTCATCACAACATGCCTTTCCACTAGTATACAGAAGTTATTCACACAAACGCAAAACACCAACATGGCCACACTAAAATAATGCAATAAACATGAATTAATAAACAGAAGGTGTAAACCCAAATGTGTAACTTAAAACCTATAATCACCGTCAAAAACATAAGAAACATAATTATTTAAACAAAATACTTTCACATGTAAAGTATCATACAGGTAATTTTGGAAATGTCAGTTCCAATTTACAATTTTATTTGCTTTTGGCGTTTTTACAGTATTTTACAGTTAAAATTGCACACTTTTTTTACAGTGCAGAAAACTCAAGTTCACAAGAAATTAGTCATGAATTGTGATCGGTGCACGCACATAGCTGTGATCAAATCTGATCATGTTCGTGTTTGCTGGATGAGGCACAGCATTCCCTCAAAAATTACAGATGTCTTTTCTGAGTGGAACTTCAAGATCAAACTTTGTGTTGTTCCACATGACGACTTGCAGAACGTGGCAGCTGCAGTAACCATGGAAACAACTGCTTGGGGGTGACGGGGGTTAGAGGAAGGCAAAGAGGACGTCTCTTGTCTTTTCCAAGTCTGCTCTGAAAATCAGCTGTCTCTGAAACTGCCTAACTAAGCTTTACGCCGTAAACATCCTCAAAAAGTGGGATTCCTTTCAGCCCACCGTTCGGGCTCCAAGCCTGAACCCTTTTATCTCTTGAGATGTCACAATGCCTCCATTTTGAGCTGCTTTTTCAGCTGTATTCAAAAACAAATTTTACGTCTCCTATGTGTGTAGCGTTTATAGTCTGTTTTGGTTTCCTTTTCACTCTTTCCTGTGCTCGTTTTGCCTTTATTCCTAGTCATCGTTAGTTTCCTTAGTTGTTAATTAATTTACTCACCTGTTCTGTTTTCCATTGATTATTCTCTGTCTGTATTTGAGCCTTCAGTTCATTGTTTTGTGTCATCAGTTTTTTATGAGGTTGTATTTCTACATTACTTACACCTGGGATCTCCTGCGTGTTATTTATTAAAGTTTTTTCGTTTGATTTATCTTCT
Source organism: Meda fulgida (assembly GCA_030578275.1). Lineage (NCBI taxonomy): Eukaryota > Metazoa > Chordata > Actinopteri > Cypriniformes > Leuciscidae > Meda > Meda fulgida. Next base: position 15,010,785 of record CM060632.1, on the reverse strand, counting down.
TTGTGCGATTTACTTCAACCCTGCTGTGACCCAGCTTAATTTAATCCAACATACAATAATGCTGTGAAAAATTATTACATTTCAAATGTAATTGTGGCGAGCAGGACGAGGGCCATTGTAGGACCGCGAGAGGCCGGTGCAGTGATTACTGATGAGCGTCACCTGCGCGACGCACCGGTCTCGTATCTCTCACAGAGGAGCGGAAGCATAAAAGGAGGAGCGACGAAAGTAGAGATCGAGAGAGGCCAGATGACAGCAGTCGTCCGTGAGGCGCTGCTGTCTTTACTTTCATTTTGTGTTTGTTTATTTTATTATTAAAGGCTGTAAATGTTCGCCGGTTCCCGCCTCCTGCTTCCCATAACAACAAACTGCATTACAGTAATTTATTCCTGTGATGGCAAAGCTGAATTTTCAGCATCATTACTCCAGTCTTCAGTGACACTTGATCCTCCAGAAATCATTAGGTGTGTTTGACTTGAAGCGGTGATGTGCAGACTGATCGATGTATGACATCAATGTTCCTCGAGACCGTTTCAAAAGCATTCAGAGCTGTCAGGTCTCTATTCGCTCTCACGGTACTTTGATGTCGGCCTGCGCTGTGCAACGCCGCTTCAAGTCGAACAGACCTATTATAATATATTGATTTAGTGCTCAAGAAACATTTCTTATGGATCATTAGAAACATTACTTACTCTGATGAAATGAAATTTCAAAAGAACAGCATTTATTTAAACTATAGTTTTTTAAATACATAGTATACATAGTAAAATACATATTATATATGTCTTTACTGTCACTATTGATACATTTAATACACCTTGCTAAATAAAAGTATTAATTTCTTTAAAAAAAAAAACTCATTGACCCCACACTTGTTACGTTTAACAAGGTCTGTATTGGCAGGTTTATGTCTAATTTCTCTGGATTTTTACTTCCAGCACCAGACTGTTTCCCTCAGTTCTGTTCCTTTTCTTGTGGAAATTCTAGTTTATGGCTTTTCCATCAGTTTACGCTCTAAGCTAAATGCCCATCCTGTATCTCATTAGCATTTTTTTTTTCAATTGCAATTTGAATTAGTGTCTCAGAAGTATGAGTTGTGTTTTTAACGAAATGTAGCCCACATAATCGGATTGCCCCCTCCGGGTAATGGTGATCTAATTACCAATAAAGTGTAACGAACCATCAGAGTGTAGATGATTTTGTGACGGCCTGACTTTCTCCTTTAGTTTTCCATTTGCACTAGAGAGAAAATGCAGTAGCGCGTGCCATTTCGACACATTTTGCGCCACACTTCGCCTTGAAATACGCTCCTCTTTCTGTTGACAAAGCAAATTAGAAAATTGGGGGGAAAAATAGCATTCCTCGTTCTCTCATTTTTGCTTTGGTCTGCAGAACGGAATAACATCTAGTGGATGTCGGCTCAAGGTGGAGTAGTTTGTGATGTCGCACAAGGCTATTTAGATAACATTTTGACGGATCAGCATCAGACGCAGACGAAACACAAATGTCTTTGTCTTTTGACCTCCCTGAGGATGTGGCTGCTCATATTCTGCTCACATGACAGATCATTCTCGATGTGAAAAGCAGCTGCCTTCTTTTTAGTAGTATTTTTTTTCAGGATCTGCAACAATTGTTATGTGGCATCTGATCCTTTTGACTTCGCATAGCGTGTTTTATATGTCCTGTAAATTACTCTTTATACAGTCAAGGTCTGTGTGAGTAACGGAAAGATGAAAAGTTCTTGTTGACGCTGAAGTAGAGTGCGGTAAAGTGCTTTGCATTGTAGTCTTTAGTTTGTTACCTGTAGACCATAAATCATGCCACACATTCATGTACTTTGGACCTTCATCGTTTTTCCTTTTTTGTTTTATGAAGGAAGGAAACAGAGCAGTGCTGCCCTTGAATCACTATTCCTTTACCTACATTACAATAAGACCACTGAAGGACATTCAATCTCAAACTCACTATGTTTTTCTTTTTTCTTTTCAGTCGCATATTTGCACTTCTGGAAGAAACTTTGACTCGGTTTACTGTCAGTAAAGTTATTTGAAATAAGCTCTGCCCCCATGTTGTTTTCCGTTTGCCGTATAAGAGTGTCGATGAAGCAAGTTCTGGGTAGATTAAGTATTGTCTGGCAGCTGTCTGTGTTTTGTGGACCCGATAGCCTTGGCAGGCAAATCAGTAGCAAGCAGTGAATTAAAGAGCGCTTTCTGCCTCATCAACATATTTAATATCTCTATAAACTACTCTGGAAAAACAGCAGCTCTTCAACACAGATGTCCCATGGACACCAGGCTCCCTCGAGATTTCGCCTGTATCAGCAAAGCTAATTGAAAGGCTGCTGGAAATTGAAAATCTTCTGTCAGGTTTGAGTAGCAATGAGTGACTTCAGGGACTAATTGTAGTCAGCTTATTTGGCTTCAGTTGATCCTGGACTGGATGATTGTTGTGCTGTTAAAGACATTTTTAGATCTTGCACCAGATCTTTTGGGTCTGTTTATTAAGGCTTTCGTAAATGTCAAGCTGCTGAAACTCCAGCTATGCTGGTCTAATTAGCATGACAAACAAAACATCATAAACATGAGGCTTCGCTTTCAGTAATCTGAAGGGAAATTGTCTTTATTATACTGTAAATGCTCTAATAATGCAGCAAAGAATCAAACCATTCGTTTCTCAATTACAATTATGTATTATGCTTTGAAACATGTAGTGTTGCAAATCCGTGTCCATTCTGTTTACTGCAACTGGCTAATTTTCCATTAAATGTATCCCTTAGCTAGAGAGTTTTTTAGTCTTTTTGCACTTGCTAAACGACACACTGTGAGAAACAGATTAAACTTAAAGTAATGAAGTTGTTCCGGAAAAAGATCCCACACTATTTAGCAGCAGACTTGAAAATATTGACTCTTATATTGATGAGACAATCAGCTATGAAAAATGGTCACTTCCATTTTGTCTTTACTACCAATTGAGGAGCATCTCCTCTTATCAGCTCTTCACAGACGGGCACTCACAAGAGGAAAAGGTTCTTCTTTTAAACACTTATCAATTTTGTCCAGGTGATGCAGTGGGGCATGCCTTTTTACTTCTCGCACAGCAGTGGAGAGCAGGAACAGCACAATTGATGACTGTAATGATTGGAGTTTGCATTCTGGAGCAGGACTCTAACGGTCTGGCTATCAGAGGAGCGTATCGCAGAATACAAATAAGATCACACTTGCTTTGTTCCTACTGCTGTTTATTCATTACTTGCAATGTTTTGTTTATTTTTTCCTGAAAAGCATATTAGAATGGCACATTATAATATATAACAAATGAAGTGGCCCATGGAATAAAAGAGGGATTCAATTGTGAAAGATGTGGATTGGGGATTTTAGCAGTAGAGATTGCTGCCGTTTAAAGAATGCCCTGACTTCAATGGATCATTATCCAATATGCTAGACTAGAGACAACATCTAAAATGAAGAGTAGCCTAATGAATACATTTGGTCCTTGTATGGTTTCAAACTTCTAATATAAAGATTTAGTTGAAGCCAGATGTTTGCACAGTGTTTCCAAAAGGTTTTTGTCCAGTTTTATTTTAGCTTTTATGCTTACTGAATCATTATGTTTCCCATTGTTTCAAACTTATTCTAGCAATCAGTGTTTTTTTTTTAAAATATTTTTATATCATAATATTAATATTAGCATTACCAATGTACAAGAAATTTGTGTCGAGGCAAAAACTGAAACTGAGTTACCCAAAAACTTGGTAATAGAAAGAATAATAACAATGGTAATGAAAACATGAAACATGAAAAAATAATAATAATAATGAAGTGTGTGGCGAACAGGACGGCCGAGGGGCGTGAGAGAACGGCGCGAGGCCGGTGGTGCGATTGCTAATGAGCAACACCTGTGAGGCACACCGGTCTCGCATCTCTCACGGAGGAGCGGAAGCATAAAGGAGGAGCGACGACGTTGATGATCGAGAGAGGAACAGGCCTGTATTTTAGTTGTGTTTTGTTTTTGTATTTTACTTTAGTTATATTTATTTTCGGTAGCCAGCAGTCGTCCGCGAGGGGCTGCTGGCGGTATTTTCGTTTGTTTGTTTTATTTTAAATAAATTATATTTTGATTCTTCGCCGGTTCCCGCCTCCTTCTTCCCTGAACATTGCTACAAAGTGGTTCAAGAAAAATGGTTTATTACTTGTATATAGCACTCTACATTTTTAGTCATTAAATCTTTTTCTTTTTTATATGAAAATATAAAATTTCTCCTTTTCATGATCTTGGACATGTTTATCTGTCATTTGACCCATAATAGATACATAAATCTCACAGAGCTTATTCTTTATTTGAACTCTCCCTGTGTGCAGTGCTGACACAAAGTGTGTGCGTGACAGACTATTTCCTTTCATGTATCACTTGCTCAAAAACCAAGAGTTTATTCGTCCTTTTACCCTCCTGGATACGAAATTGTTGCAGTATTGGAACTGAAACGGCGAAGGGGGATGAGATGGTTGTAGAGAAAGAGTGAGAGTGAGACGCTTCTAAACTCTTTGATGCTAAATGTAAGAGTGTTTCTGTGATCAAACAAGTAATATAGCAGCAAGAGACTTTCACAAGCTAAAAGTGGCAGTATGGTTAGACATTTCATTGCACTGTGTGTGTATGTATGTGTAAGTCTGTGGAAACAGATTTAGTAAATTGCCCTTTATGTGTTTTGACTCATTTTTGTCTCATTAATATTTTACAAGAGTGCAGAGATATGTTTCTGTTGATTTCCATGCAGGAAGAAAGGCAGGGTTACAGTAACATACTATCCTCCTTCCTCTAAAGATGGTCTCAAAGGACTTGAAGTATCATTGAACACAAACACTTCATTAAAACGCTACCACACACCAACAAGCTTATGAATATCTATCCATTAAATACATAAACAAACATTACAATATAGCTTAAGCCAGGCTGTATGATGTTACTATGGTTATGGAGGAATGGCACAAAGTGGAGCCTAATGAAAAACAATTAAATTCGTATGTAATAGTAATTATTATGATGTCAATTTAGCATGTCAATTTGTTATGATTAAAAACAGCAAGATGGAGTTCAACAGAATGGAGCAGAAATTATTGATCTTGAGAGGCATTTTTCAAACTTTTTAACTAAATGTGGCAGTCATGGTTTGAGATGCTGAAAACTGAGATGCAATATTAATTAATTGATTATTTGTGAATAGTTTGATTAATGAATCTGCATGTCATGCAATAAATTCAGTGAAATACCAGGTTGATACTTATATCAATCCTATAAGAAATGATCGTAAAAAAATATATATTTTTCATGGAAACTACCAAAACATAAGCAGTGTTACAAGAATGGATAACCAGGCACTTTTCTTAAAAGAGGATTAAAGCTTCAATAATATCTGTTTACAAGATTTTGATTAATTCTAAAATAACCTCCAATATTAAGAAAACAAATCATTATAATTGTTAAATATTAAATTAAGTGTATATTTAAAAAATATTATCAGCAGTTTCAAAATGTAGCTCATAATTTCATAATATAAGCGGGTAATTTTGAAATTGCTATTATCATTTTACCATACACAATAGCGTTCAAAAGAAGTATTTTATGCAGACCAAGGCTGATTTATTGCAATCAAAAATACAGTAAACACATTACTATTGCAAATGTGATTACAATTTTAAAAGCTGTTTTCTATTGGATGTTAAAATGTCATTTTTTTTCCAGGAATGGAAAGTTGAATTGTCAGTTTCTTTACTCGAGTCTTCAGTGTCACATGATCCTTCAGAAATCATTCTAAGAAATCATTCTTATCAATGTTGAAAAAAGCATTTTTTTTGTTAATATTTAATGTTACTTTTTATAATAATTATATCACTTTCGATCAATTAAATGCGTCCTTGCTGAATAAGAGTATTTGTTTCCTTAAATATAAATACTGTATATATTAATGAACCCAATAGTGTACATGGGACACCAAACATAAAATTAGTAAAGTCAATATCAACAAAACGGTCAAACATGTGGGTCAATTAAAAACATGAACAGAGTAGAATGAACATAGCATTCCAGTCTTTGGGAAAGTCTTCCAAATGAACTTGAGAAGACTGGCCCAGATTTGGCTCACAGAGATCTTGCCGTGATAGATGCACTGCGCGGTGATAAACATCTCCCTTGATACAATGTATCATCTGTCATCATTTTCCATGCTGTAAGAGATAAGAACAATACCAGATTTGGTTTAACATAACCATAAAATATATCCATGCAACCCAGAGGGCTCTGGAGGGGGTAGAGAGAATGCGTTCTGGAGGATGAAACGGTTGAATCGAAAGAAACGCAAAGATATGTAACCGGTTAAGACCAGACCAGCTAAGACCAGAAAACCAGCTTAGGCTAGTTTAAGATGTGTTGTTTTTTTTTGTTTTTTTTCTTCAGAACACTTGGTTAATTCATGACATTGACGATGGATGAAACATTTCCTCGATGTTTCCTGCCCCACCGATGCTCATTGAGGCTGTGCTAATTAATTTATAGTGGGAATCTTTGCAGCTACATTTGCACACAGCCTCTTGGATCCGTGAGGGCAAACACTGCACACCTTCCTGTTTCATTAATCATTCTTATCTCTTTCTCTGTTTTAGCTAATGCTATTGATTTAGTCCACTTTCACTGCATTATGTAAATCAATGAGCCTGATTCTTCACCTCCAAAGACGGGGGGTGCTAATGGCTGATGAATACTTTTCATCAAGCGGACAAGTTTATCAGGGGTCACTAATGCTAATAGATTATTCAGGATCCTGCTAGAACAAAAGCAAAGCAAGAGGTGACAGATTCCAAGGGCATCTCTGTCATTAAAAATGAGTCAAAACAGAATACAATGCGTCTCTTCATTGTGTACACTAAAAAAATATGAGCAATTTACTATAAAAAAGTACATGCTGCGGCTGTCAGAACTTAACCACAAAAACATGGTAACAACATTTGAACTTACATTTATAGTTAGAAAAAATATATATATATATACATAGGCTAAATTGTATATATACATAATTACTTAAATTCGTTGTTTTACCTTTATAATATACTGATAACCACCTGTTTGAAAATAAAAAAAAACACATGATGAATCAAAGTTCATCATGATACCACATGCTAATGTAAATATTAGAAGGTGCATGGTGTCATACACACAAATACAAAACACTATCATGGTAACACATGACTTTTGGCAATAAACTTAACTTAGCAACATAAGATGTAACATAAAACCAATGTAGAAAGAAAATAGGTATTTCAATGAAAAAACATCAAATCTGAGCTGTTCTGGGAATATCAATTTATGGATTTTCACTGTAAATGATGTATTCACTTCTTTTTCACTTCCAAAAGCTGTATTACATGAATCACATGAAATATCCCTTTAGATCTATTACAGATCTATGACATTTATGTATTTCACTAATTAGGGAACAAATTAAAAGTTTTTTTACAGTGTATCTTTAGCCAAGTACAAGAAAAATACATAAGGTGTATATCAATGTCAAAAGTCGCTCAATTGACCTAAATTCATTACATTTATTTGTGGTTAATATATTAAATGTGGTGGACAAAACTGACATTTGCTCATCCTTTTTAGGAGCAAGGCAAAATTGGAGTCACATTCAACATCGGAACGGTTGATATCGTTGTTCTGGAGAGCAGCACCGCTGTAAATGATGGCAAGTACCATGTAGTGCGCTTCACCAGAAATGGGGGCAATGCTACACTTCAGGTGGACAACTGGGCCATCAATGAGCACTTCCCCTCAGGTAAGACCTCTCACCGACCACTTCAACCTTTAGCTTATGACGTCAAGAAGATGTATGGACAATGCACAGAACTGGACAGCAACTGCTTTCAAGCTATTTCTAAAGTCACTTTGAGTGTGAGTGAGTGTGCAGTGCACTTTAATTCAGGAACTTCCTGTGTGTGTCTCAGTCCCAACAATAGTGACAACCAGTGCATTTGTAGCCTCTTCCTTCTTCCTAAATTCCATTTGTGTCAATTAGATGTTTTGTTTTGTCTTCCATGGCTGTAAAATTATGACAATTTGTTTCTGTTGAAACCAATGGACGCGATGAAGCAGGAGTAGACCAAGTATGGGAAGCTAGCTTTCCTGCATACCTCTTCTTAGACACTGGTGGATTTACACTACCTTTCAAAATATGGGGACGGTAAGATACACACAAATACAGTAAAAAACATTTATTATTGTGAAATATTACAATTTCATTAAATTGATCAAAAGTGACATTAAATATATTTATAATGTTACAACAAATCTTTTTTTTAAATAAATGCTGTTCTTTTGAACTTTCTATTTATCAAAGAATCCCGAAAAGTTTCCATAAAAATATTAAGTAGCACTACTGTTTTCAACATTGATAATAATAATAAATGTTTCTCGAGCATCAAAATGAAAATGATTAAATTGATGAAATTACATTTTAAAATATATTAATATAAAAAACAGTTATGTTTAATTGTACCAATATTTCACAGTATTACTGATTTACTGTATTTTTAAATCAAATAAATGCAGCCTTGGTGAGCAGAAGAGACTTATTTCAGAAACAAAAAAATCGTACTGACCCCGAACTTTTTAATGGTAGTAATAGTATAAATCTTTAAATCATTAAAAAGTTTTAGAATTTCTAAAATCCTAATCCTCTTAAATTTATAATACAAATTCAGTATGTTCTAAATTGCTGCGATTATGCCACATCATGACATATTTTCACATTCAGTAAACAAATGTTTGATGTTTTTATGGCATCGAACCTGGTTCTTCCTCTCAGGTGTGCTCTTAATGAAAAGGACTGATATTGTTCCATTTTACATTTTCTTTCCAAATCTAATATGTCTTTCTTCTCAGTTAATAATGTCTGCTTCAAAAAAAAAAAAAAATCCTGTACTAACCAGTTCCTCTAAGCCCATATTTTATTCCACTTTAGTATGATTGGATAAATTGGGGAAGGTCGAAAAGTCTTAATCTTCGACTAAGGTTGCCATGACTTTATATATAAAAAGCAACATTAGTACAAGATTGAAAGGGACTGTCACAATGAATTACATTGATAGCATTAGACTAATGTGCTGTCAATTGGATCTTTCCTAGAATGTAAGGTACATGGAGTACTGCTATGAATTTTATTTTATAAGCATCAACTAAACAAACTTAGAGCTCAAATTAGGCTAAATTGTGAAAATATTTTTCTGTCCCCAGAATGAATGAATGATTTAATGAATTAAGATTTTTAATTAAACATTATCTTTCAAATAAAATAAAATGACATAAAATATAGAGTTTGAGTATTAATATTTTTAGTAATAGATTTTTTCAGGAACTCTTTCTGCTGCTTACATTGTTACACCAGTAGGTGGCAACAAGTGACTGTCTTCATATGAGAATCATTCTGACCCAGTTCGTCTAAAAAAATACACAGATTCCTTCTAGAGTAGCTTACTGAATCATTTACTAAACCAATTCAAAATCACCACTCCATCCTGTAAAGAAACAAGGGACTTCATGAGTGAGTCATTGAATCATTGATTCAACTAATTCGTTCAACAACACTGAACAGCACCACTTTGTAGCTCAGAGATGCAACAGCTGATCCTGCTTTGACTTCGTTTGGAACTATTATCGTTGACGGTCAAAACAGACAACGTAGCTGCCAAGGTTTGGTCTAAAGTGTAAGTGTTACTTCTTATTTGTTGTACTGTTGTATACTAAAGTAATTTCAAACTCATAGCCATTTTCACCATTTCATATTTTAGACCTCCTTGATTTCAACAACAAAATCAGGAGAAATCACAAAACCACAATATTGTAAAAAATGTATAAATAAAAAACATCCAGTTTATGTTTGCATGGCATGAAAACGTATGTGCGTGATCCTGTATCACTTCACTCACACCTTATATATGTCCCCCAGGGTGCAAATGGTTTTACGGCAAGACATACAGACAGACAGCCATGGAAAATATAAAACAATACAAGAAATACAAAACAATACGAATAACAGACCCCCCACCACCAATACACACACACTACGTTGTCCCTTTGTTTGTTTCACAAGTAGGCTTTTCTTGTTGTTTTGTAGATTTTGTTGAGTTCTCGTCGAGGTGGTCAGAAATTCTCAGCGGTGAATTTTTACAAGGAACATGCATATACGCAAAGCCAATGTAGAGCAATTTTCAGCGTGTCCATCTATTCCTGTTAGAGCATCTAAGGGCATCAGTTTGTGTTCCTGTCGGCACTGAATAAACCCATTTTATGTGGCCAACTCTACTAATGCACCCATTTATCAGTCTGCCATTTATATGAATGATATTAGGCATGAAAAATATATGCAGCCGCATGTTGCCGTGCTGCTCATATGGATGCATTATGCAGAAGTCAGTGTCTGCCTGTTTTAGGTCTGAAGTTTCATTTTTGCCAACATGGGCTTTTGCAGCAGACTCACATATGAGCTGGGGAAATATATCACTGAGATTTATAGGTGGCACGGTGGTATAACACTTCTATATAAATGTCAGCAAAATTTACTTTCTCTGCCAAAGTTTCAACATGATAATAAAATATTTATATATTCAGATGGCCACCTGCGAATAGAATATGATTATGCTTGAAGACAGATGTCCCCTCATGGCCGGCTGCTCTTTGCTTTGGCACTGATTTCTTTGTAATGTTTGATTTCTCAATTCGATCTTGTCAGAACGTTGATGAAGAAATATATTCAGAGGAGATGTGTGTGTCATGGTCTCTTTGACAGAGCTGCAGTCCTCAAGTGATATTGTGAGTTTTTGGTGCTCTGCCATGCTATGCTTTATTTAATTTACAGGCTAAATTAAGCAGGCTCTTGAAAAACCCATGGAGAGCGTTGAACCGCACAAAACGTCTGTGCTTTATTTTCTTAATGCGTCAAAGAACGAATGCCTAATAGTTTCGCAACATCGGTTCCAGAGCTGTGCTTTTGCCAAGTTATTATACCATACCTTGCTGCGCTAAGCACATACAAATAGCAAGGGCAAGTTAGCTCATTGTGATGTTTCAAGCACACTGCCTATTTATCTCCCATGGGTCCCAAGAGGTCAAGCAGAGATTGTCTACAGGGCCACAAGCGTGGTCACCTAAAGCTTATGACTGTCATTACAACGTAACCCGAGGCCATGTGCAGAATACTCAGAGAACTTTACACCAACCATCACTTTGAGAATAAATTGTGCTGTGCTAGTCTATTCACTTTACTTGTTTAGAGATACTGAGCCAAGTGCCTAATACAATTCGCACACCCTCCGGTAACAGCTAACAAATACGAATAAGCATAAGACGCTACCTCTTTGCTAGTATTACTCTTTGGTTGTAGGCAAGAGTGTGTGCTTTTTGACTGGATTTGCCTGGATTTTTCCAGAAAATGCTGAAAGGGGATTCAACAGTCTCTATTATTTAGGCTGTAGCTGGCAATCTGGAGTTGAAAATCAGCACAATCTTCTCTCGTTCCGTTCACTTTACCATATAATGGACTTATGGAGCGGGAATGTAGTTTTCTAACTTACTGCAAGAGCCAGATAAGCAACATCTTTTCAAGGAACTGTACCATAACCTAACTACTGCAAGCCATAAGACGTTATATTTAGAAAACCACTGATACTAAATCTTGTAAAGAATTATCTCATGTTGTCACTGATATGCTAACCACATTCAGACACAAGAAACGGTATAGAATTGAACTGTTCAGATCTTTTTTTTAACCCTTTAGAATGATTGTGACTAAAGCTGATACATTCAGAGGAAAGTTGACGATAATGAATTTCTACTACCTCCACCATGATGCCATGTCACCGCTGACTTTTGACATATAATTGGTTTAATGAGTTTTTGTATTTAGAGGGGTTTTAAAGGGTAATAAATAGGAGTAATTAATTCCTCCACTGAATCTTATCCCTCACCCAATGTACTTCTCGAGTAGCTCAGATGGATATCCAAAAATATTTGTAGTTTAGTCTTTTAATTCCAACTCTGCAGTCAGCCTTTGGTAAGTCTTAAGCCTGAATCTACTACTGTTGTTTCTGTCTTTGTGGTCTCTGATCACTGCCGATCTTTTATATGTTACTGTTATATATTACAAGTAACCACAACAGTTATCTTCCGATATAAGAAATGCTTAAATGTATCAGTTTTGGTAGATTGGAAGATTTTTTTTATATTTAATTGTTCATGTTCATTTCCCATTTTTTACATCTATATTACCTTTGCTAATCTGTAATAAGATAATGAATAAAAAATAAATAAAATATTTTTATTAAAATGATAATTATATAAATATAAATAAATATATATATATAAATGATATATATATATATATATATATATATATATATATATATATATATATATATATATATATATAAAATTAACAATTGTATATTTTTATGCAAGTTTTAATACAAATTTTAACACATCTGTTTATATTTTACATATATTTTATATACGTATTTACCTACGTTACCTTTGCTATTATCTGGAGCCCACTCTATCTTTAAAAACATTAATCATTTTATAGTCTTTTATAAAATAAGTAATAATTAATTAAAATAAGTAAATAAATAGCTTTATATTTTAGACACAATTATGTTAAAATTTGTATATTATTTCAATAATTAAAAAAAACTTTATATCGATATGCCTAAATTGTGTCGATATGCCTAAATTCTCTTGTAGCATCTTCAATGATTGATCTTAGTTTTTTATTTATTTTTAATGTGTTATTTATTTATTTATTTTGATTTATATACATTTTTAATATTGCTGCAGCTTTCACAGTAAAGTGAATAAGTTAAGCCAAAAAAAAAAAAGAAGATAACCTACAAGTTTGAGTTGAGGGAAAACCAAAATTGAGCAAAAGCAAATGGAATCAGCCCAAATCTGTATCACACTGTTTGCAGCCCTAAACTGTCCCACACACCCCTGCGGTTTGGCAGGAAATGTCGGAGTGTGTCAATCAGATGGAAGCTTGATGCTACGTTCAAGAGACAAGCGTATTCGTGACAGGGGTTACGGCAAGGAACATGGAGGGGATGTTATATCATTTTTGACACGCGTGTATGCAATATGATGGCTCGACGGTGTGTGTCCGTGTCCGCATCTTTGTGTGTATGCGTTGAGAAGATGAGTTTGTTCTTTATGGCTGTGCAGAGGTTTTTTGATGTCCCTTGGGCTGCTTTGGCAGTTCCAGGACCCAGGCTGGGTAATAGCAAATGACAGCGGGGAAAATAGTAGGCGATTATATACAGTGGGCGCTGCTATTCTGCAATAGCACTGACAGTGGTTCAGACCGCCATACTTCAGTCAAATCACCGTATCATTTTTGTACCATCAGCGAGGTTGGTAGAGATATTCAGTTCTCTCATTTCCCATCTCTTGTTGCACACCCTGCTGATAACTGTTAGTACAGGTTCACTTCATTCACCAGGATGCTCTTGATTTACACTACTAAAAAGTACTATTTTGATCGCATATTTGATTGTTTTAATGGTAAAATACAATATTTATCTGTGTAATTTTTTTAAGTGTGATCTATACTAAATAAACAGTCAAACCAAATTGTATTCAGACACCTTCAACATTTCTCACATCATCACAGTTTATTCGCTATAGTTTCGAAAATGGTAATAAAATATGACAAGAACTCAGTCATCAAATCACTTGATATTTCACTGGTTTTGGCCATCCTTCTGTTAGACTGTCTCACTTTGCTTTCCTCACTTATATAAATGAACTAGTGTCCTGCACCCACTAGTAAAAAAAATATATATATATCAAAAATGATATCTGGTGTCTGAATAATTTTTGGTTTGACTGTATAAGTAAGCACAATCTATAAGAAGCTTAATTTGCATTAAATGGCCTCTTTGTTAAAATAAATACATTTTACAGTGTAAAAAAAACATGATTTATAACAGGGTTAAACAGATGAATAATAATCATAATAAATTCAAACAATTTGGTTATATAAAATAATATATTTAGTTTTCCCCTGTTTTTATTCTACTTTTCGTGTTAAATTCTTTGCAAACCTTTTTCGAATATGTTAAACTTGGAGCCATTAAATGTATTTTTTCTTAAAAGGCGGTTACAGCCCCCTATTATGTGTGATTGTGCGGAAATGCATTGAATTGAGCTCATAGGTGTAATCATATGTAGTTACCCCATGCTGTGTCATCCCTGTAGTTGCTGAAGCAAGCTCATAAATGATGCTTTAAGGGACCTTAAAGGACTTCAGGAACACCATTTCATCCCAATGACTTCTAAAGCAGCATGTTCCACAAGCACACATAACATGTCACGCCACCTTCATGCTAATGTCTGGATGTCGTGCATGATGTTTTTGACCCCAAGTCCTTGTTGTTTTTGTAACCTCTCTGTAAGGTTGCACATCCTTTCTTTTGTTAAAGCATTATGTGGCTTTTTTGTCCTCTTGAGGCTGAGTTTTGATGCTAAAGTCAGGCTTATTCCTGATGCAGTAAATTGCAGTAAAAGAGACGCACCTGCTCTGTCTGCCTTTGCTTGTCTCCATTATCCTCTTTTTTTCTTTTTTAGAAATTGCTTATATTTGCGCTTTTTAATATGAATGAGCTTATTTATCTTTTTTTTTTCCTTTTGTATGACTCACATAAGAGGACCTGAAATGTTTTTCTTTTTTTCCTTTCTTCCTTGAACATGTCTTACCAGAAGGCATTTTCCTCCTGTTAATATAGGAAGAACATTTATTTTTTATTTTTATTGAGCATCTCAGAAGCAACATGACATCGACAAAAACCTGACCATCTCCTGTAATCTGATCAAGTCCCGTAGCAGAGAGCGACACACATTTCATGATAAGAAAACCTTAGTCTTTTTGAGAGTAAAAGAAACCGGGTGGTTCGACTGCAATGCAAGACAATTATCTCTCAAAGCAAAAAGACAAGATTGCATTTTTGACAAAGGAAGGAACCTTTTATCAGAAAAAGATTCAAGACAGGGTTCTTATGTGTGAAATGGATACTTGTGTGTCCTATGAGCCAAATACAATTACTCATATCAAAAACAAAATCTGTTGCCCTTATAAATCTCTCCAGAGGGGGGAAGAGATAAGCTTTCAATATGAGCTGTCTTTCTAATCCCACGATTAAATTAAACCACCAAGGATGGTGGGATAAACGTTCCCACTCCCATTGTCTCCTGAGCTACTGAGGGGCGATCCTCTGGAGTCACATTTCTTATTTGGGGATGTGTTTGGAGCGAGATAATGTGCAGGAAGACTCTTTCGATTGCGAAACAAGCCAACTGTAAGGAGTGTTCAGGGAGTATACGGAAGAAGCTCGAGAGGGAGAGTTATACAGAGACCGGGGCAACCAGTCGAGTGTTTTACATTTAAAAACTTCTCCTTGTCAAAGTTAAAGTTGTTTTAAGTGTGTGGGCAGTGTGACATATTTAGTTCTTCACTCACAGTAACTTGAGGTTTCATGCAGGAAACCGCAGACTTCATTGTTCAGCCTTTTATTTTGCCTTGGTTTATGATTATACAACCGTTTGCACCTTTTTGTGTCCATATTATAACATATTTCTAAAAGAAACAGGATGTTTAGTGACCAACAAATCAGTCACAATAAGACTGATGTTGATTTTAATTTTATTTGGATTTTCAATTTTTTTTTGTGGTGCTATGGTAAAATTTGTAGAATTCCATGTTATTTTAGTATTATTTCTATACTATTTTAATATTTATATATTTTCGGTTTTCATTTTAGTTTTAGTCATTTTGCCGTTATATATATTAATCAGTTTATCTTTAATTTATTTTTATTTTTAGGAATTTTAGGAAGTTTTAGGATTTTTAGTTCTTCTACTTAAACAAAAATTAGCTGGCAACTAACTGAAATAAAATAAGTTTCAGTTTTTCATCTAATAGGCTGTTTGTTTATTTCATTTTACTTTTATTTGAATGAACAAAAACGATTAGCCTAACATAATTTTAGTTTAAGTTAAGAAAATGATAAAATGATTATTATTATGTCTATGATACCACATTCAAAACATCATGGCAGTACGAAATCACTTTTCTGTAAGTGGATCAGGCCTCTAAAACTTGTTTTGAGAATTTTCTGCCTTCTCTCTATGATTTTGCCAACAAAAAAAAAAGACATAAAAATAGCAATCATTTGTCACTGTGCAGTACAACACAATAGTGATGAGATTTTCTTGGTAGCTCAAATAATACTTGGCAAGGCCGGTTTCATGCAATAAGCTATATTTGTTTTCAGTGAGACGGCAATGGTGGTTCGTGGTAATTTATCACTCTGTGGCAAAAACAACTGCACACAACATGGCTGGATTACAAAAGGAGAATGTTCACAATCACACGGTTGTTATCATTAACTATTTTAGAGGGAGCTGCACTTATCACGCCTAATTATACAAAAATATAACCATTTCTATGAAATACCTCATACAAATCAAATGTGGCAGCCTTTTTTCTTTTATTTTTTGGCATGCTCTCATGCTACTGCAAAGCCATTAAGGATTCCTCTAATTTGGACTGAACGGGAATTAAAATGCACAGATATCACACATTCTTGTATGTGTTTGTGAAACTTAATCACAGTAGGAGGAAAACTCCCCCTCAGCGTGTGATCCTGTGCCATGTTAACACCTCCTAGTGCTGTTTCATTTTCAAAGAGCCTTTCATGTTCTCAGGAGTGAGAAAAGGTGTCATGCCCTCTGTACTGCTGGATCAAAGCAGCACAAATCCACAAATGTCTGTGAACTAGGCAGCCCTCCGTCCCTAACCCTACTTTCCCGGAAAAAAAAAACTACAACAAAGCCCCTAAAATATTGTATATTTTTGGTTTTGAATATGAAGTCATTTAGTTTATATAATGCTTAGATAGACATAAAAAGGAATTAGGTCACAGTGCGAGCTGAACTTGAACCTTCATTTCTCACACAAGCACCATAACTCAAATGGACCACAGAAAAGATATTTGGAAATATGCCTCTCTTTTTTTGTCTATATAATAAAAGTCCATCTTGATTTCATGCCGACTTTAAACTGTCTGTGTTTGAGGTTTTATTTCTAAGATCCGATGTTGAGATGTCTATAACAGAACCGGAGCCCGGGATGAGCCCAGCTTTAATGAGTTTCCTCCATCAGGCTAACCTGTAGTGTCACACTAACACCTTAGCAGAGCTTCGAATGATAGCAGTCGACATTGCCTCTCTTGAGGTTCGATTTGGAGCACAACACATTCCTTACCAGGGTAAAACTGAATTTGGGACTTAACCCTCCTATTATCCTTGGGGTCAATTTGACCCCATTCAATGTTTAACGTCTGTAAATACATCATTTTATTTTATTTATTTTTTTGCTACAGATTTAATGACGTTTCCTAATAATGGGGACAACTCCGTAAACATAAAATTAACCTGCTAATATTTTTTCAAAGTCATGTACAAAAAATTTTTACAAATTTGACCCCAGGCTCTTTTAGTTGTATAATAAAACAGAAGAACTATTAAAATTTCACACACATTTGTTTTGGTTATTTTATTGAGGTCACTATAACATGTTATAATTTAAATTTATAATAATGTTCATTGTAATTTTACATATTCAATTTCATATTCAAAAAACGTCCCTCTGTTTTGGGGCTCTAACCAAACATAACCAGATCTGTAGTATTGCGAGAACCACTAGTAGTGCACATGACATGTGATATAATTGTCTTGAGAACTAATAAGTCTTTCCTGTGCCATGGGGAGGGGAAAACATAATTTTTGCGAGAACTTTGATGTTTCCCGTGCCATGGGGGAGGGGAAAACATAATTTTTGCGACATTGACCCCAAACATAACTCGTGTTACTATCCTTGATAAAATAAATAGTTTTTCTTTCCAAATGTTATAGATTACAAAAATCTATGCTTAGAAATATTATAAAACAAATAAAACACCAAATATATTTATACTTTTCCAATTTTAGGTCAATCAGTAAGATTTTAAGTTGAATTGTACATTTGTCCATAGTCGTGCAATGGGTATTCTGGATATATAAGGGGTTAGGTGGGGTGGGGAGGGGGATGGTGGGTGGATGTCAACTTAAAAGTTTACTTAAGTAGTCAACAAAGACAAATTAACTGAGACAAACCTTTGTAAAAAAAAAAAAATCATATTGTGGAGGTTTAAATTACTGGGGTCAAATTGAAAATGTTATCAGATTTGAGGGTAACAGGAGGGTTAATAGGAGGGAATGGGGAAAAAACTGAATTTGAGAGAGTTCATGGCCTCAGTCAACTGTACTCCCTCTGTCCTCCTTCTGTTCTCTTCTTGTCCCACGGCCCTCCCACAAGCCCAGTGCTAGATCCCCTTGCTAGCCACCTCCCAGATTTGTCTGTGGTGCTGCCACATGGTTAAGAGTCTGTACCTGTAATACAAGGATTGCAGGTTAGGTCACATGGGAGGCTTTTACTCAGAAGACTTTTTTGAGTGTGAACCATCCTTTTAGGGCACAACAATCTGGGGTAAATTTAGTGTTGGGCACTTGGGTACTTTCTTTACCAAGCCCCAACACAATCCACTTTCAGAGGAGCTTAAAAAAAATGTAGGCCACATAGGCCACAATCCCACTGTTTTGACCAATTCAATTTGACTTTTATTGTGATTATTATTAAATAAAATCCACTTGTTAAATCATGACATCAGGAAAACCGGGTCCAATAAAATCTCGACAGCTGTTTATGAGCACTATTCATTCATAGCCCAATTTTAAGCTTTTAAACAACACCAATATTTTAATGATTCAGAACTGATGAATTACTGTCCAGCCAACTGTGATTTTTTTTTTCTTTTCTTTTTTTATACAGTAGTAGCATTCCGTGAGTGTATATTAACACTGCTTGTTATTTACTTTTGGCATCTGATAGAGCGTTTGGACATGGAAACTGTAACATCAGACTTAAGCCAAATTTATACTTCTGCATCAAACTAAAGCCGTAACACACAGCCTACGGCGTACCCTGATGTGCACCTCTCCAAAAATGTTACAATACATCAATACGCAGACCGCAAGCACTGTGATTGGTCTGCTTGAACCCCTCCCTCCCTTGGTCAACACGGACAACGACGCAGAAGTATAAATGAAAACCGAGGCGTAGCCTACAGCGTAGAGTCTGCGGCGTAGGTCAGACTCAGAAGTATAAATCAGACATTAAAGGGATAGTTCATCCAAAAATTAAAAGTTGCTGTTAATTTACTCACCCTCAGGCCATCCAAGGTATAGCTGACTTTTTTTTCTTCAGTAGAACAGTAAAGATTATTTTAGCTGCAACTAAGGTCCTTGCTGAATCATAAAATGTAAGTCAACAGCTACTCTCAATTTGAAAGTCAAAAAACATATGCAGACAAAGCTAAATTAATACCCATGGCTCCTGACAATACA
This sequence comes from Meda fulgida, assembly GCA_030578275.1. Lineage (NCBI taxonomy): Eukaryota > Metazoa > Chordata > Actinopteri > Cypriniformes > Leuciscidae > Meda > Meda fulgida. The sequence continues at coordinate 14,991,249 of CM060632.1, read as the reverse complement.
TTGATGTCTTATGAAGTGAAATGATCGGTCTGTGCAAGAAACTGAGCTCAATATTATTACCTGTAATCCACAGACAGTCTGGAGTGCGTGTTTCCTGTCGCATACTGATTTATGTGCGTGAAAGAGATGTGTTAGTTGTATATTTTGTTTGTAGTGCAGAAGTAAAACACTAATTGGGTAAACTACTATATTGGTAAATGTGAGATAACAGTTTATTGCACTGACCGATCGTTTCGCTTCATAAGATCTCAATGTATCGTCAGGATCCATGGGTATTCATATTGTTTTTTCCTGTACATGTTTTGTTGTTTTTAACTCCCAAAGTGACGGTAGTCATTGACTTGCATTTAATAAATCACCAAGGACCATGATTTCAGCTTTACATCTTCTTTACTGTTCTTCTGAAGAAAAAAAAAAACACCTACATGCCTAATTGACTTGCTTTATGTCTGCATGACACAAAATAAGATACAGTTGCTGGTACAGTTGTCACAGAACTCATTCTTCCCTTCTGTGAAAAAAGTCTCAAACTTTTTTTGTTTTGTTTGGCATTCCTCTCAGAGGCTACCTCTGAGCGGTTGGGCTTCAGATGTGTGTGACTCAAATTCCTGGGTTTTGAGGGTATTGGTTGCGCTTCCTGCTGTCTGAGGACGGCTCAGCTTAAGATGGAGGCTCCCTTTGAGCTGGCCCCCTGGTACACCCCTCCTTATTGAGTCCTGAAATTTGGCTCACACAACATCCTGCAGTGCCGAGCCACCCTTAGCACCCGAAGTCATTGTTGAAACAGCACGACGTTGCGGCCCCCTGTCCTCAAATGACATCCAGAACCCCCTCTGATCAGCATCCTACTGTGTCTTCACGAGCCCCCAATAGTATGAAGTATCATGAGGGGACGCCTGCGACTCGCTTGTGCATCGCTTTGGTACCAGCTCATTCATCAAACATGATTTCACAACTTTATAATTTCCGTGGCTTTGGAAAACAGAAGCAGCTGCTGTCTAGTTCTTGTTTGTCAATGGTGCTGTATGATTATGACTATTGATGTGGTTTTCTGTGTGAAAAAAATGTAAATATTGACTGGCATCATTAGCAGATAAATGTGTTTATAATTATAAGTATGTGAAGCATGAAAGAGTGTATGCTGTCATCTTTTGATGGATATATGGATTGACCGCAGGCAGCTAATCTACTGGCATTCATTACAGATGAACCAAATTTATTATAAATATGTTTTTATCAACTGGTGATGATTGATTTAATTACGAGAGAAGATGGAGTAGACGTTCAGTTTAAATAGTGTTTCATTACTGGAGAAAAAAAAAAGTAAATTAACTGCTATGTGACTATGAACACAAACAGCTTTCAAATAAACATGACTAAACAATTCTAAAAGTGTTTAAACAACTTTTAAATAACAAAAAAAAATGTAATTAGATGTATTTTAACAGTGATTATTGATTCTTAAAGCTGTCTTTTAAACTTCCAAGGTAACAGCGATAATGAGAGAATTCAAATGGCCAATAAGAAAATTCCTTTCAAATATGCCCGGCCCGTAGAGGAATGGCTTCAGGAGAAAGGTAACTTCCTCCTCTCTTTTTATTTATTTATTTATTATTTATCTTATTTTTACCATTATTACTTATCTCATTATAACTAAATAAATTTAGCTGAAGAGAAATGCATTGTATATTGTGTTGCACCAATCACATTTTTTTTTATTTGCCTTTTCAATGCTCATTTATCTTTGTCAGTCAGACTAAATAATTATATTCATTGTTTAATGATTCTATATTGGCCTAGTAAACCTTTTATGAATGTTTTAAATGTAAACGTTAAAACAATTTAATTAAAACATAAATATTTCTTGACTTTCTGGCTGATAGATAGGAAGGTGGACAGACAAGGTTTAGTGATTTTCCTGTTACGGGCAGCAGCTTGTGGCAGCACGGGAAGTATCATCCGGGAAGAAAATGATAGCATGATTATTGTTTCAGACATTAATTGCATATCATCAGGAATCCTCCTCATTATAATCACTGGAATTACTCAAATTAGGATTTTTTTTTTCTTATCGTAATCATGAAGAAGTTAGGATTTCTGGACTTCTTAAACTTGAAATTGTTTATTTATTTACTTTTTTTCTGAATTGTGATATGAAGCTTTTTATTCACAACCGCAGGATATTCACAAATTTATTTAGCCTATTATTTAACTGATTCTTGAGACACATGAGAAAACTTGTTTGAAAACACCTTTCATCTGTCAGACTAAATAATATTAGTAACAATTCTGCTTAAATATTAATCAGAAATGATTGCAGAACTATCTCGACGTGAATAATTTTATTTTCTCTTTTTTTCATCAAAAATTTTCTGAAATAAAATGTTAAAAACATTTTACTATATCACGATGTATCTAAAATAATGATTTGGTATTGGTTTCACTTCTGTAGCCCATTTTGTCCCATGTCCCAAGAATCAGTGATTTGTACATTAAATGGTGTTTATAATCAAAATAACTTTTTAAGTCTTTTCCAGAAACAAAGTCTCTATAACCTTAATATTTCAGGATACTTTCATATGCCTGTCATAAGACATTATGTTATTTATTAGTTAGAGTGATCTCTCCTCATAGAGACAATTATAGCAAAACGTACTTCAGCCATCATGAGCTTGTAGCTAGACTCATTCAGGGAGACATCATTCAGGGGTCTGGTTTATAGTCTGGCCCTCCAAATGTTTACGACGTGTCTCATGCTAGTATAACCCAGAGCATTTGGGAAGGAAATTAAGCCGTAGTAATCCAGCACAGCCATCTAAGTCATTGTACCTTGGTTGGGTAGGTTAACTGCCCAAAACAGCTATGAATCTTGTTGCTGAACGAGATATTGTGTGCATTTACTGACCCATAACCAAGAAATGTTCTGGATCTTTCTTGCATCCTCAGGGCGGCAGTTAACGATATTCAACACCCAGGCCACGATAACAATTGGTGGTTCAGACCGCAAGAGGCCATTTCAGGGCCAACTCTCCGGACTCTACTACAATGGCCTCAAAGTGCTCAACATGGCTGCTCAGGGCAACCCTAACGTCAAAATCAACGGCAGTGTCCGTCTAGTGGGGGAGATTCCCGCCGCAGGTTCAGCTAGAACCACGGCTTTCCCCCCAGAGATGTCCACCACCTTTATCGAGACCACCACCACCATGTCCACTACCACCACGAGAAAACACCGGACTCCACCTACAATACAGGTACGACCCCTGACACACAAGCACAAATTCGAATGAAGGAAGGCCTCAGTTAAGGCTTCGATTTACTCACGGCAATGGCCTTCGCTTCGGGGTATAAAGACGCTGCTGGGAGTGACGTTTAGGTGAATATGTAAATATGTACTGTGTGCTTTACTCTCAATTACAAAAAAAGTGAGAAAACAGCAGTTAAGAAAGCATCTGATCATAGAGACGTGGATATGTTTACACAATCTCTGCAATTCTGCACTTCATTAAAGTTACATTACGTTACAATAGATTGCTTTAAAGCAAGTCAGTGTCTCTATCAATTCGAAAAAAAACGTCCGTTTTTACTATAAAGCAGATTTCAAGTGTGTTCATGTTTTATCTTGCGTCTGACCTCAACGGACTGAACAGAAGAAAATAAAAGATTTGATTTCCACGTCAAATTAGGCGGATCCCCAGAGCACGTTTATTTATTATGTAATCACCAAAGACCAATGGTAGTTTGAAGATGTTAACCAGCCTGAGCAAACTTTTCTGGAAAAGTTTATTATGTTTCGTAACGAATCGAACTCCAAACAAACTTTGTTTTGCCCTCATTCTGTTTGAAGTGGTCGTCAAACCAGGTCATTCTGTATTGTGCCTTTAGTCAACTTTTAGTTGTCAGACTAGTTCTTCAGACACGTTCTTAACATAATGCTGTGTTTATGCGACTTGCATGTGTTTTTGCGTGTGTGCCTACGTCTCCTCGTTATTTCTGATTTGGAAACTACACCATAAATAACATCTGGCCCAGATTTACAATTAAAAAAAATTAGGACACAAATTCCTTGCAACACAACATGGAAAATAAATCTCCGGAATGGATTTTTAGGAGGTTTTCTGCACAGCTACACCTTCTATTCTGTCTCTGTGCTGCTGACAGCGTTGTCCTTAATTGATCATGCTTTCAGTTTGGTCCAATGATTTCCAAAGCACCTATTTGTCAAGCTTAGACCCATTTCTTCAGCTTTGAGTTTGCAGATGCAAATTGGCATTCAAATGAGAAACAATGATTGGACCATGCCCAGGTCACATGTCACATATGTGGACAGGTAAACACATTGCAACAACAATACATTGTGTCTGTGTGGGATGTCAAAGTCTATATATGCAAAACAGAGGCTTTTGTTTCATTTAGGAGAACTCACTCAACCAGGTGTGTTTGAGTGATTTTCCAACAGTATGCAAACAACTTGCTCCAGTTAACGCAAGCGCAAGCGGTGTCCACAACGTAATTTTATTAAGGTCGAGAGCCTCTCTTTTATTTTGATGTTTTTCATAACAAACATGAATTGTTTATAATTCTCCACGTCCTTTAGATAAAGATACGAGAGCGGGTGCACAAAGCCTCATTCGCATGCTCTTGACAACTAAACAGAGTACCGCCCACATAAAGTTTGACCGGGAGCCAATAAAACACTGTGGTTTGGCGAAATGCGATTAGACTGGCCATTTCATAGGCATCCTGGTACAAATTGAGCTGGTGGAAGTGATATTAAAGCCATCAGTCTTCTCTGTGTCTGAGACACATTTTGGCAAGAGACATTTGTAATCATGAAGCCCCAACAGTTGACCGCATAAAGAAAGTTTACGACTGACTAATGCTAAGAGAATTGGGGCTGTAAATGTGTTCTTCCTACTCAGCGCATTTGTTGAATTACAATAGTACTTTATTTTGATTAAGGAATTAAATTAGTAGAGAATCAATTGTTAATTGCCTCATAATTGCCAGTAACTTAAAGAAAACAGGAATAATATATATACAGTATATATATATAGATATATTATATATACGTTTTATATATATATATATGTGTGTGTGTATATATATATATTATATATATATATATATATATATATATATATATATATATATATATATATATTACCATCGCTGTCAGTGGTGCACATTGTGCTTTTACTGACATCATATTAGTGAAATGTGAGATTACAGTTCTTTTCAACCTTCAGGTCACAAAATAAATGGATCTCTGTTAAGAAAGAGAGCACATCCTAAACACGAGCTTTTCATGCCCCAAATTCAGACCTGTAGTCTTCAAGAATCTCCCACAGATGCTAGAGGGTGCTAAGTGTGGCGTCTCATTGGACAGAGAACCACGGAGATGGAAATTTCCACTAATATTAAGTTGACCATGTCTGACTTTAGCTGGAAACTGTAGATGCTCAGTGAAGCATTAGACCACATTCCAATCTGAGCACAAACAGGCAAAACGCATGCAAACGCTGCGGTAACGAGAGGGTGTGTGTCTGCCTGGAGCGGAGCCATGATTGAGAATAAAACTATTCTCTCTGACGCACTCTGGAAAACATCACTGCTGTAGGACTTGTTTGCCTTATGAGGCTAATAGATGTTCAAGAAAACACAACCATGAATTGTTATCTGATCTAATGAACCAGTCACAGTTGCATATTGCGTACGAAAGGGTGAAAGATATGTGATGGTATTAGGGGTGAGTCATTTTGTTGGCGTCACCTAACATGACTGGAATTAAGCTTTTGGAAATAGATAATGATACACCCACAGTAATTTCTAAAATGTTTATTTATGTATTCATTGTATAAATCCTCATCCCACGCACATTGGCCCATCTTTGGACTAATTTTTGTCACCATTCCTCTAAGACTTATGTTGCAGTGAATAGCATTTTCTGTCTGCAAATTTTTTTGCCTTTTTTATTTTCCCTTTGTCACTCTGATAATAAAATATCAACAACAACAACAAAAAACATCATGGCGAAAACTCAAAGAACCAATCATCGAAATGTTTTTTAGATTAACTGAAAATTGGCGCTACGTTGTTGAGTGATGAGTTTGAATTGAGAATGAAGAACGAATACAGCCCTCATTCACAATCTTGAGGATGAATGGAGGATTGTGGGTACTTGAGCGGAATTGGCAGGAGGATTCTCATTAATTCCAATCAGTCTAGTAGGTCAACAGGCTGGAGGTCATGTTTGCTTTCTCATCTTAATTTGTGCAAACAGGATCAGTAAACAAGTGGTCTGTTACAGTTGGGGAAGTTATTTAATTGTGAACTGCAATCCCTACATGCATTGTGCTGGGATGAGAGATCTATTTTTAAGTCATTTGCATTTGCGTCGAACTGGAACAAGGTCTGCGCGTTTTATTTGGCTTAATTAAGACCAGGGCTGTAGAGATGAAGTAAAGCCGGGCTTGTGTGGATCTCAGCGAATAACTCTTTCGAGGTTTGCTTAAGTTGCTGTTCTTCACAGAAATTCGACTGGAAGAGAAGTCCTGAGAGACAGTTCACAAGGAAGGGTTTTTCTTGTTTTAATCATGTTTAGGATAGGTGCAGAAACACAAAAGATTAACATAATGCGATTTCTTGGCTTTGAATGATAGAAGAACAGCTCAGCCTGATGATGTGGTTAGCTTTAGCATATCAGAAGCACAAAACATTTTTAATAAAAGGGAAAGTAATTTCTGATAATGTTTAAAAAAAAGTCTCAGCTAGATTGTAGCCTGATTTGATGTGGAAAAAGCATCTTTATTTCATTAATGTATTTGAGATTATTCGCCAGGCTGGGATTATGGTAAACCTCAAATATGAGGTGTGTGTTTTCCTCTGGGCGTCTGAATTATTGATGTAAGGTAGGTTAATTGAGCTGCACACATTTTCATATCAGAGGGGTGGGATGATGATATTCATTTCATTTCACATCTGAAGAAGGCTGAGGGACTACAACTGATCTCGTACGTTCTTTTGCCCTCTAATAGCAGGGATTTGGGGCATTTATGGTCGTTCCATCCCCAAATCACCAAATCTTTCTCCTTTGCTGTACCTCTGAAATGTAGTACATTAAAGAACGGTGTGCCAGAGGGGATCAAACCCTTAGTGAGACACAGCAAAGGATTTTCTCTTCGAATTAGCCCACTTTCAGCAGTGTTGTCATAAGTGCTTTATTTGCTTTAAACAGGATCCCCGATAGAACGATTTAATGCGCTGTGCATTAGGATCGAAATGCATTGTGCAGTCTTGATTTTGTTAATGTTTTAGCTTTTACTGTATATAAGAGCATAATGGAGTAAGACAGGGGTTGATGCACCTGTTGTAAAGATTAACGTTAATGTTTATAACAAATTGAGAGCGAATGAATAGGATACATCAAATTAATTGTAAAAGTTTTATTTGAAGCAATTTTTAAAACAGACTTGCTATTTAAATATTTTTAGGAATAGTTCCCTCAAAAAATTTCCAAAAAATTGTTCCAAACTGCGTGAAACACACAAGAATAATGGGAAAAAAAGAGATCATAGTCAAAGTTAATAAGGACCGAGGGCTGTTAAAATCACACACAAAAAATCTATGTACTTATAATCCAAGTCTTACAAGCCATATTAAGGCTTTCCGTGAAGAACATTTTCACTCCAAAAAAAAAAAAAAAAAGAATTCATGATGTTCTTTTCAATAAATCAGTCAGTCACACTGGTTAACAACCCATTGGAGGTCAACATTATCAATGATTTATGGTTTTTCATACAAACATATGGCTTATAATCATATAATTTGGACTACTTTTATATTGATATGATACTTTTATGGTGCATTTACATCCTTTTTTGAAAGTTTCAATGCTCCAGTCAACATTCACTGTAATAGCATGGATAAGAGCGACCAGGGCATTTCTCCTTTTTTCATAGAAGAAAGAATGAGTCATACGGGTTTGGAACAACTTGACTGTAAATAAATGATGACAGAATTTTTTATTTTGATGTGAACTATCCCTGTAATGCAATGTAATGATTTGAAAGCCTGCTTAAATCGATTTAGAGATTAATCACTACTGAATGCGCAAATTCTTTTAGCACAGTGAATGCAGATCTGGTCTTCATACGTTTCTACTGCATCTGTTTATAAGTTGTAAAACACTGAATCTATGTAAGATACAGATACGTATGTGGCCAATTCCAGGGAATGTTATCTGTCACCGTGCATCTGCTGCGCACAGCAGCTAGCATCTCTTGCTGTGTTGTTGCTGGGAAGACATGTCGAGAAACAAACAAATTACTGCAATGTTGTGATGTACCTCACAGAAACAACATGATTTTTTTTCAGATTTAATTAAGCCGCCGCACTGGGACCCTCGTAATTGTCCACAATGGGAACAACTAATGGATATTTTTGCATATTAATTGCTTCCTCGTGAAGTGTAGAGTTAACAGAGGCTTAGCTGTTTTGGACTACAGCTTCTAATTATCACATAACTGAACAGATTTTAGCTGAAATCTAAATGAAAAAGTTTAAATGAAAAAAACATATGCTGACTTTTATTATGTATGCATACGTTTAGAAAACACAAAAACAATGTGCTAAGGTACACCTAGTATGCTTCAAATCCAAACTAAATGTCATTCACTTTCTTCTGCATGAGAGCTGGCAGACAGTTCAGAGGTTAACCGCATGATCCACTGAGACAGAAAAAATACTGTCAGCAACAGGAGTTGCTGCACTACCACAATAAAGACTAATATTTCTCCAGAGTTGTGTTTAGAATCCAATTATATGGAGGTTGGAGGCGGCCGACAGACGGCTGTGGTGCAGAGGACTGATACGTTTCAGAAGGTGCTGACGAGCCACGTGGGAACGGGATATTACGCGTGGGCAGACGTCGCTATCCCTAAGAGACGGCGGCCTTGATTTATTGAAATGTGCGGCAGCCATAGTTAAAAGGGCCAAAGCTACGGGAGCCGTATCAAGGCGCTCCTTGGGTAGATGGTGCGAGTCCAATCTCCTGGCCACGGTAGTGTATTGAAATGTGAATCGAGTTTCACTTTACTCCAATTTATTTCCTCTTGAGGCATGATACCAAATAAAACTAACAAACAAAGGACGCTACTGGGAACCGACAAGTTTGCATAACAATAGCAGTAGCATTTAAGCTTCATTTCCACAAAGATTCACCTCTTTATTCTACCTCATTTCCTGTGTGATTTGGTAATAGATATTTAGAAGCGCTTTTTTATGAATGTACAGGATCACAGCAGTACTTTAATCCAATGGAAATAGAAAATAGAACATTTTACTTTCACTTGCTGAAAATATAAATTAACACTGTGACTGTAACACTGTGACACTGTGAAAAAGTCCTCCTATTTCATCTGAAAAACTTTAATCGCAGCCTCAAATTTGTCACAGTAGTCATTTGTCACAGTGAATGAAATGAATGAAGTTAATGATAAATATCATTTTAATTTTAAAGACCCCTTGTGGGTAATTTTAAAGCCCCTTCTTGAACATCTATTAGCCTCCAATTCAGCACCATTGCTCAGTATTTTCTACTTATAACAGCAGTGGGGAAAAAAAAGCTCTCAAAAATGCAGTTTGCAAATTGAATTTCTTACGTCACAAAATACCTTGGAGCCAGTCCTGTCAACGTGTGGGCGGGCTTTTGCAAATCATTAACTGTGACTGCTCTGAAGCAGGGAAGTCTCAAGAAAAGCCAGATATGAAAAATTGGATACATTTAGCAATATAGAGTGTGAATTGATTCTGAATTGAAAAATTATATGATGTATATTATGATGTTATGATGAACTATATGCCTTTCTCCACTGACGTTCTAAGTTGTTCAAAGCATTTGTAAGGATGCTAATTTTTAGAAGGCAGCTGTCTGACTCTGAGGTGGTGAGTGGGAACATGGTTTGTGTAACATTAGCAACACATTATTAGCAGTTTTATAACGTAGTCAAGCCAAAGGCTAATCATATTAATTACCTTTATGTGTCCTACGTTGAAGAGAGGGATAGATAAAATGCATACCATTCTGATACATCGACTTCTAGACTAGCCTGTATGAGTGACTGGAGGCGGAGCTAATTTGCATATTCATGAATCCACGTATTTTATGAAGCAAAGGTGTAGAGTTACATTCAAGCTATTTTAAGGCATGAATAAAAAAAATCACTGGAAAAAACTTTTATTATGCCATTTTGGTGATCAAAGATAAAATTATTGACTGCAGGGGGACTTTAAAGATGTTCTTTGTTTACACTTTATAAATCATTCATAATGAATTCAAATATATTTTTATGACAAATAATGTTTATTATTTTGATCAAATATTTATTTGATTAATTGAAAATATTTGTACCCAGTTTTTATACTTTCTTTTTTCTCTCTCTCTTTTATACTCTGTTCTCTAAAGCGCATTTTATGCATGGAAGGTGCTGTACAAATACAATTCGAAAACAATATTCAGGAAAAATCTTCTCATGAGGACACATTCCTCATATTCTAATATCAAGGTGTCTGGGTAATGAAATCAGGCATCGGACATGCTGTCTGAACCCAATGTTCATGTGCCATTGCTCCGTCTTCTGCCTCTATCATTTTCGTCTTCTCCAGACATTACCACACGCACCTCTCTATCTCCCAAGACTGTTTCCATCCCCTCTTCAAATTAAACAGGCACGCCATTATAAAAGACAGCACTCTAGATTTGAATCTATAATTGAAACAAACTGTGTATTGCTTTCTAATTTTAGCGAGGACACAAAGAGGAGGGCTCAGGGAGATAGTTTGTCATAAGGTCCCATGCGACCTTGCCCTCCTCAGCCAGAAAGTGATTAAAGATAAGGAGCGAGACCATTCCCGTGTAAACAGGAAGATGAACGGCGGCTGTTTGAAAGCTCTAGCGTTAGCTCGGGACGATTATAGTTTGCTGTGCGGTACAAAAAAAAGTCACATGAGTACAAAACAAAATGAAGTGTTCTGTACTGAGTCCTTGCTGCAGGCCATAGTGCAAAGAGGTAGTGAGCAAAGTGAGCTTAGAAAGATCTGTAAATCAATAGCCAGGTGAAATGCAAAGGGAGGAATTCTCTTTCCTCCCTTTGCATGGAAATGCAAAGAAATGTATTTTCTTTAGAAATGGAAAGATATTCAGTGAAGGAGGCATTTACATTTTCATTCAGCTACGAGCTACCATGTTTTGAATGCTAAAATAATGCCTGAATAATGTACTTAAACACAGATACTGGATGTGTAGTTCACGTATAGTTGATCTTACCATTCGTAAATTCAAATCAAAGAGCACTCAAATTGATAAACTGATGAAATGTTTTATTATTTCAGTTGAAGATCCCTCGTTTTTGTACCAGGGCTTAGCAATGTCCTCTCATCATATAGATACGCCCCTGTTATCGCTCAGGCCTTTTTCTTGGAGAAAACACGATGTGGGATAAGATGTCAAATGGTTGTCACCAGAGAGGTGGAACTCTCTGAATCATTCTGAAACTGATCTTCTCCCTTCTTATTGATTCCGTTTGTAATACAAGCTGTTCACTCCTTGTACTGCCAAAGTGGAGATAGACACGATAGCATCAAGGCCAGAGAAACCCACAGGAGGGATGAAAGAAGATGATTATCTGACGACCAGAGTCAGCATACTTTTGTTTTAATCTCTGCTTTTGCCAAGATTCTTTTTGAAGTGCCTTGGAATCATTTGGGGTGCATTGGAACTAAAAAAGACTAGATATTTTATTTTATCTTAATTTTAAGTGGAACTATTATCTTAACTGTTGATCACCTCCTGAAGAGGCTTGAGATACAGGCATGGCTAGAGCACTTTGAATCATGCAGTTGTTTAGCATTCATTTTCAGATCTATTTGTAATATTAAAGGCGAAGTAGGATTAGATGAGTCTTGGGTAAGCTTGTCCTCTTAATCTAGTAACCTGTTAGTAAGCATTATGTATTGCCGTGTGACAATATATTTAGATGGTCTTTATATTTAGTTCCCACCACATACAGATTATGTCAGTGTGTTTTCTTTTTACCATTAAAAAATGTGGGGTCTGTAAATAAATTATCTTACGCTCACCGAGGCTGCATTGTTTTTAATCAAAAAACAGTAAGAACAGTAATATTGTGAAATAGTACAATTTAAAGAACTGTTTTCTCTTCTAATATATTTTAAAATGTAATTTATTCCTGTAATGTCAAAGCTGATTTTTCAGCATCATTACTCCACTCTTCAGTGTCACATGATCCTTCAGAAATCACTCTAATATGATTTGCTGCTTAAGAAACATTTCTTATTATTATCAATGTTCAAAACAGTGCTGCTTAATATTTTTTTATAAAAACTGGTCATTTTATTTCAGGATTCTTTGATGAACAGAAATGATTTGAGATAGAATTTTTTTTTTTACATTATAAAAGTCTTTACTGTAAGACGCAGTTCGCACCAAGTAACGTTAGTACAGTCGAAAAGGCGATTTTACAAGTCGAGTGCAACATAGTAAAATAACAACAAAGAAATAAACTTACCTTGAACAGTTTCCTTTTTTAGTAAACACAGACGGTAAGAGTTTTGAAGGGATTCTGTTGACCGCATTCTGCAGACGAGACTCGAGCTCGCATTAAAGAAGCCCTGTCCCCATGTGCTGCTTTTTACAGTGTGAGACCGTTTTTCTCAGAAACAAACCGGTTTACTGTTACATGATGTTAAGTGCTTAATTTAACGACCGAGAATTAGTTTTTTTCCCTACTTATTGTGACATCAGAATGAGTTCTTTTCCCACTTATTGTGACATCAGAGTTAGTTTTGTTCCAACTGATTGTGACATCAGAATTACTTCTGTTCCCACTGACTGTGACATCAGGATTAGTTCTTTTCCTACTGATTGTGTTTAATTAGTTTTCTCCCACTGATTGTGACATCAGAATTAGTTTGTTTCCCATTGTGTAGCAAAGTTCGTTGAAAGTACCATTCTGTCACGGCTCTCGGCCTCGTCCTACTCCAGAATTAGTTCTGTTCCCAGTGATTATGACATCAGAATCACTTTAGTTTTCACTGATTGTGACATCAGCGTTAGCTCGGTTCCCAGTGATCCATGCTAAATCTCGACATCAAACATGTTGACCACTCCACATCTTAAATCAAAATAGAGGCATAAAAACATGACTAGAGGAAATTCCTAAATCTCAAAGATTATTTCAGCGTCAGCACTTTCCTTGGTGCTGTATAATCAATTAGAGCTGAGGGGCTCCTGTGAAATGAATGATCTGGCTTCTGTTTGGACTGTAAACCACACACTTGCTCCTATATCTACAGGATTTACATGCAGACTTTTGGCGAAGGATACGCTGATCCACTGCTATGTGCATTATGACTTTACAGTACTTTTGAAGATTTTGTATACGGACCCCTTGATCATTATAAAAAAAAATGGTGTATGAGAAAACTATTTTCCACTCTGTATTTAAAAAAAAAAAATTGGACATATTTTAACCATTGTTAACAGTTTAGCACTGAGTGAAGATGACAGGTTTGGCTGGGCTGCACATTACTTGATAATAGACTTTCAGTGTTCATGTATTTAAGTCTGTCCGTGTGTTCATACTGCACTTCTTTCAATGTTATTAATGAAATGTCCTGTATTGTTCACAAGATACTCTCTGACCTCAATTAAATCACCCTGCGAGACAAGCCAAATGGAATCAAATGAATCAATAGAAAAAGGTAATTTGGGGGTCTACGGGTCAGCAGCACTAAATTTGTGAAGCTTTTCATCAAGCACTGAGACTATTGAGCTTTTACACATCAGAAATGTTTACACTTCGTATTCATATTATGTCACTCATTTATGTAAGACTGTCAGCACAGTAATTTAAGGTGAAGAAAAGTGCATTGAATTTGGCGTGCGACCCCTTTTAGCTCTTAAAGAGTTTTTTTTTTAAAGCTTGCTAGTGCCATTTTTCTAAGAATGTTAATAACAAGGGTGTTTGAGTCTAAATGTATGGCATTCTTTGAATTCAAAATTGGCATGTTGTTTTAGATTTATTTGATCACATACTTGCAGTTTTTTTAGATACAAATGGCAAGAAAAATTGTTCTGTGCCAGTTTTAGTGTCCTTACTGTCAGCAGTGACTGTTGAATCCATTTATTCTTCCACGCAGCTAAATTTGCCTATGCAGCCGCATAAAGTGATATCAGCTCTTCCTATCAACTAAGCCACATTTTCAAGGACATCATTCACCTCAAATGAAATCTTGCATGCACATGAACAGTAGAGAACTTTGTTCAGTTCGGGCACTGATAGACAGATTTTCAAATTACTCCCCATCCGTTTACGCCCTGTTTGTCCTCTGATGCAGAGCATTTTTGATATTAGAAGGCTTTGAGTAGACCCTGTGTAATCGCATTTCCGAAAAGACCATATTCTTGCATTTTTCATAAACATCCTTAGGGTTTCCAGAATACCCAAATTTGCCTCACTTGAGATGCTGGCCTCTTCTGCTGTGTAGTTCCCTCCTGCTTTCTGTGCCCAGCAGGACACTGGAATAGCTCACCCGGGCTGTCAGTTATCTTTGAGCAGAGCAGTGGTAAATATCCTGCATTGATTAAGCAGATTTGCATAGGCAAAGCAGGCCTCGAGGCAAAGAGTTGAATGCTAACCAACATCCACAATGTCACAGACCCAAAATACCATCTCGCCCTGCAGCTGCAAGGGTATTCTGCCATAAGTAGGCAAAGAATGTAATCAGACTGCTGGGCACTGTGGAGGAAGTGGCCTGGAATTTGCCAAGCCATGCCACATTTGCCAGAACTGTGATTTTTATATTGCTGGGTGATTATTCAATCACAGGGACGTTTCTGTCTGTTAAATTCTGTTTCTGTTATATTGTAAGTTTTAATTATTTGTATTGTTCCTCTAATTATTTGTCCCTTATTTTTAAGAAATGTTCAATCTGCCATGTTATTTTAGTATTATGCATATACTATTATAGCATTTATTAATATTTAGCTTTTATTTTTACATTTTCAGTTTTCATTTTAGTTTGTTTAATTTTGAGTCATTTTTTGTGCTTTTATAGTCTGGTTTCAGGCCACTTATGTGTGAACAGCTTTTCACATCACTTTGCTCTGATTGAAATTGTAACATACCAGGGATTTTTTTTTGTATTCCTGCAGACTAGCTAGATTTGATACAATACAGTCTTTGATAACAGTCACAATGTGTTTATCTCAGAGGGTGTGCTGTCCACAACAATCAAAGGATCAGGACTGCATAGCTTTAAGCTCTCTCTCTCTCTCTCTCTCTCTCTCTCTCTCTCTCTCTCTCTCTCTCTCTCTCTCTCTCTCTCTCTCTCTCTCTCTCTCTCTCTCTCTCTCTCTCTCTCTCTCTCTCTCTCTCTCTCTCTCTCTCTCTCTCTCTCTCTCTCTCTCTCTCTCTCTCTCTCTCTCTCTCTAAACCTGGCTGAAGACGGGAATGAAATATCTGTATGTACAATGAGAGCTTTAAATGTTAAAACCACTATGTATCTATACAGTGGGGTTCAAAAATGTAAGACAACTAGTGAACATGCTTCTGTTTTACATTTACTTGCATTGATTGTTATCATTTTTACTTAAATTAACTACAATGTGAGTGAAAGGTTTGTACCATGATCAGTTCTTAATATTTAAGGTTTAAATTTGATTTTGAATCCCACTGTATACACGTGTTTTCAGCAATTGCTTTCTTAAGCTTTTGACACAGAGATCTCTATTCATAACTGACTTTTACATCATACAAACATGCTCTCTTTTTTTTATCTCTTAGCTGCAGTCAGTCTACTCTGATTTCTGTGAATTCACAGACTATTATTGAAGCTCAAGGGTGAAAATACAGACCTGTCCTGTCCATAATGACCTTTACCTTGTCAAGGTAAAATAATCAGATTTCACTCTTTGCCTCAGCAGGCCAGCAGACAGCTCACTAAAACTCAATACACAGCAGAGCTGCTCATTTTCACCAGGCCAGACGAATAACAGGGCTATAGGCCCCTGTCATCTAAAGCTATGTAGTCCTCATCATCTACAGCTATGTAGTCAGCTATTATTCAATATTAAGTTCAGGAAAGCCATAGACATTAATCAAAGCAGACATCGTATTTAATCTGACATGAACAACATGAAGAAGTGAGGCTGTGAGAGATGGAGGTACAGTCCATTCAATATGTCGTACTTTTGCGTACACAGAAGTCGATCGTTCAGTAGATAAAACTGAAATGTCTTTCCCCAACTTTTCAGTGGACATACAACTTCAGAAAACATGGGTTATGAAAATGTAAGGACCTAATTTTCATGCACGCATCTGTATAACATGCTGAACATTTGTCCCTCAATTGTCTAATAAATCAGTGGTTTGTCATTGTCACAAGTGAACCCGTATTTAACGTAGTCTGGGTCATATTATCTTTCATTATTCACCACCAGTCAAGAACCGTTTTTAAGTCAGAATCATGGCTTGTGGTTACAGTTTGCTTTAAATAACAGATTCTGCGTAACAGGTATATTAGACTTTATTTAATGAAAATCAGTAAACAGATGATTCTTTGTTGGTGTTTTTTATTTTTTTTTATTTAGTATTTTGTACTATTATGGCCAAAATGCATTGTTCTTTAAACAATGTGTATTTTCCTTAAGACTGAAAATAAATTGAACGGATTTAACCGGATTTGCTTATCTGTCGGACAGCATGAAGCATTACACTCTCAGCTTTACGAAGAGTGAAGAAACAAGCTAATCTTTCAGGAGTTCAATATTAAGTTTCCGTCACTGTCAGGCTGAGCGTGAGAGAGGGAGGGGAAAAGATTAGACTATTCAGCACAGATGAACGTTAAAGGCTTATATGCCATGGAAACATATTCTCACAGTGTTAATATGTGGATTAGGCCATTTTCTCATTCCCAACAAAAGTATCAATATGTGAGTATAAAATGGCATAATGCAGCAGCTCTCCACTGCATTCCTGGCTTGTATTAACACTGAGCTTGTATCAATGTGAAAGAGAATATGACGAACGGCTTCTGAGATGGTCAATGCTTTAACTGATTCCAGGATCTGTACGTATCTGTGCATTAGTCTGCAAAAAGCTTTAGACGTGCATGTATTCACACACATACATATTCAAGACGGCCATTGTGTCAGTAACGTTTTTTTAATACCGAATATGAACCATGGGCTCGGATTGTAGCGGTTTATGAGATTAAATGCTGTTTTTTTTTTTTTTGCTGTCATTCAAGGGGGAAACCTGAGATAATTTCACATTTTCTCTGCAATCAGTCAATTACGATTCTCATTGCTTTCTGCATCTGTGATATCCTCCTCCCCTTTCAGCCACAGAGATGAGTTGTTTGCCACACTAAATATAAATTCAATGAATAATTTTATATTCACATAGAGCGATATTCCACACCCCGCCGATTTGAAGCGTCACCTCTGCTCAGCCTAATGTGCATTCAAATGTATTTTTGCACCATTTTCATACCAAAAGATTCTCAAATCTTTGCTCGAGTCCACCAAGAATATAGAGGGAAAACATTTTATTATTCCGTCAAACCGAATCATATTTATGACCCTGCACTTTCACGTAGGAGAGCGCTTTGCATTGCGTGTTATTTCAAATTTCATAAACCTGGTCTACGACAGTACTTATTTTGCCCCACATTCTAATCTGCTCCTAATAAAGACATGCCAAGCAGAGGGTGTGAAAAACGAGCTCGCCGCGGCGGTTGGCATGAGTAAGGGAGAGCGCAGGGGATAAATCAGAGCGAGAGACATTGGAGACACACAGATAATCTCAGAGTGCCGCTGTGTGTTTGGTCCTCTCCTCTCAACGCCGGTGATATACAGTGATGGGAAATCCATGCAGACTCTCGAAAAGGGCAAGATGGAGGTGACTCGTATAAATATTTGATGTGAGCAGTTTTTCAAAATAAAAGTTTGGAATTAACACCCGAGATGGGCTCAGCAAACTCATTCAATGTCTGTCACCAGTGAATTAATGTTTATTGACGATGAAATAACGACACTGACTTATAACCAGGCTTACGTGGAATCTGTTCCTGCAGAGCTCCTCAGCGTTCTGTCATTTATAAAATTCCCCAAATCTCGGACTCGTTTTATATTCGTTTATTAAAAGTTGTGGCTAATTTGATTATCCTTTCAGCTGTTGATAAGATTGTGGTTCAGGTTTCACTGCTTGTCTATAGAGTTTGAGAGTCAGATTCTTTTGTTCTTTTTTGAATAGCTTCTTGGATTCTTTTGGTCAAGCAGCTTCTATAAAGTTTTTTTTTTTTTTTGATGTGCACATTTTGGTTCATAGATTTGTAAAAAAAACAAAAAACATATCTATATATATATATATATATTTAATCATAATTGAATTAAAAAAAAAATGGTTCTTTATTGGCATTGATGGTTCCATGAAGACAAAATGTTCTTTGGGGAACCAAAATGGTTCTTCTATAGCATTGCTGTGAAAAAAAACACCCTTTTTTAACTTTTATTTTAAGAATGTACCACAAATTTTCCTTCAAAATCAGTGCAGATTTTTTTTTTCTGGGTCTACAGTAAAAATTCAAAACATTATCTGAAAAGGATATTTAACTTCATGGTGGTACAATCTAATGCATTCAAGTTTCTCTTTTGTTTGTCTATTCTCCTGTGTGTGTTTCACCGTATTCTAGACCACGGATGACATGGTCTCCTCTGCCGAATGCTCCAGTGACGACGAGGACTTTGCTGAGTGCGAAGGACATGCAGGTGGGCTAGGTCAGTTGAATTTTGCTTGCCTCTATGTGGTGGCCTTTCATTTGCAACTGAGGATCAGATCCTCAAAGCATCGCCTCCCCCCATGGATAGAAAAAGTGTAACTTCCTGTCCAATCCAAGTTCCAACTCATGTACACCAATACAGAGACAATCATAAAGTAGGATATCTTGATAAATAATATAAACAAAACAGAAACAGGCATGCATGTCTAATGCTTAGCTTAGTCCATTCAGTAGCCTTGAATCAGAGCTAATCTCAAATCATTCACCCAAACTTTTCTTACGAGCTACACTTGGCCATGGGGTTTTCCGAAGTGGTTAACATGGTCACACTGATTACTAATTTTGTCCCCAGTGCCTATTATGAGAGCATATGTACAAAATTAGTACAGAAAAGTGACATGTTCTCTGCATTGATGCTTCAAAATGTATCATACTGAGGTTTTTCTGCCATGTGATAGTGGACTGCATTTTGGCACATGATACATTTTGAGATTTCTCTTGAACTTTGCTTTCAGCCTTAAAGTAGAGTGATTGATATCTATCAGATGAATTGCTGTTGAAGCAGTCTTTTCAATTCCTTTCCTCATTTCAAGAGGCTTGATCTAAATGAAGTTGTTGTAATAGAGAACAGATATCATCGAATTTCTGTGTACAAATTTTTGTTTTGTGTCCTTATGCTTATTTTTAACAGTATAATTTTGCCTCAGTTGTTCTGCTAATATTTTCCAACCCAAATATGAAAAATACAATTCAGTGATTAGAAAAAAAAAGAGATAGTCAGAAAGAGAGAGATTTGAGAGAAGTTGGGTATTGGCTTTTAAAAAAACATTTAAAAAAATAATTGTAGCTTTGAGAAAATAGTCTGTCATGTCTTTTATGAAACATGCAATTTTTTTGATTGCAGTTAAAGATAACTGAAATTTCATTATTTTACAAATCATGATTCAAGTCAGAGAGGTCAAATGAATCTTAATATAATTTGAGTAAAACCCCACCACTTACAATAATTGGGTGTTTCTTCAACTTCTGGCACTTTTATATTCTAGGGGTTGATTTTTATTAAAAAGACCAGATTTTCTCTCTGTGATATGAAGGTCACATAAAAAAACAAATATTGGAAAGTTTTTCTCATATCTTTATCATTTATTTTGATACTTTTTTAATATATTTGATTGTTTTTAGCTTGTCCACACTTTCAGTCAAGATAATTCATCTTAAAATTTAAAATTGATGATCTACGTTTTTAAATAAATTATTTATATAAAGTGAAATAATACCTAATTGCCAAAATGATGTATTGTATATGAATTGTATTGATAGGATTTTCTTTTATTTATTTTTAGATTTTTTTTCCACCAAAAATGCTATGAAATGCATTACATAATATAAATGTGGTGTTTCTAAAAAAACATCAGAATATAACTTCTGTTCAGATTACTTTTAATAAACAAGCAAGAGTATAAAAAGTGTGTTTTAAGAAAAGTCCACAAAGCCACATGTGCCCCTAGTTGAACAAACACCCAATTATACATTTTCCATGCCTGAAAAATGAACCAGCACATAACAAGAAGTACAATGTGTGATCAAATCATTTCTAGAGGCCAAAGCCATTTCATGGCCTGTTACTTTTATCTGTTGGCCTGTAATGATCACACTATCTTTTATCACAGATATGTGCAACATGTGCGTTGAGCACCATTGGATGAAAAGGTATACATTTAAGTTTTCATGGAGACATGACTGCTTTCTTCACTCCAACCTGTTCTTACCCTCTGCAATTCTCTCAAATGTCAATGCCAATTTCTTCCAAATGACATTCATCAGTTTAGCGGTTTGAGAACAATATCCATCTTTCTGGAATCTTTATGTACTCATAAAGAAAGCTATTGGCAGGGTCCCAATCATCCAGTCACGTTTACACAGAAATTCATGCCATTCTAACCTCTACATCAGTTGATGTGAAGCTGCATGAGACATTACCGCTGCAGGGGTGCATCCTCATATTCGGAGAGTATTCTGTACCGCATGCGTGGGGTACTTCCCCTTGATTTGCCCTCTTAATTTCATGAGCTTGCTCGTGGTTGATGTTATTATTGGTGAGGTCCTCATCTATTTCCCAGCTATCCAAAATCAACATTCCCGTCATCACGCTTCATCTTGTTCCGCATGATATTTTGGTGTTGAAATCGATTTTTCCTCCATTTTTCTCAAGCATCTGTACCATCTGGGCTTGACCTTGAACATTGCCATTTCAATTAACAAAGCAAATAACAGGCAACAAAATCTTTTCTTGCCATCAAAAGATTTTTTTTTATTTATTTTTTTTAAGCTCAAGTAGATGTAATCTTAAGAAAGTTGTGTTTTAAGAATGGCCAACATCCTTGAACCTCTTGATCCTCAGCTGACTGAGCCGGTCTGCATATGAAGTAATTTTTGAATGCAGATGGCATAGAAAGAGTTTTATTGCCACAAAACATGCGCTTCTCGATGTCACGCTTTCTCAAGCGGTCATGTGTGGCATGTAGTATGGTAGCTGCCAGTCAGAGCCATTTACCAGACTATTCTTTCATTACTCAGTGCATGGTGCCATTTTTTAATATCCATGCATTTCCTCACCATCAGACTAACATGAGTGCTATACTGTATGTTTGAGCCAGTTTCAACAAAGCATCATACCTCAAGCTTATGGTTGCAAAGATTTCTGATGCATTTCCTGTACCAAATCGTGTTCCTGTCTATCAACTTGTCTTTGTCTTGACGTGTTGTCACGTGATTCTGTTCTCTGTTTGTAAAAAAAATGTTGGGTTTTCCCCTTTATCCCGTATCTGGAATTCCATAGGAGGGCTTCTACTGATTAATGATATGCTTCTTCTGTATTATTCTCAGATTATTTCTCTGCTCACAAATCTCATTATCTTAAAGTTCACGCTTGCATGCAAACCAAAAAGAATATATTTCTTTTTTAATGTAAAGTTGTATGGATATATTTTTAGAAACTCCACACATTTTGTTTATTCTGAAACACTGTTAGATGGGGCTCATTTTGTGTTTAAATGATTCGGTAATGCAGTATTTACTTTTGAACAAGACAAAAGGTGAAGTGAATTTAAAACTGAGGGGAAGAAGCCTCCAGAGACTCAATTATCTGTGCGATTGAAGCATCTCTGACTCTTATAGTTTATGGTACAGTTTGTGTTTACAGGAAAGGTTCAGTGCAATGTATTCACATTAAAGTTGCCTTACAGATTCGGTAAGGTTAGCATGTAGTGTAATACTAATCCGTTCTACATCTCTCAAGCAGTGTGATTTGTTCAGGCTTATCTGTCTCATAGTGTGGATTTTGATTAAATAATAATGGATAATGATGAATCAGTAATTAACAAGCTCCAGTTTTGCTTTGCATAGCAATTTGTTTGTGTCTTCTAAAAAAGTCCTGTGATATTTTTCTATCATTAAAACCATCAGCTTGTCCCAAACCAGATAAGAAAGAATCAAGAATGTGATGGCTCATTCCTGCAATTAAGTACCTTTTGAGCTCTGTAACTTTGCCATTTAAGAAAAAGGCCATCGCAGACTTTCAGAAATATGATTTGGCCAAGCTCAAGCACTTTAACTTTATTAATTAATACTTGACTATTGCCAAGGAAATCAACATGGATGCCTAACAGGAGGGAATTAAAAAGTCATTTATCAATGAAGGCCTTAGAGCTACACTTGCTGTTTGAGGGCTTTAGGTTGATTTTATTTAATTTTCTTTTAAAATGTTGATTGCATACTGATTTCTGTAATTTATTAGTCCGGTTGGAATGTTTTAGTGTGAAACTAATACTACAATCTTAAAAAAAATCATATCACTTCAGACATGCCTTTTGTTTGGACATTTCAGGAAAAAATTAAACCACCTTGAATATTTCTTCATAAATTGCCCTTTTTTTAAGTACATACCTGTTTACTTGATCGTGATACTGAACTGTCTAACACTGACTAATATGATTCCTTTCTTTAAAAATGTATTATTTTATCCAATATATTACATATAGGCATACTTTACTGTACTAAAGATCGGGGTCAGTTTTTTTAATGGAATTAATACTATAATTCAGCAAGGACACATTCAATTGAACAAAAGTGACAGTGAAGACATTTATAATATTACATTCATTATGATTTTCTATTTCGGATAAATGCTGATGAATCTATCCATCAAAGAATCCTTATGATTTCTCTGTGAATACTGAGAGCACAACTAAGACAAGAGCACCTGTGAACCTTGGGTAGCGCCCAGGTCGAAGTTGTAAAACCTTACGAATGTGAGCGGAGAGGACCAGCCTGCCGCATACCACATCCTACAGCGATATCTACTTATATAATAACCATATTATATAAAAACCACCATACTCCTGTCCTGGTCTAAAAGCACCACGGAGAAAACAACCAATATACGCACTGCCTCGGCAAACGCGAGATCTGAGCCAAATAATCTTTATTGACTTTCTTCCCTCGAGAAGAAAACCAACAAGAGCAGAGCTAAAACTCTCGATAGTGCATATGTTACACATCAGGAATTTATGAATGAACACTGTCAGCCCCAATTTACTAGATCTGACCGTGCATGCTCCACTCCCAAAAAAACAACACATGAATTGCATGTGTCCCCACTCGAGGGCAGGGATGAACACACGATCCAGAGCTGTTTGCTCGCCATACTCCTGTCTAATATATAAATATATATGCTTGTGGACAAACAACAATAAATAGACAGAGACAAATTCAAATAGAGCGATTGCTGAAGGCACAGAAGCTAGCGCGGTTCTAATCCGGATGTGCTTTTATCCTTTCCTGGTCGTGACTCTCGCCGTTGGACTAGTTGACATAAGGTGTGTTCGACATCGGCTGCGGCTGGATGCAACCGATCGGCGAGAGTTGCCGCGTGCAGGCGGGGAGGAGCTGCAAACAGAGACGTGAAGTCGGACACTTTCTGGTTCCCGTAGTGACTCCTCATGTGGTGTTTGCATACTTTACCACAGCTGAAGTGAAACAAATACAATATTTGTCAAATACACACGTTTCAGATACATTTCCATTTAATACTTTATGCCTAATACAGCATTGGTTTGTACAATAATAAGTTCAACATAAGCCTTTATACTATTTAAATGATGTAGTGGGGTCTATGTTTTTTAATCAGTTTTATTTTGATAAACATGACACAATATAACATCGCCTACATGAAAATAGATTTTACTGTTATAAAAAACAGATCTGTGAACATTAGTGGAACTGAAGGTGTTCGAATAAACACGAAACACACGTGATCGTTGTCATACGGCGAATCCGGCCAGTTGTGGAACAGCTGTGTCATCATCAGAGCTCATGCGGCTGCTCTCGAATCGCTCTTCTGCTACTTTGATGGCAAACTTCACAGTCACGTGGCGTCATCGACGCATCGCAAGTTCCTTCGAAAGGGAACTTATTTTAAAAACATTATAAAATCTTTCTGACCCCAAACTTTTGAACTGTGATATTATGGAGACATAGTCGTGTACTGTATAGTTAGAATGACCCAAGGGGAAAAAAAGTGGACTAAACAACTTATACAAATGTATTGCAAGATTACTGAAGCCGTACTATAACTTTTTCCTGTATTTCACAGATCAAAATTTTAAAAATTATAATTATAATGAAATATATGCAGTATATGTGAAATATACTGTGTGTCTGATTTGCAATCTGTTTATTAACTGTAAAACTAGTGTACTATGACTCATTTCTCTTCCTTATATGAACACCAGATGGCATTATATGCTGCACTCATGATTTTACACTCTCACAATACTGAGCAATTCCCAAAAGATGAGCCAGATTTTTGTTTTTCACGTGATTCCAGCAGATATCTACATTTTTAAATAAGTGTAGCTTGTTTTGTCATGCTGATTGGACAGAGTTGAGCGTCTTTAGACTCAAAGCAATTAGATTCCACTGAAATGCAGGAAATGGAGGGGGGAAACAAATGATAGAACAAAGAGAAGAATGGTCCAGATTAGAGACAGTATTGCTTGGCCCTATTCTGTGCAAGGAGAGGGGGTTTGCTTTTATCACAGGCCTGCAGGTGGCCATTCAACATTGGAGCTCCTGTTTAATTACCTATCCATAGTGCAAGCAGAGATAAGAACACTCTAGACACCCGGCACTGAGATACACCTCTTGTGTGTGAAGAGTTTTGAATAGTCTCACTTTGCAAATAATATTTGACATGTTACAGTTTTTGCATTCTTATAGCGCACCTTAATGCATAGATCACTTGTGCTCTCTTTTGTCAGGTACCGTCAGTTAAAAAAAAGGCTTTACCAATATTTCTAAATTTATTATTAATAGAATGTGAGTGTTGTAATATGTTGAAACAATTAAGTTCTACATTCTACAAATCAGTCTGGCGATGCACTAAAACAGTTCCAGCCGTAGTCACGTGCGATTTCATTTAGAATAATGCTGCTTATGATTGAACAGAAACTCTTCTTCAGGCAATCTCCTGTTTTGGAGTGTCAAGATTTCCCATGCATCATGCAGTACACTGGTATATAATGTTGGATAAAATAAGTAACACATACAATACAATACAATATTTATTTATAAAGCACATTTAAAAACAACCAAGGCTGACCAAGGTACTTTACAAAACAGAATAAAACTAAGAAAAATACAAATAAAACTTCCAATAAAGGAGCACACAACAATAGATAAACAATAATCGTAAGAAGTATTGAAAGCCAAAGATAATAAATAAGTCTTTAAAGAAGATTTGAAGGTGGGAACAAAGGGAGCTGATCTAATGTAGAGAGGTAGACCGTTCCAAAGTTTTGGGCCTGCTGTAGCAAAAGCACGATAACACACATATATTGCAGAATTGTTTTGTTTGACCCTTAGAAGAGTTTAAGAGTAATTCATCAAAATATTAGATGTATTTTGGCACACTGAGTTAATCAATCAATAAAGCCTGTTTATTTCAAATTTTAAGTATTTATAAATATTGGTAGAAAGAACCCTTTTAAACAATATTTTTAATGTATTTTTAAGAATCTTATACCTTTGATTCATCACTGCTTTCTCCACAATAATGGTCTTTTTTATTATTTGTTTTATTATTATTATTTTTTAGAGAGAAATTTTTCTGTTAGAAAGGAATTGATTTAGATGATTAGATTGGGTACTAATTTAATGGCTCATAAGTAAATAATGCTTGCCCTAAACTTTTCAGAGAGTTGGTTTCTTTTTTGCTATAGAAGTCATCTATTCTGAACCCTCTTGTGGAATTCCTCAATCAATACTCTGCTGCTTTTGAACCAAAGTCTGTGGGTACCAACCATGATTATGGATCTTTTGTTATGAGAAATAATGACTTTTCTGGTATAAAAGACAAGGAATCTGCCACAAAAAGCGTACAGACAAACACCTGTGACCTACAGGCCCTGGTTAAAAGGCTTCTTTGACCTTTGCTTAACCTTTGATGTCTGATTTGACCCCCAGCTTGCTGTGTTGTTCGTCTACTCTCCCTAAATGCAACTTACTTTACGCATGCGTCAACATCTTGCAGTATAAAAAACTTAACCCATTTTCAGCCAATTTTCCTCTCTCTTTGACATACATCCAGACTGCACGCCTGTTACATGTTTAAGACTAACAATGACAGATATATTTGTCTTTGGGTCACATGACAGAGGAAGCAGTTGTCTGTTAAACTGTCCCTCTCGATTGTGTCTGTTTTATAGTTTGTGCATCTGGTTGTAGTGTGTGAAAATTAGAATTGCTTTGTTCTTTCGTCTCTGGGAATTTTGTCTTTTTAGTTTTACACGCACTCAAATCAATTTCATTTTTTGTTGGTTACCATTTTTTGAATAGCTGAATTTTTGGGTTCAAAATTATTGGTGAAAATTTGAACTAGATGTGAATATCAAATCACAATTATCATTCGTTTGATAACGTGTTTTGATTTTTTTGGTCTTCTTTTTTTTAGATTTGGAACTAATTCAATGAAAATTCCATGTGCTCACAGTGATAAATAATCAAAAAAATGTAAAACCTCTAGAATCACATCAAGAACAATATCACAATACCTCAAATGCAAAAACAACCCACTTTAATACAGAAAATTTGTATAATAATCGAAAAGGCGCATGATAGTCAATGAAAAGGTTCCAGATCTTGATGCACCTCTTGTTTTTGTTTTTGTTTTTAAATTCTGACAGTTGATCTTGATGAACAATTGACGTTTAAAGAATGTTTACAAACTGCATGGCGAAGAAGTTGCAGTTTAGGGTTTGTCAGATTGTCAGTGTTAGAGTTTTGTTCTTTTTCGTAGATGGGCATGTATATGCTCATTGTTTGTATATCCCCATCCCTTCCTTACAGCCAAAAACGTTAATGCTGCCCGACCGCTTCGTACTGCCTATACATGGACATGGCAACTGACTTACACAATCACCCCCATCATTGTCATCTCCTATGTAGTATGTTCATAGGTCCAATTCCCTTGTCACAACCCCCCTCCCCCCTCCTCCCCCTTCTAGCTATGGTAAAATATGTACAGTCATCCATTCACTCAAACCTAAAGATTAAAACCAATCTAAGCAAAAAGTTTAATTACTAGAATTTAGATATTTATTTAACAACAACAAAAAATATGCTATATAAATCAAAGGCTCAAATATGTACAGTTTTTTGTAAGAAAACTGGATTATTTATCAAAGTAACGACAAAAGAGAATAATGGTGAAGTTTATTTTTCATGTTATGTGGTGTGGATGTATGTGTTGTTGCCTCCCTGTACTCTCTCATGTGGGAAACAAAAATATATATCTAACCAGAAACGCAATGACAGTTATTTTGTTTTCACAAAGAAAAAACTTGTCCAAGAACATTCTTACACAACTTTCTTTTGTACGTTTTTTTCTTCATGCCAAAATCATGCGGGCAATTTGTTGATGTAAGTTGACAAAAAATATGGTATGTTTATGTTTATGATATACAGTATATGCCTTGTAGTATGCTTGTTTAACTACTTAACGTAATGAGATCAGAAGTTCTGATCTCGTTTTGCTAGATTATACTTTTGATGTTTATATTGCCTGTTTGTCAGTACTGTACTGTTTGCTATGTCTAGTTATTGATAACTTATGGTATTGGCTTTGTAATTTAACTTATGCTATTGGATAATTATGTAATTTAATTTACTTGTGTTATCATTTGAGCTCTGCCTTTTTCTTTTTAAGTTATTTTGAATTTCTTTTTTTTTTTATGCAAGTCTTTGTTTTGTACTAAAAACCTGATGGTAGGAACTATCTTACCGTTGTAATGACAGTCTGAATATCTAGAAAGCATAAACAAACCTTCCATGTTCATGAAATGGAACTGTTTGCTTATATTGCATGGCAGGCACACTGAAATGTTTTTTTTCTTCTTCTAGTATTAGAATCACTTGTTCCTTGCCGAATATCAACACTTTATAGCTACACACATACTTGAAGAACTGAGAATCTTTTTTTCCGTCAATAAAAGCTTTGTACTTTCAGCATTTC
This sequence comes from Meda fulgida, assembly GCA_030578275.1. Classification (NCBI taxonomy): domain Eukaryota; kingdom Metazoa; phylum Chordata; class Actinopteri; order Cypriniformes; family Leuciscidae; genus Meda; species Meda fulgida. The sequence continues at coordinate 14,962,817 of CM060632.1, read as the reverse complement.
AAGATACAGTTAATATCTACATTCTTAAACTATTAAAGTCTCACACTTTGAAATCAACCATATTGACAGTTCATTCAGCTGTTATTGTGCCGTTGAGATAGTATCTGCCATTGGGGAGGCTTTCTGAAGCCATTCAAAAGGCAAGAGTCAGTGCACTGCTGGGGAGCCAGATCTTCCATCACACACGTACAGTATATATGGAGAGAGAGAGAGAGGGGGGATACAAAAGATACAAAAATAAACATGTTTTAAGGCACAGATGAAACAACATGTTATGAGACTTCATCTCATAGCGTATTTAAATAATATTCTGACTTTTTTGTTTAGAACATGAGACTTCATGGCAGTAGATTCATATATTTTTTACTTATGCAAAATGTTTAAAAATATATATAAAAAGTAATATTCAATATATTCACTTATTAATAATTCAATAAGTGAACTTTTTTTTACAGCATTTATTAATTCTGAGTAATGTTTAATTTATATATTATTTATTGCCATAGTTCAAGTTGACATGCATGAGCTAATCTTAAAATATGCAACTTTCAATGTTAAAAATGTTTTTGTAGAAACTAACATTACATTGGCTCATGTTAATTTTTTATGCACAACTTTTTTCTAGAATTTTAAAGGAATAGTTCACCCCAAAATCAAAAGTATCAAATCAATGTCTCACCCTCAAGCCATCCTAGGTGTATATGACAATCGGAGTTATATTAAATAATATCCTGGCTCTTCTCAGCTTTGTAATGGCATTGAAAAGTGCCTGAGTTTTTTGGCCATCCATAAAAGTAATCCATATGACTCTGAAGCGAAGCCATGGGTTTATGTAAGAAAAAATATCCATATTTAAATGGCACAAGAGTGTTATGTGGCTTTCTCGAGAGAGGCGTCTCTATTGTCACCTAGGCTTAAGCTACGCCTACTTCATATGTCTTACATCATATGTCAGATCAGAGGTCACCTTTCCGCTAGAACTCGAATTTCTCTGCAACGAGGGTATGGCTGTTGCTGAAAGCCCATGATTATAGTTTATAAAGTTTTAAATATGGATTTTATTCATAAAAAAAAAAAAAAAAAAACATGGCTGCGCTTTAGAAGGCATTATCAACCCACTGGAGTCGTATGACTTTTATGATGAATGGATGCGCTTTTTGGAGCTTCAAAAATTCGAGCACTTTTCAATTCCATTACAAAGCTGGGAAGAGCCAGGATATTATTTTATATAACTCCGATTGTGTTCGACTGAAAGAAGAAAGTCATCTACACTGAGGATAGCTTGAGGGTGAGTAAATTATGTGAGCATTTTCATTCTTTGGGTGAACTATTTTCTTTAAAGCATATAATTCAAATACCTCACAAACCAGCTCACCCACTAAGACCTGTCAATTCCTTTTGATGCCAATTTTTTTTGTCAATTACTGTATGTTCAATATGGTTTCTCTGTTGTTTTTTAGTTTTTACGTTCTGCCTTGTATCCGTTACCAGAGCTTTTTTTTTTTGTTTGTTTTTTTGGTTACCAGTTTTAGAGACTAACTTGCCTCATGTCTGTGTTCAATTGTAGGAGGTGAATTAGTTTTCCCAGTACTAGTAAAGGATCCCTTAGAGCTCCCCTCTGTAGCCACTCGTACACCCTCCATCCCCTTTCCCCCAACCCTCCGCCCCCACCTCACCATTATTGAGACCACCAAAGAGTCCCTGTCCATGGCCACTGAGGCGGGGGTGCCTTGCTTGTCGGACCGAGGCAGCGATGATTGTGATGATGATGATGATGATGATGGCTTGATGATATCTGGGTATGGCTCTGGGGAAGCATACGACTCTAACCTGCCCCCTACTGATGATGAAGATTTTTACACCACCTTCTCCTTGGTAACAGATAAGACCTTGTCATCGTCGACCTTTGAAGGTGGCTACAAAGCTCACGCGCCTAAGTGGGGATCCAAGGACTTTAGACCTAACAAAGTCTCCGATTCTGGTAGGACTACTACCGCATCTTTTTCCCCCAAGCTAAGCCGCTCCACGTCCACGCCACCCAAACTGCCCGCAGGCAAAATGAATCACAGGGAGCTAAAGCCCCAGCCCGACATAGTCTTGCTTCCATTGCCCACTTCCTATGAGGTAGACAACACAAAGCTGAAGAGCCCATTAATAACCTCCCCCATGTTCCGTAATGTACCCACAGCAATCCCCACGGAGCCGGGCATCAGGCGGGTTCCGGGGGCCTCCGAGGTGGTCCGTGAATCTAGCAGCACCACCGGAATGGTCGTCGGGATAGTTGCCGCTGCCGCTTTGTGCATCCTAATACTGCTGTACGCCATGTATAAGTACAGAAACAGGGACGAGGGATCCTACCAAGTGGACGAGACCAGGAATTACATAACCAACTCGGCGCAGAGCAATGGAGCAGTCATGAAGGACAAGCAGCAGAGCACGAAAAGCGGCAACAAGAAACAGAAAAACAAGGACAAGGAGTACTACGTGTGAGTCCGAGCGTCGCCCCGTTGCTTTGACAGAACTTTGACAGACCTGTTGGGCACTGCGCCGAGAGAGAGGGCGACAGGAGCCGAACCCCGGCGCTGTGCCAAGGCGGCGAACTCTGATGTGAACTGTACCATAAAGCACACTTACAACCGTAAGCACACCGCGAAGGTAAAATAGCAAACATTAGTGACCTTACTCCTCTATCTGGTCGAAGACGTTATCAGTGTAGAATATTCCACAGCTACATCATAATCCTAAGTGACTTTTTAGAGGTATGTGAACCTTGGCGTAAATCTCGTTTTTCTTTTCTTTTGTGACTCTGTAAAAAGAGGAGAACGTTTCAAGCATGTAAGAGACAAGTAGTGCTGACGTCCGTAACAACAGTGGGACCCCAAAAAATGTTGTTCACTTGAAAAAAAAAGGACTCTTGCTAACAAAATAAATAAATATATATATAAATACATATATAAATTCTATATATGAGAAATTTGTATTGTTTATACATTACATGTGGTGTCTTATCATTTTTTGCTCTCTGCAAAAAGAAGAAAAACACTATGTAATAAACGAAACTGCTCAAGACTGGTCACCGAGGCTCTGACAGCACTGCACTGTTATGATTTCCAGCCAAAACCGATAATTTTAATTGTACAACCAAATGTAATATTGCAAATGTGTGAGTTGCCAGAAAGACAGTGATGTTTCCTTGTCTCAGTAAAGCGACTGATTGTAGTGCATGCCATGCCATCCTTCGCTTCGAACACGTCCGCCCACCGGGCCGATCCCATCATCAGATAGACCTCTCGTCCCTCAAAGCGACATGACAAGGGAACATGTCGCAGATTGGAACTTTTTCAACCGTATGTATGTTGGTCCATTTGCTCTCGTCTCTTTTTTATACAGCTGTCTGGTGCAGACTGGCACAGTGCTATGATACTGTTAACGGATGTCTATACGAAAATAAATCTAATGTGAAAAGTGTGGAAAAAAAATCCTATCTGTTGTCACAGTCGACTGTGTCGAACGAGAAATTTGTTTACATATTTTATTACATGATAGCAGTTGTACTTTGTAGGTAGATGATGTACATACAAACCTAAGTTGTATTTTTTTTTTAAAGTAATTCTATTGTACAGAGAGATCATTGATTTATTCAGTATGTTTCATGCAGAAATATCCAAGACTGTCAACTCATGTGAAGGAAGAAAAAAATATACAGTACACACACGTTTTTGTAAGGACAAGCAGAGAATATTGTTAGATTAGACGTCTAATCTTTCTCGCAGATGTTTCTAAGTCTAAGCATGGGTATTTGACTACTTGAAGCTGTCGATGAAATACAAGACACACTTCTTAATTGTACCAAGGTTTCCTTGTTATCGGTTGTTTTATTTATAGAAGAATCAAAGAAATATGTAATAAAGACAGACTTATATGGACACGGACATGCAGCTCAGATAATTTACGCCGTACGTGTGTTTCTTACCTTAATGTCTTAATACGAGTGGCCTAGACTGCAGTAAGCCCTGTCCCATTGACAGACTTTTTGCCATTTTTGTTCTTATTCATGTATATTTTTTGGAGAAAAAAAAATACTGTTCCATAAATAAGATGTGAAAATGTGCCCATGTTATTTTTAATCTTCGTTTTCTGTTCAACCTCACGTGCGCTTTTATTCTTTTCATTTATGACATCATAGTCACGTAGCTTTGCTTCTGAAAATATTTGGCTATGGTCTATAATAAAACATTCCATGGAGGTTGATCATAATGGGTTGTCTTAATGTGCATATCTAAGCTCTGTTCAGTGTGTGTGGTGATACATATTTTTCTAGCATCCATCACTTTGGACTTTAATTTCCTGTTCTGTTAGGACCTTTTTAATGTGTTAAGAAGAGACTTGGGTCTGAAAAATGTCTTTCTTCACATGCTTTCAGTGGATTAAATGACTCACTGTGTTTTTAGCGCAGGAAAGGTGAGGCTGTCATTTGTTATAAAGAAGCGACTGGCTTTCAGTAGCCAGTCAGAGAATCCATGTCCACCAGATCTTGTACAATATTTTCCTGTGAGAAACAGATTTATGAAAGACTCAGTACTCACAATGACCTGTTAACAGAACAAGAGCAGAGATCTTGAGAACAAAACAGCTAGCAATATTTTATTTTGGTTACCAAGGCAACACAAAGGTACAAATCAGAAACTGTGACCTCTGCTGGGGTTTAATTGTTTCATTAGATATGGTAATTAAAGTATATCTGACTATAAAGAAAATTAGGAGGACTTTAATATGCTGTTGTTTGAGAACAAGTACAAAATTTGAAGTCCTTATCAGTAACAATGGCACAGACTACATGTCACATTTTGAGATTTGTTAAATAGGCCTATAACATTAAAACATAGAATGTGCAATTCAATTGATAGTTGTATTGGATATTTTTATCATTCATAATCAGTCTTTCATTTTCAATGATAATTGGCAATTTCTAGTTTCATGGGTTAGTAACTGTTTTGACATGATATGTCCAGATGCAATGCTTTTTAGCTGCAAGATAACTGATTCATTGTCAACATAAAATGGCCTCTTATTTTTTACAGCCAGTACATCTCTTTTGTGTTTAAAAAGCTTTGACCCCCTGAGTACAGGTCACCAATGAAGTCAATCAGCAACAGGAAAACTACAATAGAGTGACCAACAGCGATAAAGTCACTCTGAACAAACATTGGATACGTTTTTTTTTTTTCCCAGATGCTAGAGCACAAATATATATGCATAAAAAAGCTGTTAGATTACTGCCACCCATCCTTTTGATTCCCAGTTGGTGAAAGTAGCCGTCAAAGAGGTTAATCACAATTGCAACATGCTACAAGAACAAGAAAACTTTTTTTTTTTTCGAATCCTCTTTTTTTATTCACTAAGCACCAATATTGTGTGTACTATAGTATGTTGGCGTAGAACCCACATATTTTTCCCTAACTGCAATCCAGTTTGACCAGGTCCAAAATGTGCTGAAATTAGGTTCACACAACTTGTTCACAATTAATGGCATGCAAATCAAGTATAGCACAGATTTTGTGGCCATGTTTGTGCCATCATTTTATTTGCTTAATTTAGTTAAGAAATTTCCTTAGTTCCCCCCTGAGATGTTGCTTTATTTACTTTTTTGTAAATGTCCTATATCTTGACTATACATCATGTATAGAAAGCAACCTCAGAATTCAAATGCTGTAAAAAATGATATGGTCAATAAGTTATGACAACATGTGTTTTTACATTGCTTTAACTTATCAAAATAAGTTAAGCAATTTTCTACTGTTTTATGTTATACAAGTTTCAATTCATTTTTTGAAGTCAGTTTAATATCATTTAAGTTGAAATGACAAACATCCAAGTTGATTGTACTTAATGTAAGGGAGAAACTTTTACATTGCACTTTATGCAGTTGTTTATGTCTGTGTCTCTTCTTTTTTTTCAAAAACATCATGTGATGTAAAAATCAATCAAATCTGTGTAAATCTCTTTATCAATGTCATGTCATCACTTCAGATCTTGCTGTTTGTCATCGTTACTTATGTTTGTATACATGTTTAGCATTTGCATCCAAATCTCCCATTAAAGGATACCACAGTCATTCAACATAAAACTATGTAAGAATCCAAATGTCTTCCATAAGGCCCATTATTTTGACCAGTCAAAAAACAAATGACCAATTATTTTGCTTTGCCCAGGTACATCTGAAATTCTCTTCAGCTTTGAGCCCCACTCGCACAGAAAGTGTGAAATGTACAATTTCGTAATGAACATCTTATTACATGGGTGGCTGGATTATTGAACCACACTGACTGAGGGAAATCGTTTTCTGGGTAAAGAGAAAGTTAATTAAAATTCTACAAAGGTTTAAAATTCAATAATCCCTCTACAACTTCCAGATAAGTCCTGTTGATTGGGACCATTCATCAAAACAGACCTTTTCTCTGGTCGAAATTAGTCCCTCCTTTTCTCCAGAAAGACATTTGATCAGGGATCTAGTTTAACTGCTTTGCATTTTGCAGTTTAACCTGGGTGTCAATAAATATAAAAGAATTGTAATGAATGTACACATTAAATATGTTGTATCAGTGGCTTAACTATAAAACCAAATGATGACACCAGATTTAATAAAGCTTTGATCGATCACCTGATGGAAATAACACACAACATGATGGTGTTACATGTACATATAAGCTAACTGTCACAAAATAAATATCAGTTACTGAATATTAGCATCCTTATGATGAGATTGACAGGTTATGCTTTGGCATCTGGGATCAACCATCTGTATTATAGTATGGCTTGATGCTGATACTTGCATGAAAAAAAATGACACTGGGTTTCATTGACTAATAATTATGTTCTATCTTACTCCGCAGGGTTCACAAGGGTTTCCAATGAGTTAAATTTAGAGGATTACAGTGTTTATGTTGTGCAATTAATATGTTTATCAGTATTGCTCCATAATCAGAAGTTGTTCTGTATATGCCTACAAATCTGGAATCATGAACAGCCCCTGCTGGTAGATGCTGTAACTACGCCATTCTGCTGGCAAAAAAACATAATTCTTCATTAAAAGAAGTATACATATATATTCTGGATAATTTTCCCTATCAAGGTTTGGAAACTTGTTTGTTCTTGTGATTCCATCAGCCAATACTGCTGTTGTTTCAGAGTGATCAGTCACATGAAATGTACAGTTCACAGACAATTGTGTCCAGAACTGAGAGCCCATGAGCAAAGATGGAAGAACTCAACTCATCTCTGGGGAGTCATGTACCAGCCGAACAACTACTACCGAGAGGAGCGGGAATGCTAACAGATATCTTAGTATTAGAGACCTCCTTGATGATACCCATAAAACATACTATACTCTGTCCTATCCGGGATGACATCCTGCACATAACAACAGTGGGAAAAACCACTGGATTTTATAGGAACAAAAGCACTGTTCATCACTATTATTGGACATATGCATGACAAAAATAACCCAGAACTCATATGCCCGGTTTCACAGATGAAGCTTAAGCCTAGTCCTAAGACTATATATATATATATATTTTTTTGTTTTTTTGTTTTTTGTTAAGACACGTTTATAAAAGCTACATAAATGTCATAATTTAACTAAGGCCTAGTCCTGGCTTAGTCTAAGCCCAGTCTGTGAAACCAGGCCATAATGTTGCAATTTACAAAGCCTAATAATGGATTTAGGGTAAATCCATTTATTACCAGGAAAAATGAAAACGGGGTCCAGAGTAATAGTGAATTTACAGACAGTCTATTTCCACAGTCTATTTCTACCTATTGTCCCTCAAATGAATAAAGGATCATCAAAACCATGCCATTCTAAAATTGTAGCAGGAACCCGATCCATAGAGACAGAGAGAGACGCAGAGAAAGAGTGGTAAAAGGCTTGATTCATTATTAATCTAGCGGCAGAGCACTGGAGATCAGCAACTGCTCAGGAATACTAACGCACCAGTCTGGGACATTGCTGTGTCGGACTGAGGAGGATATGTTTGTGCAAAATATGCATCATTGCCATCGGAGGATTAGCTTTGTAAGCTGCATATTCAAGCGCACAGAAATCACAAGAATATGATTTTCTCTCTCCATGTGTGTGCATTTATGTGTCTGTCTGTCGGTTTAGATTATACATTAAATATTTAAGTACACTATTTCCAAGTCACTAATCAAATAAGGTTCGATTTCTAATATGACTGTTTGTACATGCAGTCAAATCTTCTTTCTTCCATTAAAGCACAAGATCCTTGGATCCTCTCAAATCATGCTGGAGAAAATCATTAGGTTTTACACAAATTGTTGGAGTTCACAAAGCTTGAGTGCTGCTGTCAATGAAGTAAAAGATAGACGAACCAAACCAAAACACATTCTGACAATTTTAAAATGTCATAAAATGACCTTAGTCGTAGTTTTCATAACACAAATATCAAGTGTCCAGATATTAAGAGTTTGGCAAAATACAAAATGTCATCCAAAACAAAGGTTCACATAATGCTTCAAGGGTTTTCTGTTACTGAATGCACAGCGCCCTCTAGAGATAAGTGAGGTGCGTGTGTATTTGTTTGGGCTGTGCTCCTAACTCCTAACCTAAGTGACATCAGTGGGGTTTTGCAGGGGGGTGATTCTGAGCTGCAGGAGGAGAGAACGAGAGCCTGTGGTCAAATCTGCTGTCTTCGCTGGTCGGCGTGACACAGACAGCATGATGTACCAATGCTGTATTGTCTGAAGACAATGCCACAGTTCTCCCAAACATTCCCTTGCACCAAGTAAGTGGAGCAAAATGTCGGTCACTGAACAGTATGGTTCTTGTAAAGACTTCCTCTCTTTTGTTTGCGAACGAAAAAGACTTTGTAGAGTTGGAAAACTACCATAATGTGATCGTCTACTTTATGGCCTTCAGTTCCATTCTAATATATTTATTACTTTTTTTTATGACTATTAAAGAAACATTTTTTTAAATATGGTCTGAGTAAATCATGACAGAACTTTCATTTTTGAGTGAACTATGAATATAAAATATTACAGAAGCGTCTGGGATGGATCAGCATCCCATCAGATGATCAATACCATGTGATCTTACTCTTACTTTGCCTCCAACCTAAGTAGAGGAATAAAATCAATATAAAGATGATGATAGGTAACAAACACACAAGGAATCCGGATCAGACATCAAAACTGAATTAGTTTAGTACTGATATATACCCCACATTTGCAGAGCATTTTTACACAACGCGTATATTGAAAAAAAACTGAGGAAACAGGAAACAAACTCTTACCAGATTTAACATTTAAATGAATTTACAGGGCATAAAGGTGCATATCAGGTTTAATGGTCCTTGCCTGAAAACCTGAAGATTTCATAAAAGTGCTAATGTTAGTTGATGAGGGGAAAAAATGGCAACTGCATAAACTAATGCGTGAAATAATCTGTAAAGGACCTTTTTTGTTTAAAAACTGGGATGCTTTTAAAACTAAGCATTTTAAGTCATAAAATAAGAAGAAACTATAGCGTTAAGAGGTATTCACTCCAAAATGTATTCTTCAGAATAGCTTCTTAAGGTTAGTAAAACGAATTTGTTAACTAAAAACAAACGGGACCTTATTGTAAAGTGTTATCAATTTTCAGGCTTGTTTGAGATGAGCAAAATCTGCGCAGAACCGACCACCGGCGATCACAGAGAGATGCATGCCGGCTAGAAATGTGTGCGAGTGTGGTCCGACTTGGGCTGCGTTCCAGTCCAAAATTGTCATGCCCTTCACTCGCTAACTTCCCTCCGTCTCGTTCACTCGGATGTACGTCATTGCTTACGTTGCATGAGTGCCCACTACTCACAGAACCTTTGCAAAAGGCTGAAATGCAAGTCCTTGATCACTTAGAATCCACTATGGGGTTGATTTATTATTTATTTATTTATTTTCCCTTACGAAATAGTTAAATGCAGCATTCTATATGTATATAGGTGTGTTTGAGTTGTTTACATTATTTTTTAAATAATTAATATATCATAGAGTTGTTTGTGGTGGGGTAAATTAAACGCAATATGCGTTGATGTCACAATCGTGTTGTATTGTGGTATATGGAGCTGCCTGAAGTGTACATATGAAGTAGATCAAAATCGAGGGAGTGAGGGTCTGTCCATATAAATTTCCCTCCTCCACTTCAGGAAGTGGAACACACTTCAAAATGGAGGCAGGGATTCCCCCGAAGGGAAGTGCTTAGGGAAGTTCGCAAGTGCGTGTCTAAAAGTTTTTTTTTTACATTTATTTATTTATTTTTTATTAAATGTTCGTAGAAGAAGAAAAAAAGACATTAACACCAATTATTGTCATTGTCATAACACGGCGCGTCTTGGATGGCGAGAGCGGCGAGGAGAATTTGAAGTCAAGTCAACTTTATGGTAATAAGCTATGACTCGTTCGGCGGCAACCAATCGGAATATAAGAATAGAAGTACTCCCCTTGAGAGGATTCCAGAGAACGCAGTCAAGTAAACTTGGGTTGCGACCACATTAATTCCCAAGCAAAATAGAGGAGAGGTTGATCATTTGAATTCGATAAGAAGTCGCGCAACACTATTTATAGGCAAAATTTCTGCACTAGAGCTTGTTTTTCAGCGGAAATGCAAATTAGATTAGCACTTAAGCATGAACACAAAAGCCACACCACACAAATGGCTTTTAATTGGTTTATTTCGTTAGCAAACATGTCACTATAATTGTTAAATTCTTTCCATCGATCAATTTCTTACTTTCACATTTAAAAGATTCCATGAGGTTAACTTATGACGTCAGAGACAGAGCTTTCTACGGCGGCAGTGTGAACGCACTGTGATACAACAATACTCTAGAGTCCTTCAGTCCAGATTAAGTTCCTTCAGTCTTTCAATCCAGTCTAACTGCCAAGTCATTAAACACAGCCACTGTTCTTATAGCTTTTAAGTTTTTAGAGAACTCAAAAGATTCAAAATACATTATCATTTAAAGTGCATGTAGAAAATTTAAATTTGTGAATGTGAAATTTAGCTAACAGAAAAATAAGGTTTATAAAATAAATATCACTTTTCTTTTCGCATTCATGAAAACCAAAAATACATTTTCTATTAAAAGTTAGGATTCACATAACAGTTGATAAAATTACAAATGTCACACCAAAATCTCGTCACTGTGAGAGAGCAGTTCCAAAATAAATGTAAAGTAGTTTCAGATTTCTCTAAACAGAAAGAACAGAGAGTATTAATCATTCTTAAGTCTTTAAGATTAATATCATTCTTCGTCTTTGTCGTCAGGTAGGAACCTGGGTGTTCTCTTTGATACCAATTTTTCATTTGAAAGTCACGTGTCTAGTATCTGTAAAACCGCATTTTTCCATCTTAAAAATATATCTAAATTACGCCATATGCTCTCATTGACAAATGCGGAACAATTAGTTCATGCCTTCATGACATCAAGACTAGACTATTGTAATGCTCTACTGGGTGGTTGCCCTGCACGCTTAATAAACAAACAACAGCTAGTTCAAAACGCAGCAGCTCGAGTTCTTACCAGAACCAGGAAGTATGACCATATTAGCCCAGTTCTGTCAACACTGCATTGGCTCCCTGTTAAACATTGTATCAATTTTAAAATATTGCTGATTACTTACAAACCACTAAATGGTTTAGCTCCGCAGTACTTGAGCGAGCTCTTAACGCATTATAGTCCTTCACGTCTTTTGCGATCTCAAAATTCCGGCCAGTTAATAATACCTAGAATATCAAAATTGACTGCTGGCGATAGATCCTTTTCCTATTTAGCACCAAAACTTTGGAACAGTCTTCCTACCATTGTCCAGGAAGCAGACACACTCTGTCAGTTCAAAGCTAGATTAAAGACACATCTCTTTGACCAAGCATTCACATAATACATTATCGACCTCTATAATTCAATCGTAGGCTTCATAGATTAGGTCAGCTGGAACTGGAAACACTTCCCTTAAATCCTGATGGACTCGTTACATCATAAGAAGAATAATTTTAGTGTCTTTGTTTTCTCCCAAGGTTTTCCCGCAGCCTGCCGGATCCAGGCCGTATCCAGATCTGACTAGGACCTGATGACAATGCAGTGCTGAAGTGCCAACTAGCCTCTCCCTATGGAGGATCCCTTTACCACTCTACATATTAAGCGTTGTTGGGAAATTCCCGAAGTGTGAAATAAAATAAAATTCTGTATCAAATTTACAGGCAAGACAAGTAGTTAGTTTAGGCATGGTTTGTAGGGAATTACAAACCTGCGCACATATATTCAAACACACATAACTATAGAATCAATTCTTAATGCGCATGTGAACGCCATCAGCGTTTATCACAGGTTCGTGTTTAAAGTCTGTTTAGAGAGAACGGTGTCGTCTTAGCGGCCCCTAATTTAATAACAAATGATCATTTCAACGGAAGTGAATCAATCAAAACAGACTTTAGCTGGAAAATAACATTATTCAAGAACCGCTACAAAGCCAAAACAATCACTGTTACCTTATATTATATGTTTATCTCTGTAAAGCTGCTTTGAAACAGTCTACATTGTCAAAAGCGCTATATAAATGAAGATGACTTGACTTTTGAGAGAACACTTATTTGGGTAAAACCTATGGTTATCAGGTATTTGTGAGGTAATGTCCAAACTTTTTTTCCATGGAATGTCACTTACAAAACCATTCCAATAAGAAATGGCATATGGCATAGAAACAGACTCCTGAAACAAGACATCAAATTTTCTTATTGTTTTTTTATTTAGATGAAGAAAGGCACTCTTTATCTACGAATGTCACAGATCCACTGTGACACAAAGAGATGAAAAAGAAAATCCTTTAAAAAGCATCAGAACTCCTTGTGGCACTGCATCAGCCACAATTGCAAACTCTTTTGGGGTAACAGGAATTCCATGCTTTACCAAGAACTCAGAATTACAAATTGAACCATTTTTATTGGGAAGTAAAGATAATTCCATTTTTAAACCAACTATCAAAGTAAAGAGATTTATGTTTATACAGTAGGTCCTTATTATTCCAAATTATATAAGAGTGAGAAATTATTTAAACAATTTTCATTGTTAAAATTACAGGTTAATAAGAAGTTTGGAAAAAATAACATTAGGGATCAGATTCCAGATAGATCCAGGCTTATTAATAAAGTTATTTATCCAATTTATTTTAAAGGTGTTGATTAAAGTGGTAAAATTCAAGAAAGTGTAGGCCTAAAACCCCCTTCTCAATGGTGTTCATAAGTACAGATTTTCTGACAAAATGAGTTTTATTCTTCCAAACAAAGTTGAGGAGCATTGTATAAATCTTTTTAAGAATTGCAGTATTAACACTTAAAGAAAGAGCAGCGTATGTTAACCTTGACAAGCCCTCAGCTTTGGCTAGTAAAATTCAGTAAAATGACAGATCTCGCTGGAGCCATAGCCTATATAACGTTTTTTTTTTTTCTGTGTACTCTCAATGAAGTGGATTAAAATTTACATAGCGTCTTTCTAGTTTTTTTTTTTTTGGTTATAATAATACCTAAATATTATACTTGATCTCTAATTTGAATATTACAAATTTGTGAAAAATTACACTCTTTGATGAACTACGTGTCTAAAAGTGGACTGGAACGCAGCCTTGCTCTGATGTAATGCTGACATAGGCTATATATGTAAAAACAAATCGCGCGCAGAACTTTAGGCTTGTTTGAGATGCGCCTTGCCTTGCCTACAATGTTGGTGAGAGCAGAGGCATAGAGAGAGAAAGAGTTGCGACACTCCCATAGACCTCCGTTGTAAAAAAAATGGCGGCGCTTATAACCATAGATTATAAACCATATAATAAATACATAGATGCCCTATTGGCTGCTGGAGCGTACGTCAACGGCGCCGCCATATCAAGGAGGGCAACTTGCCCATAAAAATGCCGGTTTCGTGTGCTGCTTGGGGCTGTACAAGTCACCACACAATTGAAAACAGGTCTCAGGGAATTACCTTTCACAAACAAGACTGAACATTTTTTTCTGGTTGTATTTGGTAATTATATAATTAGTAATAGTAACGTACACCACGTGCAAACCACTGAAATCGGCTGATAAATGTAAACGTTATTATTGTTTTTATTCAGAAAAACCGCAGCTCACCTGTTTACTTGCATTTGTTCACAGCGCAGTCTTGCCCTCTACAAAATGGTGGACACATTGACGTATCGCAGCAACGCTCCAAAGCGGCCAATAGGGCGTCTATGTATTTATTAACTCCATGCTTATAACTACTTCCCCCCTACTTCCGGGATTTGAATATCTGATTAGTTCCAAACAGTCATTTGGGTGCTGGACTCCATTCACTTACATTGCTGCACGTCAAATTGTTCCAGAGGTAATGTGACCGGATGCTCTCCTCCTAGGTGTTTTTAATAGAAATAATCAAATTAATTAGAGCTTGCCGCCGACAAATTGCCTTTCGACCTGTGATGCGTCATTTGATCGGCTATAAATAGCCTATTTCCATTGCGTTGAGATACGTCACTTCCGATTGACCCGGGGGTTCCCATTTGCTTCCATCCTGCGGGTGTTTTGACTGCAGCTGTACACCGGCTTTTTGTGTGTTCCTGGAACAGCTAGTTATTTCGGTAAGCTATTACTGCAGCAAAATCTGGGAACCGTTTGGGCGTTAATCTGACGAGTGGGTTTGAGCTTTAGCTTGTTTCAGGCATATGTGGACCAGTTTATGCAACACTGCAGGATCAAAACGAGACTGCGATCAAAGTGTTACGGTTCAGAGTGTCTGACTGATTCTATCGTTGGGTAAGTCTCTATAGGAAGTTACGGGTACTGGGTGTTTGGGCATTGATTGAGGAAGTGGGTATGATGTTTAGCTTGTTTCAGGCATACACAAACCAGTTAATGCGGTGTTGCCGGATCAAAACCAATCAAGCGATCTAAAGTGGTTTGTTTCGAGCGATCGACGTGATTTCTATCTTCGGGTAAGTCTTTTCCTATTGGGTCGAGAGCATTGGGCATTTGTGGGGGCGCTTTACCATGTGTTTTCCTTTTAGGGTGTAGGGTGTTCGACTTTTAGGGAATCGCCGTTGTCCTACCACCTAAGTTTTGTTGGTTTTTGTTTGTTTTAGTTAGTCTGATTTGTAAGTATGGTTCGTTATTTGTGAGCTAACGGACGGTGCTATTGATTTGTTTTGTTTTGAGATTATTTGTTAAAGGGAATTATAGTTTTCCGTTAAGTGATTGTTTTTGGATCATTATTGTTATTATCATTTTTTGCTTTCTGTGTTCATTTTGACTTAATTTAGTTGGTATTGATCCTCCAACAGTGTGTATATGTGTGCGTGTGTATGTGTGTGCAATTGCATTTTTATTTCGCTAGATGCTGAGGGCTTCAGCCAGGAGTCCTCCCTTGTTTCCTCTGCGTGGTGGTTTGAACACTGGGTGGTGTGTGCAGTGAGACGCACGGATTTGCTGTGCGAGTGATAAGTGTATACCCTAAGGTGTGTGTTTGTATTCTTTGTCCTTTAGCCCTCAGCCAAAAGCTTGTGAATGTAATGCTCTACTGTACTTGTGTAGTGACTGACTTTGAGGACTGTATTTCTTCTCTGATATCTTACATCTTATGGTCAGATGTTGTGGCGTGTCTTGTCTGGTACGCTCCGTTTGTTTTAATGTGATTTTTAGAAATAAAGAACTATTTTTGTACGACATTCATGTCTCTGTTCCTTACTAGTGCAACCAACCTGTGTGTCTTAAAATAGTCTATCAATCATTCTCTGTGTGACGTCAGAGTGGCGTAGTCGGTTTTCGTAAAGCTGCATCTATTCGATTCTAAGTAATTAGGCCTTAGTGCTATTAAGTGCAGTTCTCTCTTGCCACAGTAAGTTGCTGAAATATTGACCTCTTGAATTGTCAACTGTCTATATTGTATCAGAGGCCCTTTGCGATGCTTATACTGGTCTTCATTTGTACATGCACAGCGTAATTAGTTATATTTTGTGTTGGTTGTTTCAACCAATTTTCAAGCACTGCCTGCTAGCTAGTTAGCTAGCACGACTTTGTCAGCTGTGACAGTAGTCGGTAATGAATTGCTACCACCTTTATAGCAACTTTTATTTAATTGAATTTTGGGGATATACTAACTTTTCATAATGTGAAGTGTTGGCTGAGTTTTGAGTGGTGAATGCTGCACGTTGAGTTGTTCCAGAGGTAACGTAAGTTTCCGAATTATCTACCTCTTTTTGAATTGTCAACTTGTCAACTTGAATTGCGATGCTTATACTGGTCTTAACTTGTACATGCACAGCATAATAATTTATATTTTATGTAAGTAATATACAGTATTCCGTTGTCACCCTGTCTCTCCAAATGCAAAACTGACATTAACAAAATGCAATAACAGCTGAAAAAGTACTTGGGTGTGTGTTTTATTTTATATTTACCGCTCAATAATGCAATTGCTGCTGTCTGTCCCATAGAAGAACATGACAGCCAGCGTACGTTTTTGAACTATTGGGGCTTACATGAACCAAGTGACAGACATAGCGGCGACATCAAAAAGTGTTGCAACTCTTTCTCTCTATGGCTCTGGGTGAGAGTAGGCGGCTGCAGTGTGGGGAGGAGTGAAAGCAGGCAAGACTGACAGATCTCTCTTCTCGCAGTGGATCAGACACCTGCGAGATCAAAGGCTGATATCGCGGGATTCACGCTCGTGCACGGTGTTGCTAATAAACTGGATGTAATTTAAGTTCTGTTGCTTTTATATGAAAATAAATATAATGAACAAGACACCCAAGGCTAGGCTACTTATTTAATTCCATTCCAAATACATGTTTATCAATATTTTTTCTTTAATACAGACGTGTTTAAATAGTATATATATTAATAAAAATGACATCACATAACCCATATCGCACTGTCAGAGAGTTTTTTCACACATGATGTAGGCTACATAAAACGTGATACCAGAGTTTTAAAATCAAACATTTTAACTGAGAACAATACATCACGGTTGTTTAAACCAATGAGCATTAAGCTGTGTCGTCAACAAGTTGTTTCCATAGACTGTAAAAAGGTCGTTTCCCATCATGATTTTGATCAGCGCAGTCGGTGGAGAGATTCTGCGCGCGACTGCAGAATCGACATGTGCGCCTTGCGGTCGCGAGAGTTTTTTGACATACGTCAGCATGACATCAGAGTAAGGCGCACCGTTCTCGGACACAATAGGCTTGTTTGAGATTAGCAAAATCTGCGCAGAACCGATCACTGGTGATCAGCGCGAGATGCATGCCGCTTAGAAATGTGTCCGAGTGCGGTCCGCCTTTCTCTGATGTCATGCTGAAAGTGTGTCAAAAAACTCTCGCGACCGCAAGGCGCACGTGTCAACAATCGAATCAATTCGAATCAATAATCGAATCCAGCGGGAACTGTAAAGTAGCGCGCAATCCTACATCGCCGGACTATTTGCCTAATCTAATCTTCCTCTTAGACATAATAAATACATAGACGCCCTATTGGCCGCTTTGGAACGCTGTGATACGTCAGCGCGTCCCCCATATTGCTGAGGGCAAGACTGCGCTTGATGCAAGTAAACGGGTGAGCTATGGTTTTTCTGGATAAAATAAAAAATAACATTTACATTTATCAACTGATTTCAGTGATTTGTACGTGGTGTACAAAAAGGTCCATCTCTAGTTATTTAAAATCTCAATAGTTAGACCTATACATTTTTTTTTTTAATAAGGAATTGTCAAAGAGAGTGATGAGAGAAAAAGCTTGGAGAAGAGGAATCTAGTCAGAAAAATAAGCACATTTAAGTTGGTTTGACAAGAGAATCAGGCCAACATAAATATTAGGTTTCAGTAACTAAGCTTTTGCTGTGTGCGAGGAGTTTGGTCTATGTTACTATGGAGATGCACCAGCAAAACAAAATAACATTCGCAAATGTGTGAATAACTGTTTTCCCCTCCTCTTATCATGGAAAACAAGAGATGCTTTCGGGGGGATGTACTGCGAACAAACGGCTGGAAATACAGACTTCATCCTGGGGCGGCTGTCAGAACATTGAAATGTTTTGTCAGAGTAATGAGCCGTGTTGGTCTCACTCCTGCAATAAACTCAGCTTAACCAAAAGATGAACCCACCTGAGATCCTTCATTCTGGAAAAGCTACTGCAATCTGCAGTAAATCTTTTTAGAAACAACATCATAATTAGCCATTTGTGTTCATGATGTGAGAATGTAAGGTGACTCAGTGGCTTTAGATGTTCCCAACACAACATATGATGGAAAATATTGCATGCCAGACTGAAGTATTTCATTGAGTATTGTAAATCTGCTTGGGTAATTTCTGTGTCAACTTAACCAGCAGGGCTTTTCCCCCTCTGTCATAAATCATGGCCGAAAATCAAATTTACCAAATAAAGCATTAAAGGGAAAACATTTAAATCATTAACTCAAACAGATATTTTTGAGGGAGGATTTTGAATGATTTACTTGAATATATTTAACTAGCTGTAATATATTTCAGTCTAACACCTGTTTCTGACAGCCTAACTATTCTTGTAAACACTGGATATCTTTAATTTAAGTGGAGTGAAGAGGTGGACCGCAATTTGACATCGTACATTTCCTGCCGCAAAACCCCAACACAAATTAAAACCAAATCTGTTTGGCCTCATGAAAAAATATTCATCTTGCACCTCAGAAAACATCCCTGCTAAATATAGTTTAGTCTAAGCTCAGCTTCTGAGATGGAATGGCTGTCAAGTTTGGGCATGAATCTGGATTATTTAATGAGTCTGTAAATTAAATTTGAAAGCAACCCAACCAAGTCATCAAAGAGCTTCTGGAAGCTGGCCCTTTCAAGATTTACAGTCTATATGGTCTATTAAATTTACCCGCATAAATTCAGCATCTGTGAGCCCAGCTTGAGAAGGATGATTTTTTATTTTTATTTTATATATGACTATTTCAATTTGATTCCTAATAAATTGATGAAGAAAAAAATGCATATAGAGATCTTTGCAGCATCTTAAGGGCAGAAAAATGAAGTGCATGAGAAGAATGGAGAAAGAATGTTTAGAACACATCTTGTCCAATTGCTCTGTCTTTAATCAGTCAAATGGAGGGAATAAAACAGACTTGGCATTAAACATAGTAGGAAGCAAAGCACACGTAGCAAGCTGCCAAAAAACATTCTTAATAGTTCCAAATTCCAAATATATGCAAAATACATTCAATATTCATACCCAAAGTTCTTTTTCAGTTTCATCTGTTATGCTTTCACAGAATGAGAAAGAATGAAATGCATGAAGACATAAAAGCATGCACATGAAACTTTTCTAACTTTATTTTAACAACATACCTTTTTATGTCCCCTTTAAAGTTATGCATTATAATAAAGCTGTGATATTAAAAAAGTGTGCTAAAACACAATAGATATGTTAATTTTTATTGTAATCATTTAATATTTTTATAGTAAATCGATCATACAGGTCAAGAATGATTTCAAGCATTAAAGCCGTTTGGTGGGGTGGGGGTGTGCAGACTATGTTTAAAAAAAAATATATATATATTTTTTTTTATATATATATTTTTTTAATATATTTTGTATATATATATTGTATACACAAACATGTGTTAACCATTGATAGGTAACATTAAATAACATTGAACATTGAGATAAAATTTAAATCTGTAAATTGTAGAAAATTAGTGAAAGTGAACTCACTCTCGTCACTTCAAAATACAGCACGCGTGACGTTTACGGCGAAAAGAACATGATTTTTGGAAAGAGGCATTTGTTGGTATGACAAAAAGTTTGATGTTTAGGCTGGTCCTTCTTAGAAGTCTAAACAGCGCCCATCAATGTTAAAATGATTGAGATGGCCAATCAAATCAAAGAATGCAAGTTTTAGTGTTCACAGAACCAATCCATGAATTCCAGTTTGATGCTTCAGTTTTAAGTATGAAATTATTGCGCATAAAAAGTATTCTAATCGCTTCATAACATTAAGGTTGACCTAGTCACAGACTATTTTAACAATGTCTTTACCTTTCTGGGCCTTGAAAGTGGAATTGAGTTGCTGTCTATCGTCTAAAAGCTCTTGGATTTCATCAAAAATATCTTCATTTATGTTCTGAAGTTGAACGAAGGTCTTACAGGTTTGGAACGACATGAGGGTGAGTAATTAATGACAGAAATTTTATTTTTGTGTGAACTAACCCTTTAAACGCTGGTTACTCATCAATCATCAAAGATATTGGGATGATTAGTTGGAACTCTAATAAGACTTAGATTAAAGCAATATTTTGCCTTGTCCATGTGATTTATCAGTGACTGGGTTAATTTCCAAAAGCTGCTAAGATTCTTATCGAGTCACAGAGAGGGCAAATGAATATAAGACATAAAATTATGTTGATAATAGCATAAGAACTGTTAGGGTGGATTACTCTGACAGTAAAGACGGGTACATGTGGATAAAAACGGGAAATTAACTTAATTTACAGGTGAATACAAAAACCTGGATGCTTGTGTCCTCACTGACAATGAAAAGATGACGAGTCAGTCATTAAATATAAAATTGCTTAGTCATCACAACGAATGGACAATTTTGACCTGCTGCTGATAGAATGCAATACAGTCAAATGCTTATGATACGATTCTCAAGGAGGGATTTCTTAAAGGAATAGTTTCCCCAAAAATGAAAATTGTGTCCATTTACTCAACCTCAAACCCTTTATGACTTATTTTCTTCTGTGAAACCCAGACAGCAACACAGTGTTGGTTCAGATCCGGCCAACATGTGGTACACGTGGATTCCACACGTACCAGATGTGGGCCGGATTTGCGCCGATACTATGTTGCTGTCTGGGAATACAAAAGAAGAATACAGAAACCGAAGAAAGTCATACAGGTTTAAAGCAACATAAGGCGGTGCACTGTAAATTATGACAGAATTTTACTTTTGCAGTGAACTATCCCTTTAAGAACTAATTATCTTTCAGCATTTTTCATTTTTCCCCTAATCAGATTTATACATGCAGGGAAAAAGTGCATTACATATTAATAAAATATTTGGCATCCCTTGGGTTGGACTGAGCTGATTTACTGAATATATTGATATTAGGCCTAAGATCATTTTTCCGAGAGAGCGTTTAGATCACATCCAAACCAAATAGTCCACTGTCGAAGTATGAACATAAAGAGCTTGTCTTTGAACTGCAGACACATACATTTACTTGCATATGTCAACATTTCATTTGAATTTATATTGGCCGATTTGGCAAACTTTCGCTTTTCTAAGGCGTCATGTTTTGACCTTATCTGAATAAATGGGACCAGGTCCCCCCTACCCCCCTCTCGGTCCAGCGTCCTTGTTATCCCCTATAAATGAGAACACTTCTTCACATGCTGCTTAGAATTCTGTTCAGTACCTGTTTACCAAACGCATTCCTTAGAAGGCACACCATGGGACTCTTTCCTGGAGTGGGGCTTGTGTTTGGTGCTGTTGTGTGGCTCTCTTTTCCGAAGCCACCATCTTTAATGTTGGCAACCTCCCTGCTCCATCGTGCAGCATAGTGCTTTCCAAGGTTGAGACAGTCTGTGAATAACGTCTTAGTGGTCCAAATGGACTAGTTCCGCTCGGATAAGCGATGCCCGACCACAACAAGGGGTTCTGTTTCATGGTGCTTCCCAGGGACATGCTCTCCCTGAGCCTTTGCTATTTAGTTATTGGCAGCCTTGAAGAAGCAGAAGTTCAGCCAGAGACCTCTGCGTCACATGGTTTGATTGTGTTGCACATGTTCAGACTCATCACTATGCATTTCTGCAGACATATATAGTTAATGGGGGGGGGGGGTACTCCTTGACCCCTTACAGCTGGTGCATTTCCCTTTTTTATCATCATGCGCTCAAAACATTTTCACCATCTGGAGTTCTCCACCCAACTTTTCCCCTGTCTTTTCAATCCAATCACCCCTCATTGAAATTTTCCAGAATCAAACACAAAAAAATGGGGAGAGGAATCGTAGTCAGCAGCAGTTCAGCTTTATTTTTTCTTGCCTTTTTCCTCATTAAAAAGAAGAGGACGGTTGTGGTACATGAGAACAGTTCTGTGAAAGAAAACTCAAAGCCTTCATAATGATTCAGATTTAGAATGATTGTTTCAGCATGTTAGCAGTCGTGGCCATTTGGATCAGGACGGAGAGGTGTGGTCTCTCATCCAACCACAGACAGGACAGAGGACCATTTCATCTGTGATTTTCATGTGCACACCAGTACCGTATTGACCCAAATGAGTGACTGCGTATCCATCAGAGCATTAAAACATTTCTCTAACATTCAGGAGTAAATAATATTTTCATCAGCTTTCCTTTACACTGCAATGAAAGCAAGTGTCCGAACTAAACCCAGTGGCTTAGGCTGCCGGGAACAATTTCCCTTAATTTTTTTTTTCCGGTTTATCAAGATTGGTGAGATTGTTGTGATTGTTAAGTACAATACAGAGCGAATGACTAGCATTAGTAATTTTTATTACTGGCAAACTAACTGAACAGTGTATCAGGGATGTGAAAGCTGATGGCACATGGAATATGGAAAATGAAAGATTGTCAGTTTAAGAGAGGACGGGAAAACATTACAGGCGCATAAACAGGCCACATATTAAAATAAACATTGAATGTCAATAAAAAATAAATTATTCTCTTTTCATAAAAAAGCTGGGTACTTGTGCTTTCTCTTCTGTTCAGCAATTTGGTTTTCTTTTGTAAGCAATATGTTGCACAAAAATATTGCACACTTTTAACTCTACATTAATCGCAAAGGAACAAGGTAATAATAGTGCATCTACAAATTGTTTTGCTGGCAACAATATAATCTCAGAATTGAAGTGCAAACCACATGGTCAGTATTTAGTGTCTATGTTCATTTCATTTTTTAAGTGGTTAGGAATGTAGGGCACCTACTGATCATTTTAGACAATTCAGGAAAAAAACTTGGAGCCCAGCCCAAGTGTTTCCACCGGAGCCACCGTTAAACAGTTCCAAAACCACCTTACCCTCGATTTCTCTCTGTCATACAAAAATAAAATATTTTACCATTCACAGAAAAGGCTATTTGACCTCTTTTTCCAAGAAATTATCGCTTGCCATAGCTCTTCTCTAGCCAGTGCAGAACATCTTTAAGGTTGTAGAAAAATGGACCCTTACCCCCAAGGTAAGCGATTTTATTCTTCTGTACGATGCAAACCCGCTCATAGGACACACCGTAGGCTATGTTGGCGTTGTTGTCCATGCAATCGGCCACCAATTGACACTGAGGCGGCAAGGAGAAATGCTCCAGAAGTTTCAGGGCAGCAAACATCCTCTCCTCCAGATTACGGTGTTTCCTCACTTCAAACGAAAAGGGCTCCATGGGAGGAGCTGCCCAGCCGTCTGAGGGGTGAGCCTCATCTATGTAGACAAGTAGGAAGTCTGCCACATCCGAAAAGTCCTCAACCATCTGCCGGAAAACCGGCAGCTGGCTTATAAATGGGGGTCAAGTGGCCGAGCCGAAGTTGACCACTAGCGGACGGTCAGGAGACTCAAAGTCCAGCAAGTGGCACTCGTTGTGGGGTTTACCGCTGATGCTCCAGCGTCTGTTGATGCCGGGGACCTTCACCACCTTGGAGTTTGGAGCAGCCCCGCCTAGCTTCACCTGAACAAGACAGTTCCACATCCCCATGTTAATATGTTTGAGGGTATCAGAATCAGAATTGTTCCTTATGGCCAGCCTAAGGATGAGTTATGTATGTATGGTTGGTCTCATGGCTACACTGAAAATAACTATTTTGCTTTAGCTTTGTGTGTTTATTGGCCTCTGTAGTTATGGAAACTCAAGTGATGTCACCCGGTTTGAGATATCACATTCACAGTTGCATAAGTACAAAAAAGGGGGGATTTGTCACTGCTCAAACCTGATAATGATGTTTTGGGCTTGCAACTTTTACCATCATCTGTTTGAACTTTTTAGGTATCTTGTAGAAAATATAAAGCACATGATTTCTTTGAGCTCACAAAAGAAGTAGATTTGTAGTAAGATGCTTATGATAATGCCATTCTGTGACTTTATAAGGGCATATGAACTTTGGCACTACATTACTAAACAGCTGGAAACACAAACATAAGTCATCCTATCACTGTGCCAAAAAAAATCTTATAGTCTTTGGCATGTTATTTTGACACTAAATGATTTCCTCAGTAAGACTTTGTAACCAAACAGTAATATAGTTAATGTTTGAGGACAATGAATGCACATTAAGCTAGTGTATTTTACCCCACTATGTGATTTTTGATTGATTTTTTAGTTAAAAAGTAACAGGAATGGGAATCCAGACATTTACTATATTAAGGGCATTGACTCCAGAGGTCACTGACTGTCTGGAGGGCAAAGTTCATACACCTTTATAAGGATTAGAATTACACTGAATTTCAAGAAGAAAAAAAAACAATTTGTCGTAATTTGAGGATGTACACCTAATTGTAAAAATGTGTTTAGCATAAAAACATTTTCATTCATTTAACTATAATTTCTTTCTTTTGCATTCAATTTTATAAGTTTTCACTTGATTTTCTTTAACAGTGCGTGGAAGTTATCATTTCAGCTTGTAACTTTGATTTTACTTAATTTAAAGCAGCAATTAGTTAAATGCTTTAGATAAAGCTGAGTATAACTTTATGCCACAATGTTATTGCATGCAAATATAACTAATTAAAATAACTGTAATTATTAAACAAAATGTATATTGACTTTATTGTACAGCATTTTCATCAACATTAAAAAACAAATGCATTTCACTACTTGTGTTCATTTGTAGCATACTTTAAGTAAACATACTGTAACGTGGACACTAAATTCTAACCAGACATATACTTCATCTCAACATAGACAAATAAATCCCAAAGCCCTCTGAACTTGTGTAATGCAAACTCCACAGTGAACAGACCTAGTGTTGTGCTGTCAGCTTACCTGTTTGTAGGCATCCAGCAGAAAGCTGTTCCATATGGAGCGCACGCCAGCTGTGGTTAACATGCGCTGCCACTCACCCGTGGAGCCCGAGCAGCTCAGGAGTGACACCACACGCTTAACCAGCACTATCGAATCATACAGCACGAAAAACAGGCAGTTGGAGAAGAAACCCGGCAATATCTGTAAAGTTACCAGGAGGTCCACACTAAGCATGCCCATTTCGCGCTGATATATAACAGGTGGCTTTTTGCGCTGATATATAACGCGCACTTTTGCTTATTTAAGTTCACCTTTCCGACTCATCCTGGTCAGATATCATCTCTTCTTCCGTCCCCCTCCTAGGAAACTTTCATTCACCTAAAGAAAGCAGAGTCGACTTGAGGATGTGGGTGTTTGCGCGCGGTGAGCCCGAATCTGCGTCTCTCCAAGCATCAGGCGTCTTTACGCAAAGAACAGCGCTAGTGCCAAACGTCCCCCTCCTTTCTGCTTTACAGTTAACCAAAGGCTACCCGTTGGGTAGGTTCCTGAATCGCTCTGTGTCTTTTTATACCCTAAATCATTCCGGGCTCTGAAATAAAGCCCCCGGGGCTGGTGGGAGCGTGACGTCATAACATGGGCTTTCTCTCCGGACAGGACATGCAATAAAAAGATGGAAACAGATTCGGTGCTTTTAAACGTCAGTTACTGGTTAAAAAAGAGATTACGTGTCCCTGCATAAATACGTTTGCATGGATTTGCATGAAATGTATAATTATTTTTTATAGTGATATAACAAGGTTTATTGAACACTCAGTTGGTTTAAAATTAAACGACGAGGATGGACGGACTTGATAGATAGATAGATAGATAGATAGATAGATAGATAGATAGATAGATAGATAGATAGATAGATAGATAGATAGATAGATAGATAGATAGATAGATAGATAGATGCAAGTTCCTCTCATTGGACTGGCCAATTTACACTTTTCTCCTTGACATTGTTTTATCCTCTGAAAACTGTTATCATAATGTTTAAAAATATAATGCAACATAGTTTCAAAAATAAAGATTCTAATTATTTACTTACCCAGATGCCATCCAAGGTGTATATGACTTTCTTCATCAGAACACAAATGCATCTGGAGGAAATTCAAGCTCTGTAGGATGCATACAATGCAAAAAATAAAAAATGGGTTCCAGTATTGTGCTTAATGTAAGAAACAAATCAATAAGTAAAACATTCTCTACTTTAAACTAGTGCTTCTGACCAGGGCTCTGATACCATTTGAAATATCTGAATTTTCATGTGAAGTTAATTCTTCTGTTTACAATCAAAGCATCGTTTTCTACTCACATGAACATGCCAACATACTTGCGTTGCACTGCTACTCAATTAATTGCGTGCAGACAGGAAGAGCTTTTTTGTTAAATCTTAATTTGTTTTGTTTATACACCTATTGTTTTTCTACATAAGATATTAATTGATCAGGTTTGCATTACTTAACGCAATACTTTCTCACCCAGTCAAATGAGTCAAGGGCTGTGGCCTCTCCCACAAATATTTCTCCATTGTGATTGACAATGAGGAAGTTGCACTCAACAGTGTTTGCTCTTGTTTATCACTAATGTTCTCAATTCCCTGCCAAACTGCTTCTACTAAGTCAGACATATTCTTTACGTCTAATGACCAAGTTCATCTGGAGGCAGCGATCAAAGCTCTTGAATCTCAGGGTCATCAGCCTCAGTGTGAATCCAGATATGCAACGAAATGATTACGGCAGCACTGTCTCGTATCCCATTGACCCAGAAATTTCTTTCAAGCCAATTAAGGTCAGCAACACAAAGATTCCTTTGTCTATTGGTCATTTGCATCTCAAACACACATATCAATCTCTACTTGTGTACACAGTGTTTACATGAGAGGCTGCATATAGTCCTTTTCACCTTAGATCTTTGTCCAAAAGAAAACATGGAGGATAGCAGGGGATGGGGAAATTATGAAAATCTGTTTATCTTATACATCAGCGATTCCCAGATGAATGTTTCTGTAACAATAGCAGGATTGATGAATATTGCACTCCCTCCAGCCTACTTTCATGACCAGCTCTTGGTGGGTTGCTCTGACTTGACATTAACCTTAAAGTCTTGAGACAGGTCGTCAGGTTCGTCTCCCTCGCTTGTGTTTGGGTCTTCGGTCTTTAGTGTTTGCTACTATAGTTCAAGAGCTTTCTAACTTTCCAGAGCCGTCCGAGAGAGCCAGCAAAGTGTCATAATTATACTTTTCAGCTCAGCCTAATTCATGTGATACGATGGATTGTTGTTTTTGGAAATTAAGTCCTCAAAGAACTTCAGGCAACAGGACATTACAAAAATATGCAGAGCCATAAAGTCTATAATATGCTATGCAGTTTATGTTTACAGGGACATAAATATGTATATTGGCAAAAGTTGCCAGGAGATCCTTGCCAGAGCAGAATAATCATTCACTTTTTGAAGATTATTTTGAGACGGCCCTTTTTTTTATTCTGCAAATCAATTATTTCCTACTTAAGCCGTATTTGTGAAGCTTTTGTAATTGCAATGATGTTTCAGATCATTTTGGATAGAAAACATTTTACTTTTCACACCATAAACTAGATGCTTCCTTGTAATATCTTTCATGCCAACACGTTTTTGGCTTTAGGGTCCCTTAGCAATAGACAATATTCTCACAATATCCAGCATCACTGAACTCGTAACCCTTAATGTTCAACTTGTCAGCTGTAATGACAAGAACGTTTGCAAAAGGTAAACTGCATTTATGAAAATACTACATCAGAATTCCTACTGATAACACCAGTGCCAAAGAGAACTTGATCCAAATGCATTAATAATTGCTAGATAAGGCTCATTTAACATGAGATGAATGATGAGATATGGATATGTAATATTAAACCTGACCATTACTTCACTGAAGGTGTGGCTTCATACTTTATGATTGGCAAAAATGCAACAATCTCCAGAATTAACACAGACCTCGGTTTATCAGCCATCACATAAAGCAAACCCCAGGAATGTCAGAGAGATAATTAGCATTCAAAACTTTTGTGAATTAATAGCAGAATACGATTGTAAATGTTATAGAAAAAGACTCCTTTAGTTGATGGCAGCAGTAAAAGCCACACATGCTATGATCTCAGCAGCATGGCACTACATCCATTTGAGTCATTCAGTGAGTCGAGGTGGATTGTATGCTTGCATTATTGTTGTAGCTTGGAATTGTAAACTACCTCATCTGATTCATATGTTCCCCACAAATATTTACTCCCATCTGTGGACTGTGTACAAGCAGGAATTAAGCCAACTGACAATGAGCCTTAGAATGCAAACTTGGCTTGCAACGTCGTTATCCACAACAACGTACAACAGAATTGTTGCCAAAAATTCAATTACCACCTCTGCATTGAGTGTAAACGGGGAGCCGGTGGCCCGTTCTGAATGCACTCTCTGTGCACCAAGTCAACCTGTCTTTCTTGGACTTATAAGAGGGTTATGCTGTCTCATAAAGTGCATCTAGACTGTGTTCTACTTGGCTCAGAGTGCTGTAGACGTAAGGGTAGTTTACTGTGGGTATTACAGCAAACTTTCCAATCATTTAAATATTGTTTTGTTGGTTTTTCACCACGGGCAACCACTCAAATCAACTTAAACAACAGTTGAGTCTAGAGTCTAGAATAAAATAGAGTCCAAACATCTGAGAACACTAATGAAAATGCTTCTATTTTGCATTTATTTATTTTTTTATCATATAAACTGAACATTTCCAATAGGAAAGGCCCTAATTATGAGCATCACTTTGAGTAAGCGTTGAGAAAATAACATTTTAGAATGTCAAAAAACGTAGAATATATTACATCTAGAATATTAGTTTGACTATAATTTTAAACCATGTTTGCGGTTGAACTTAAATTCACCCGTTTTCATTTGAATACACAAAACAGGATTAGCAGGATTAGATTTATCTCTCTAACACCACAAAATTGGAGAGTGAGCACATACTTATATAACAGCTCAAACAGTAGGGGTCTGCAGACTGGGCTTAGGTTTTGCCTGAAAATGTAATGCAGAACTGTCAAGTGGGTCAGCAACGGGTTTCGCTGGCAGGAATCAGATGCATGTGCAGAGATTACATTTAAAGGCTTATGAACTTTCTGCATGCCTGGCCAGCTGTGACAGAAACATCATCGCATCATCACATTTCAAGTGTGTGCCTGAAAAATGACAGAATCATTTGCATCGTAGGTTGAAGCAGATGAAAACTAACCAAACAAATGATTTACATTATATATGGGTGGCAACAACCCGAGTAGGATATTAAATGTTAGACTCACAACTAGAACCTGTGAAAACTATACACCAATCAGGCATAACATTATGTCCCCCTTCCTAATATTGTGTTGGTTTCCCTTTTGCTGCCAAAACAGGCCTGACCCGTCGAGCAAATCCTTTAATGGTGTGTTCACACCGAACGCGAATTTAATTATTTGCACGAGAAGATTACATACAAAGTCAATGCAAAGACGCGAATAGACGCATCATTGATTGACGCGAATTGGGCGACGCGTTTGTTGTCGTCTTCCGCGCAAGTTGAAAAATTTGAACTCGAGCGGTAGATTTGCATGACGCTTTGTTGGGCCAGCCAATCAACGAAGAGCTAATTGATACGTCCGGTCTATCACTGTTGTCAAATAGCGCTGGAAGCGGCTGTCATCCTGGCGCAGTTCCTGGAGAAGACGGTGAAATTCACCGAGTTTAGTGCGCCTCTGAATGGTGCTGTGAACCCAGACACGTCAGCGTTTGGCTTTCCTCCGTATTTGGGACTTCCACAACAAGTACAAAGCAGCAATATCTTTTATTTCAGACATGACGGAACGTATGCCAGAAAGAATGCCTTTTGTGGTAATCAGTGATTACAGCTCAACACTAAAACTGCACACAAAAAAAAAACATGTACAAAAATGTTTAAAGTCCCAAGAAGCACCATTAGGAATTTGTCTGCTAAGCTTGAGAAAAGAAAAACATGTAGATATTTCACATCCAAATCGAGGGAATAGGCTCCACATTCATCCCTTTCCTTGAGTGCTTAAGTTGTGGACAGTCAAGGACTTTGGCCCACCACAAGCCCAGTGTGGCTGCAGTTTTGCAAATGAGAGACCTCCAGCAAGTTTCCTCGAAATGTTGGCGTGGAGTTTCTCTACGCTTATGTGTATTTTGTATTGTTTATCTTGAGCGTGCCAATTGTGTTATTTGCTGGACAGTCTGTGTAAACTGCGGTCTGAACATGAGGTTAGCAGGAACTCTAAATTGGAGACTAAATCTTGTTTTTCTGAGTATATGTTCAGAAAGAAATTCAGTTATAATTAGTGAATTTCTGTACTCTGCATTTGATCTTTCATCCTCAAAGGGAGCGAGTTTGAAACAAGAAAGATACTTAAAAAGAAAAATAATCTTAAACCGGGATAAAGAATTAAGCTCTGATTCCAGTTGTGCAAAAGTTATAAACACACCCGGGAGTTCTGGCAAACACGGACATGGTGTGTAACACTAGATTGTTGCCTCATGGCTCACACCATTATCAAGGGAAAATCCACTGAAAGGGTGTTTGGGTATTTTCTTAGAAACAGTCGATAACTTGATATTTTTACAGTTGTACACTTTACCTGTTGTACTGATCAGACTGCCGTTAAAGTTGTTGATTCTTTGCAACCAGCACCTGTCCATAGGACAGCCAACATATAATATTCATTACAATGAAAGGTCAGTGACGTACAGAAAATGTTTTCTGGCTCCCCAGCACACTTGGCTGATTTTATCTATGGTTTTACATACCCCTTCCACATTCGCTGTATTAGTACTTAAGCTAATGGTATTATTATTTCAAATTAAAAAAACAACAGGATGGAGGATAATTGGATTAATACTGAAAATCTTCATAATCGCTGTAGCTCTGACGTAACTTAATCAGCTAAATTGATTTTTTTTTCTGATAACAACTTCTGGATAAGAGATTACTACAATCATTTTACTGCTGTTTGTATGTGTCCTCTTACCCTCACAGAACCATTGTTGAGCTTTAAAAGGACTATTTCACCTGAAAATATAAATTATGCGCGTTTGCTCTCTCTCAGGTCATTCCAAACCTGTAGGTTCTGTGGGAAAGAGGGGAAAAAAATCAGAAAATTGTTCAACGAATGGAGACAGACACTTCCAAGCTTTCAAGCTTTAAAAAGAGACACAAAAGCTCTATAAAAGTATTTAATGTGACATAAAAGTTACGACGACTGCAATCTTCAGTGTCTTCTGAAGCCATACACATTTAAACGATCTGAAATTGGCCATCACTGATTCTCCCATGAACTCTCAAGAATATGGCAAAGATTTTGATTTTTTTATTAAATGAGAGTGAATCTTATCCCCATCCCTTATTTTTTTATGAGAGAAAATATCATCCCCATCCCATTATCCCTCATCCCCATCCCAAAGAAACCCAAAATCACAGGAATGAAAGACTACTGTGGTCTGTTGCCTTAACGTCTTTGGACATGAAGTAATTTGAAAGACTGGTGTTGGCCTACCTGAAGGACCCTTGATGATCCCCTGCAGTTTGCTTATCGGGTTTTTGTGACATACAGAAGACAAAAAAAGTCATATTTGAAAGTGTGAATAAATGACAGAATTTAAATTTTTGGGTGAACTAGCTATAACTGAAATAGTCGAATTTATGCTTGAGTTAAAAATATATCCGTACCCACAAGCCATATTCACTGAAAGGAAACACCAAACCCAAACTCATGCAGAGAAATATAGGCTTTTGTATAGGTCTGAAAGAACTGAAATGGAAAGTGGAAAATCCCAGGAACCCTGTTGTCTTTGAGTAAGGTTTGCATAGTCTCATATATAAACAGTTTGAACTGTTTCCTGTATTTGTGGCTGCCTTTGAGGGGGGTAGAATGCACAGGGTTGAGAGACAGCTGGGTGTGGAATAGTGTGTCTCCAAAAAAAAAAAAAAAAAAAGAAGCATTTGGACGTTATTTCCACTGAGAACAAACACTGTCTGGTGACCGCATAACCATAAACAATGAAACACAGCTTTGCTGTAGCCCTTGCTATCATAAATGATGTATATGCATGTCATTTTTGTCCATTACAAATCCAGTAACCCACAAATAACCACCAAAACAGAGTGTTGCTTGAGAATAATGGCTTGTGGACCACTGCTCTATTGTTAAACTTGTTACTGTAAGGTCCAGCACTTCAGATTCAAGCCCTAGCCATATGCATTTCATGCACTTCACAAATTGGTAATATGTAATAGCAAGTACAAGATGGTCATTTTGAAAACTCATTCATTTTCATTAAGCCTGGTTAGCATGTTTGTATAAGATGGTCAAATAAATGTCATATGAAAACAGCTTTTTCCAGATTAGCAATATGTTTTCAACTACAAAAAGAAAATCCCACACACTCTACCGTTCAAAACTTTGGGGCCCATTCGAATTTCTATTTCTTTTTTATATATATAAAAACAATACTTTAGTTCCGCAAAGATGCATTAAATTGATTAATGTTTTTATTTATTTATTAAAATATAGTTAAATTGACAGTAATTAAATTTTTACATCGTCACAAAAAAAATCAACAAAAATATTAAGCAGCATAACAGTTTTAAACAGAAATTTTTCTTGAGCTCCAAATCCTCCTATCAGAATGATTTCTTAAGGATCACGTGACACTGAAGTAATGATGGAGTAATGATGTTGAAAATTGTTGAAAAATACTATTGGTATTGTATTTTTGATCAAATAAATGGAGCCTTGTTGGCATAAGAGAATCTTTCCAAAAACTGAAAGATTCTTGATGATCTGCAGATCATTTAACCCTACTGCAGATCTTTACGCAGCATCATGAGCCATTTTTAGACTGGACTGCAGGACTGAGGAAATAAAAAAGCCAGTTAAAAAACAATGAGGTCCTTAGACTGCAAAAAGGTTGAGCAAATGAATCTATTTTCTCCACAGCAATTTGACCCCACAACCTTCTACTCAAGATGCCGGTTTTCTGGATGTACTGTGTTTTTCATGGGATATTTATCTATTGAGTAGTTTCTATAAACAAGGAAAATAAATTACTTTCTGATTTGAGTTTGGGGGCATAGTACTGTTACTCAGAGACACAATATTTTGTGGTCTTTGAGTATAACTAAAACAAAAACAAATGGTAGACACAACGTGTCCATGCACAGCTGAATCTTTAGACTCTTTCCAGTGCCCTGAGAGATTCCTGTAAAGGGGAGAGGTTTTTTAGTTCAAAATAAATACATGATTTACATAATTCTAAATCTGTAAATCCATCCAGATAAAAAAATAAAAAGCATTTTATGTTAATCCACAGTAAAAAAAAAAAAAAAAGTGAAATAGGCATATGGACCATCATTACCATCAGCAAGAAAACAAATCTATTATATTAAAACAACATGTATAGTTTTTTTATATACATATATATATATATATACAGGTCCTTCTCAAAAAAATTAGCATATTGTGATAAAGTTAATTATTTTCCATAATGTAATGATAAAAATTAAACTTTCATATATTTTAGATTCATTGCACACCAACTGAAATATTTCAGGTCTTTTAATTGTTTTAATACTGATGATTTTCTGCATACAGCTCATGAAAACCCAAAATTCCTGTCTCAAAAAATTAGCATATTTCATCTGACCAATAAAAGAATTGTTTTTAATACAAAAAAAAGTCAACCTTCAAATAATTATGTTCAGTTATGCGCTCAATACTTGGTCGGGAATCCTTTTGCAGAAATGACTGCTTCAATGCGGCGTGGCATGGAGGCAATCAGCCTGTGGCACTGCTGAGGTGTTATGGAGGACCAGGATGCTTCGAGAGCGGCCTTAAGCTCATCCAGAGTGTTGGGTCTTGCGTCTCTCAACTTTGTCTTCACAATATCACACAGACTCTCTATGGGGTTCAGGTCAGGAGAGTTGGCAGGTCAATTGAGCACAGTAATACCATGGTCAGTAAACCATTTACCAGTGGTTTTGGCACTGTGAGCAGGTGCCAGGTCGTGCTGAAAAATGAAATCTTCATCTCCATAAAGCTTTTCAGCAGGTGGAAGCATGAAGTGCTCCAAAATCTCCTGATAGCTAGCTGCATTGACCCTGCCCTTGATAAAACACAGTGGACCAACACCAGCAGCTGACATGGCACCCCAGACCATCACTGACTGTGGGTACTTGACACTGGACTTCAGGCATTTTGGCATTTCCTTCTCCCCAGTCTTTCTCCAGACTCTGGCACCTTGATTTCCGAATGACATGCAAACACTGAGCAACAGTCCAGTGCTGCTTCTCTGTAGCCCAGGTCAGGCGCTTCTGCCGCTGTTTCTGGTTCAAAAGTGGCTTGACCTGGGTAATGCGGCACCTGTAGCCCATTTCCTACACACGCCTGTGCACGGTGGCTCTGGATGTTTCTACTCCAGACTCAGTCCACTGCTTCCGCAGGTCCCCCAAGGTCTGGAATCGGTCCTTCTTCACAATCTTCCTCAGGGTCCGGTCACCTCTTCTCGTTGTGCAGCGTTTTTTGCCACACTTTTTCCTTCCCACAGACTTCCCACTGAGGTGCCTTGATACAGCACTCTGGGAACAGCTTATTTGTTCAGAAATGTCTTTCTGTGTCTTACCCTCTTGCTTGAGGGTGTCAATGATGGCCTTCTGGACAGCAGTCAGGTCGACAGTCTTACCCATGATTGCAGTTTTGAGTAATGAAACAGGCTGGGAGTTTTTAAAAGCCTCAGGAATCTTTTGCAGGTGTTTAGAGTTAATTAGTTGATTCAGATGATTAGGTTAAAAGCTTGTTTAGAGAACCTTTTCATGATATGCTAATTTTTTGAGACAGGAATTTTGGATTTTCATGAGCTGTATGCCAAAATCATCAGTATTAAAACAATAAAACACCTGAAATATTTCAGTTGGTGTGCAATGAATCTAAAACATATGAAAGTTTAATTTTTTTCAGTACATTATGGAAAATAATGAACTTTATCACAATATGCTAATTTTTTAACCTGTGTATGTATATATATATATATATATATATATATATTCTATGTTTATATAAACACACTTTTTTTAGGCTAAACTGTTATCTTGACAGCCAATGGTTAACTGAAAATGCAACGAAAAGGAAATGTTTAATCTGAACGTTTTTAGCGTAAGTAATACAATGTGATTTAAAAGACATATTTTCATGGTTTCTATCATTTTCTTTCAAGCACTGAATAGAGTAGCCTACCCATAAAAAAAAGTTGCCTCAGCCAGTGGAATTGTTGGACAGTGTTATAAAAATGAGTGATTTATATATCATTCAATCTCATATTTAACAATACTTGTTTTGTTTTTGTATTGTTTACTGTTTACTATGTTGCTATGCGATTACTGGGGGTGCTGGATGCTTTCTAGGGAGTCGCCTCCTTCAGTGTAAGTCTATGCCTTATCAGCTGTCATGCTAAAATTGTCTGATATATCAGACTTTAGAAAAGTAACAGCACACCCCTCCTCAACAAGCAGCGTTGATAAGAGGTGTCATTTGTAGCACGAATGGTGCAGGATGAGTTATATAGTGAAGTTTAATACGTTAACCCTAAATATGAGCAATAATGATAGTGATGCTTGTCCTGCAAAACGCCAGTGAGTGTTTTAGAGCATTTTCAACAGCATTGCACCGTGCCCTCACACTCAAGTTTCATTCTAGACTTATCAAGTCCTCATTGGACAATCAAATTAATCTGGGCTTTCCATGAACGGCTATTTCGGAGGAATTCGACGGCTTCTGTGAAAGGATTTAAGTTTAACAGAAGTGTTTGCTGCATGCTGTGTACTCAGCAAACATAATGTCTTACCACACTAACACAGACTCAGTCACAGTCTGTTTTGGAGCTGGATACTTAGTGACAGTCCACACAAAATGTATTGAATGAGCGGGTAAAATAATCCCACGTCGCTCGCTTTGGAGCACGGAAATGTGTTGAGTGGGCGGAGCTGACATTGTATGCTAGTAGAGTTTGTTATCAAGAGTCCATAGAATTACACATCCGTCTGTGTCAAGCCATGTTTAGGAAGATATGTAATCCATGTCAAAACCTCAGGCTTATTTTTTTTTACCACAATAGCAAAGAAAGATTTATAGAGAATTTATAAAATAACATTAAATTTCACATTCCAGGTTTTTTGGCATCACATAAATCATCACAACATTTGTTACATAACAACCTCATAAACCCCTATACTGCAACCAATAAAACTACCTTTGTCCCACAAGAACGTTAATGCTGACGCTTTATTGATTTTGTGCATGCTCTAAACGATTTTACATTGTTAAACAAAGGATATGCGATACTTCCAAGTGTCAAATCTTTGTGGATAGAGCAGAAAGCCAGTGCACGAGCAACATTAGCTACTATATGAACCCACGGGAGACACTTCAACGGGATATGATCAACTGTTACGGGCCTTACATAACTTTGCATAACTTACAAAACCATTCTGGCCGGGGGAAAGTGCACATACCAAAACAAAGAAAGACCATAAACTTACATAATAATAATAAGAAACAGCTCAGGAAAATGACTGCCACGGAAGAAATATGATCCGAACACTTACGGAACATTTGACTTTTCCCTTAATTTTTTTTTTAGCAGCATGCATGCGACAGATGTCAACCTCTCACACTCATTACCATTTACTCACTGACAGGTAAAACATATGCCTAACCCATGATTCAGGGTCCTTTCGTTTTCTATAATGACCTTCATTAACACCAAATGCATTGATTCTGCACAAAAGGCTTTGTTTGTGTAGTCAGAGCCTGTGTTACAGAATGGAACGTTCCGTCCTGGGTGAGCTGCTGTAGAAGAACAAGTTGTCCAAAAGTTTGGAAAGCGGTAAATTGTCCCCTGTAATCTTGTGTTCTTTTCCCCCATTTAATCCACATTGAAAAGAATTTAACATGAAGTGCCTGGTAAATGGGAAATTAGTCAAGACCCAGACTTCACTCCAAATGGATGAGACTTTCAGGATATGGGAAACTAAGGTTTACAAGACTTACAAGATTTCACAAAATGTTCAAAGACCATGCAGTTGATACATTTGAAAATCTATCTAAGGACTATAACCTTTCAAGTAATCGTTTTTTTAGATACCTCCAAGTAAGGAGCTATATAATAACAAATATACAGTCTTTCCAATACCTTAGTCCTATCGTGGAGCATATCTTGAGAGTCTACGAAAAGTTGAGTTTCAAAAATGTAACGGGACAGATTTATAATATTTTAAATAATAATAATGATAATCAAATTAACAACATTTTGAACTCTAGGGAGAAAGACATTGGAATAACAGTAACTGAAGAGTGGAGTCAGGCATGTAAAAATGTTTTCTGCTATGTTAAGTCCCCCTGTTGTCAGGAATATGCGTGGAAACTATTGGTTAGATTCTTTAGAACACCACTGAAAGTTTGTAAATATACAAATCAAACACAATACTGTTGGAGAGAGTGTGGTGAATGTAATGTTGACCTGGCTCATGTCCTCTACACATGTTCAAAACTCCAGCCATATTGGGTTAATGTGTTAGAATTAATGAAGCAAATCTGTGGTCAAAATACTCATTTCAAACAATTACATGTCGTGCTGGATATACAGCCGGAAGGTTTAAACAAAGAAAATTATTATATTTTCTGGGTGTTGAGAATTACTGCTATTAAACAAATAACTCGAAGTTGGAAAAAAATTGATCCACCCAGGTTGGATAAATGGATTGAGGCTGTAGAAAACCTGTATGAAAATGAAATGATAACGCATAAGATGAGAGGCAAAATAAAGTTATTTAAGATGAGATGGTTCGCATATGCTAACCAAATGCATTGAAAATAAAAATCAAGCATGGAGTTGGACCTGTGTAATTAGATGAGGCATGGATGTAATCTCTGTGAAATATGATGCAGTTATATGGAAATTTGCATGTCTGAATGTAAACATGTATATGGAGATGTATGTATGTACACGGGTGTATGCATGTATATGTATGAATATATGGGTGTATATATGATATGCATCTGAGTACGTACGTATGTATGTATGTGTATATGTGTATATGTGCGTGGGTATGTATGTGTGAATGTATACATATACATTTCCTTCTGTTAATTTTTTTTTTTTTACATTTCATTTCACTGGTGTGTAAAGGAGGGGAAGGGGAAGGAGGGGTGAAAAGGGGGAAAAAAAGAAATATATTGTGTCTACTCTGGCATGTTAATTGTATGTTCGTAATATGAATAATGTCATAATAATAAAAATAAATAAATAAATAAAAATTAAAAAAGGTAAATGAAGCATTGATATCTACATTGTTCCTGTTTGAGAAATCATGCATCAAGAAGATGGGAAAACTAGGTTTCTGCTGGAAGAGGTGCTGGTGAGGCCAGCAGAAGGTGCTTACCCTGTGGTCTGCGCGGGTCCTTGTGCCCCAGTAGAGTTATGGGAAAACAATACTGTCAGAAAAAGCAAAGAAAAAAAATCACCGTCCTTCGGATGAAAGTTAAACTGAGGTCCTACTCTCTGTGGTCATAAAAAATCCGAAAAAGAGTAGGGGTGTAACGCCGCCATTCTAGCCAAACTTGCCCGTTGGCCTCTGTCCATCATCATGGCCTCCTAATCATCTTCATATAAATACTGATTTGGTTTCATCACTCGGTCTCCTCTCCACCAATGAGCTGGTGCGTGGGGAGCGTTCTGGCACACAATGGCTGACGCCGCGTCACCCAGGGGTCCATATATGCTTCGATGCAGCAAATTGGTGGTGGTTGAGGAGATTCCCCCTTCCATATGTAAAGTGCTTTGAGTGCTAAAAAAAAGCCCTATAAAAAATTTTCATGACCAAGTTACAAGCATATTTTAATATTAATGCAAATAATATTTCAACATTTTTATACTTACAACACAGCATTAACTAGTTCTGGTATTTTTTTTAAATTATCTTTCTGTTGAGAGGTTGAGATTCAAACTTAAATAATCTGACTTCTAACAAATTTTTTAATTACCATTGTGTTACTGTTCATAAAGTAGTCAAGTAAAACAGTAGAATTAAAGGTTAATGTAAAAATGTTTAAATCCATTGTCTAATTTTACATTTCTATGGAGGCTAAAGGAAGCAGCGATCAATAAGCTCTACAAGTGCAGGTCATTGAGGGCATTCAGCATATCCTTCAGACGTGGCATGACTTTCAAAAGGTGAGTAAGTTCAGACCTTTAAAACACATATGGCCCATTTACAGTAAGTTCCATTAAGGGTTCTGGCATCTGTTTGACCATTCAAAGTCAATTTAAGCTACCTCAAAAATACCCTTTTCTAGAGTGCAGTTGTGGAAAGAAGTATGCTTTTTCAATAAAAAAGCATGACTTTTCTTCCTAAAGGGGATAACAGGTAAGCGCAAACACTGCCGCACAGCTGATTTCAATAGTAAACTAAATGATACAGTCACCTGTTAGTTCATAACATAAGATATCATCGGATGATGACAAACAGCAATCCTGTCAGTCAGGAAGTACTAATACAGAATACAGAATACTAATACAGGAAGTACTAATTCTGTACTTAGTACAGAAAGTACTAAGGTTAAGGTATGGCTGGGTAAAAAAAAAAAAAAAAATGATTTCTTGATTTTAATCGACTCTCATTTTGAAGAATCAATCTTGAATCAGTTGAATCAGTTGATGAATTAACAACTTTAGCGCACCTGAACTTTGTGCCTCCCATCCAATATATCACAATAAGCTTTGTGCTTTGTTACTGCTGATATGAAACACCTCAGCTTTCAAAATTCATGAAATTCAAACAATAAATAGCTACTGTTTTGGCGCTCTTTAATGTGGCATGATGAGTAGCGCGTTCAAGCGAAGCTGCAGCGTGAAGCCCACGTGAATGCATTATCTTTTCTGCACTATTTTGCTAGTTACAGCATGAAATGAACATGAATGAACATCAGAATGTAAGTTGAAAAGTACAGTACAACTCACTGAAATCCATATTATATCTAGTGTAATTCCTCAAGATGTCAATTCACGAGTTCACAGTTACATACAATTGGAGGGAGTAAAGTTTAATGCGTATTTGGTGTGTTGTCCGGCGGGAGGGCTCCGAGCTCGGAGTTCGGCCCAAACCCAGAATACTCCCCCCCGGGTCTACCCGCCGACGGTGGAGTGACAATTCCGATCTATGCTTACGGAGAGTTCTCCCTGCGTCCGCTGTCAGACCAATGCTCACTGGACAGAAAGAGAAAACAGGAATGAGGAACATGAGTACTCGACCGGGAGATTTTCTCACTGTCCGCTGTGAGACCAAATGCTCGCTGGACGGAAGAGAAAACATAAGTGCTCTACCAGGAAAGTTCTCGCTGCGTCTGCTGTCAGACCAATGCTCGCTGGACAAAAAGAAAAAAACAGGAAAGAGACTCCAGCCTCGTCACAGCTTACACCACTCACCAGTACCTCGACGAGCTCCACCGGCACCTGAAAACAACGTTTACTTTTGCCCAACAACAGCTTCAAAAGAGTACTGAAGGCCAGAAAGCATACTATGATGGAAAGCATCACACCAGGAAATGGACGTGGGCGACAGGGTCTGGTATTATAGTTTCACTCAACCATCCCAGACAGTCTCCCATCGGCTGTCGAAGAAATTCCTGCCCCACTGGACCGGACCTCATGAGATTGTGGACAAACTCTCACCGGTGGCGTACCGAATCCAACTAAGCCGGGGACAGAAAGAGACAGTTTTCAAATGGGTCCACCGTAATCAAATTAAAAGACATGTGGCTGCTGGCAGGGAAAGGCAGGGAGGGGCTAATGCAAACTAACTCAATTGCAGTCCTTAAAGCGAAAAGACTGTCTGTCCAACTAAGGACAACCCTCGCTGACCTACCAACTCTCTCTCCCTCTCTCTCTCTTTTCTGTACCAGGATGCCTGGTAGTAACCGTGCCTTGTGACTTTTTAACAGTGCCTCAAGTGAACTCACCTTACTGCGTAGTTGAAGAAGAACCATCGTCCATCGTCTAGTCATCACTTTGATGACTACAGCAGTGTACCAGTGTACCAGGCAGTGACTTGTGGACCAGGGATATTGTTCCATTATTTTTTTTTCCAAAAATCTCAAATAAAATATTTCAACCTTGAAACAGTATCCAAACAATACGAACATCGCAAAAAGAAAGGTACAGGAATCTGTAGACTAATTACATAAGGAAAGGAAACGTCTCGGTTACGTATGTAACCCTCGTTCCCTGAGTGGTCACTCCGAGTTACGTCGGAATGACGACGAAATGAGGTTAACAGTCTAATCATGCCACCTTCACAGCTGTCTTCCAGTGCCCTGCGTAAATCTGAGCCCTTGTAAGACTTGTAAGGACGAAGGACTCCTATTTAACACAGGAATACCAAGGTACACTGGGAAGCATATCCCAAGTTAGAGGAAATATGCAATTAACACCAACCCAGAGGGGGGGGGGGGGTATTTGGAAATACACATATGACCCGAAGGAAACATATGGAGAATAGTGAGGTGTCCAGCCGCAGGTGGAATATTTCAACCTCAGGGGTGGCAAGGTGGCTTGCCAAGGGAAAGACACATGCTCAGAGAGGCTTACAGTGGAAGCTCCGGGGAGGGGCCATGCACACGGGAGGCACCTAGCCGACACCCAGGCAATAGACACTTGCGCTAGCATCAGGGGTGCTGGAGGAACTCAGGGCTTGCGGAGAAGCTCACCTGAGGAGAATATCGCACATATCCAGTCCGTGGAGTGGAATGGCGAGCAAGCGAAGACACCTGAGCGGGTCCAGTACTAGCTAGTTGAAGCGAGTACATGAGAGGACACAGGCTCCACTCGGAGATTGTAGAATCTGGCGGATGTGTTAGGTGTCGCCCAGCCTGCAGCTCTGCAGATGTCTGTTAGCGAGGCGCCATGCGCTAGAGCCCAAGAGGATGCCACACTCCGGGTGGAGTGGGCAGTCACACCAAGGGGGCACGATCGACCTTGCTGCTGGTATGCCAAAGCAATGGTGTCCACTATCCAGTGAGACAACCTCTGCTTGGAGAGATCCTTTCCCTTCAGCTTCCCACCATAACAGACAAAGAGCTGGTCTGAGGTCCTGAAACACAGCGTCCTGTCTACATAGGCACGGAGAGCGCGTACTGGACAGAGCAGTGCCAAGGCTGGGTCTGCCTCCTCCAAGGACAGCGCTTGCAGGTTCACCACCTGGTCCCGGAAGGGAGTGGTAGGAACCTTGGGCACATATCCAAGCCGGGGTCTCAGGATCACGTGAGAGTAAGCCGGCCCGAATTCCAGGCACGCTTCGTCAACGGAGAATGCTTGCAGGTCCCCGACCCTCTTGAGAGAGGCCAATGCAACCAGGAGCGCTGTCTTCATTGACAGGAACTTAAGCTCCACTGATTGCAGAGGCTCAAAGGGAGCACTTTGCAGGGCAGTTAGAACCACTGCGAGGTCCCAAGAGGGAACGAGAGGAGAGCGAGGAGGATTCAGTCTCCTCGCTCCCCTAAAGAACCTGACGATCAGGTCGTGCTTCTCTAAAGATTTACCTTCCACCAAGTCGTGGTGTGCGGCAATAGCGGCAACATAAACTTTGAGGGTGGAGGGAGATAGCCTTCGCTCCAACCCATCTTGAAGGAAGGAAAGCACGAGACTGACCGAACACCTCCGGGGGTCTTCTCGGCGAGAAGAGCACCAATTGACGAAGAGGTTCCACTTCAACGCGTAGGCGTTTCTCGTGGACGAAGCTCTAGCGGAAGTGATGGTAGCCACCACAGCTGGTGGTA
The DNA here is from genome assembly GCA_030578275.1 of Meda fulgida. Lineage (NCBI taxonomy): Eukaryota > Metazoa > Chordata > Actinopteri > Cypriniformes > Leuciscidae > Meda > Meda fulgida. Next base: position 14,919,845 of record CM060632.1, on the reverse strand, counting down.
GGGTACTCAAACCTGCCTCGTCCTGTCCAGGAGCCACACATGGAGGTTCCAAAGATCGGGACAAGGGTGCCACAGGGTGCCCCGTCCCTGAGAAAGGAGGTCCTTCCTCAGAGGGATTGGCCAAGGAGGTGCTGTCGCGAGGAGCACCAGTTCGGAGAACCAAGTCCGGGTGGGCCAGTACGGCGCAACCAGAAGGACCTGCTCCTCGTCCTCCATGACCTTGCGCAAGACCTGCGCAAGAAGGCTCACTGGGGGAAACGCATATTTGCGGCCCCGCGGCCAGCTGTGCGCCAGAGCATCCGTGCCGAGCGTGCCCTCGGTCAGGGAATAATACTGGTTGCAATGGGTCGAGTCGTGGGAGGCAAGCAGATCTATCTGTGCGTCTCCGAACTGGTCCCAAATCAGCTGAACCGACTGGGGATGGAGTCGCCATTCTCCGGGGAGGGGCTGAAGCCGTGAAAGCTCGTCGGCTGTACAGTTCAGGGCTCCGGGAATGTAAATGGCTTGAAGGGACCTCAGATGCTTCTGACTCCATAAGAGGAGGTGGCGAGCGAGTTGCGACATACGGCGGGAGTGTAGACCACCTTGATGGTTGATGTACGCTACAGTGGCGGTATTGTCTGATCGGACTAGTACGTGTTGACCCTTGAGCAGCGCCCGAAAGCGGTGCAGGGCAAGGCGTACTGCCAGCAACTCGAGGCAATTGACATGCCATAGGCGCTGGGGTCCTGTCCAGGAGCCCGCGGCAGCATGTCCATTGCACATGGCGCCCCAGCCCGTGGTGGAGGCATCTGTTGAGACAATAACATGCCGGGAAACTCGTTCCAGGGGGACACCTGCCCTGAGAAAACTGAGGTTCGACCACGGGGTGAAGGTCTGACGGCAGGTCGGTGTAACTGATACTCGGAGCGTGCCTTGTTGCCATGCCCACCTCGGGACTCGGTCGCGAAGCCAAAACTGAAGCGGTCTCATATGAAGCAATCCGAGCGGCGTCACCGCGGCTGCAGATGCCATATGCCCCAGGAGCCTATGAAAATATTTCAGTGGAACCGCACTCTTGCCCTGAATTTGTCTCAGACAAGTCAGCAGTGACTGCGCGCGCTCGCTCGTAAGCTGGGCGGACATGGCGACCGAGTCGATGTCCATACCGAGAAAAGAGATCCTCTGCACGGGGCAAAGTTTGCTCTTCTCCCAGTTGACCCGAAGGCCCAGACGAGCTAGGTGCCGGAGCACAAGGTCCCTGTGTTCGCAAACCTGGTCTCGAGAGTGAGCTAGGATAAGCCAGTCGTCGAGATAGTTCAGGATGCGAACCCCGTGAACCCGAAGGGGAACAAGGGCTGCCTCGACGACCTTCGTGAAGACGCGAGGAGACAGGGCTAGCCCGAAAGGGAGAACCGCGTACTGGTATGCCTGCCCCTTGAAAGCAAACCGGAGGAACGGTCTGTGTCGAGGAAGAATGGAGACATGAAAGTAGGCGTCCTTCAGGTCGATCGCTGCAAACCAATCCTGGGGCCGAACACATTCGAAAATGCGTTTGTCGGTGAGCATCTTGAACGGCATCCTGTGAAGGGAGCGGTTCAGCACGCGCAAGTCCAGGATCGGTCGTAACCCACCGGTTTTCTTGGGGACAATGAAATAAGGGCTGTAGAAGCCGGACCTCATCTTGGCTGGAGGGACAGTCTCGATTGCACCCTTCGCCAGCAGGGTGGCAATCTCTGCTCTCATGATGGGGGCATTGTCACCGACCAATGTGGAGCGGACTCCCCTGTAGCGGGGAGGAGACCGTGCGAACTGAATCGCATAGCCGAGCCTGATGGTTCGGGCGACCCAGCGGGACAGACGGGGAAGCTCTAGCCAGGCTTCCAGGAACTGAACCAGCGGGGTCATGCGAACCACAGGCGTCCCCCCGGAGGGGCAGTGAAGCGGAGTAACTGGCCCAGACGTGGACGGCATAGCGGCCCGGTGTGGGGGCACAGTTAACACCCACGCCCTGGCAGAGGGGGCCAGGGAAGGACCAGGGAGGTCGTCCCGCGGGGGCCTGCTCTGCCAAGGGTCTGGCGACAGAGCGGGACAAGGGCGAAGCGGTCCGTGGACGGCACGCCGTGTCAACCGACTCTGGGACAGAGGGGGACGAGGAGAGCACGGCTTGGGGGCGGCGCTCTGTGTCGTCCGAGAACTCTGTGTGCTCAGGGATGAGGGGATTGTTTCTTTCTTTAACCACATTAGGGTGCTCTCCACCCGTGGGTGAGCAGCGGGGAGTGGAGAACAAAAGATTCTCCCCCGGCCCTCCACCGGGGGAAGGAGTGGTCCTGCTACCATCTCCTGAGAAACAACCATCATCCCTGAGCAGCCCGTCTCAGGAGCGCCGCTTGGCCCGGCGTTTGGCGGGGGGCGGGGCTGGAGAGGGCTGTGGCGCCTTCCTACGGCGCGCAGCTCATCGAAGAGCCCTGGGTCTGTCCTACCCTCGTGCATGTCTCTGAGCATCTGGGCCTGGTAGACCTGCAGATTGGCCATCGCATGCAGAGAAGCAGCCGCCTGTCCCGCCGCTCTGTAAGACTTCGCCACCAGAGTAGACGAAAATCTACAGGCCTTGGATGGGTGCTTAGGCTCGCCCAGAGAAGAAATACTCTGAGGACACAGTTGCATCGCAACAGAGCGTTCAACCGGGGGAAGCCCAGTGTACCCACGGGCAGCTGCCCCATCGAGGGGAGGAAAGGCGGATGAGACCAGCGAGCGGTCCCGAGAAGACAGAGGGGTCTTCCAGGACATCGAGATCTCATCATGCACGTCCGGGAAGAAAGGTATTGGGGTTTGCCGTGGACGTGGGCCGGCGGCCTTACCCAAAAACCAATCGTCCAGCCGCGAGCGCTCAGGACAGGGTGGAGGCCTCCACTCTAGACCGATGCTCGCGGCTGCCCGGGAAAGCATCGCCGTCATCTCCGGATCAGACTCAGGCACAACCGTATGCACACCGGAAGGTGGCAGCTGCGCTGAGACCCCACTTCCAGAAGAATCGGACCCACCTTGTGATGCTGCTACAGACATAGCATCGTCCTCAACCGAAGGTCGACCCGCGGGAATCGGAGGTTCACTAGCGGGTACCGTCACAGAGGAGGGGGGCTGGGGGCGCGGACCGATAGTCGGCGCCTTGTTCCAGACCGTAACCCTCAGGTCACCCTGGCCACCAACGCTGGTAGCACCCCGCGAGGGAGCACTAGATCGGGGTGTGGATGAGGGGACTCTCACTCTTGCAAGTTCATTGAGTCTCGACCTAAGTGACAAGATGGTCATGTTCCCGCAGAGAGAACATGACTCATCGACGAGCGCTGCTCTAGCATGATCCATGCTCAAACATACTAGACAGCGCTCGTGCCCATCAGAGTCAGACACTAATCTGCCGCAACCAGAAGTGCACGGGCGAGGCATCTTTAAAAAGACGTGCCGCGTGCAAGCTCTTTTGTGAGAGAAACACTCTGAGTGTTGAAGCGCCCGGGGAGACACGCACTCACTGGCAAACCACTGCACAGATAAGCAGGAAGTACGCGCTCGCTGGAGATCGCCGTCACACCAACACCAGAGGAACTCGTTTGTGAAGCTGACAATTCAGAGATGGCTTGTGGAGTGAAGAGAAACTCTTGGCTCCGAAGCGAAAACATAACTGCATGTTGCCGGCGTCCTCCTTTTATACCCACGAGGTGGGGCGGAGTTACATCATGCAAATTCCGCAGACCCATGGCATTTCTTTGCCATTGGCTCGTTTTTTAATACTCGAAGTTGATAGGCTTTCTAAGCGAAACCCCATTTCGTCGTCATTCCGACGTAACTCGGAGTGACCACGAAAGGGAACTACATATCCCTTGACGCATATTGCGTGTCTCGCGATAGTTTCACAACAAGATTTAATATTCGTCATTGATGACGTTGAAAAGCTTCTGACTGCCGGCAAAATGTGTTAAATTAATGAATTCGATTATGAAGGATGCCGATTTGTAGATTGTGATTTTCCTTTAATACATACCTTCCGCAATCTATTTTTGGGGACAATTTCGAGCCTGGCAAATAGTGGTGGGGACATGTCCCAACCGTAAATTACGCCCCTGCTTTCATTACTTGTATTTCATTACTTACCTAGAATAATCCTTCTTGAGAGTTGATAAGAGGACCGTACGGTCGGTTCGGTGGACGAAGAGATTATTCGAGGTGCAATTAATTCTGTTAAAGGTTATTCTGAAAATTGATATAGCCTATCTGTATATTATATATATTAATAATTGATTATAATTTGTTGTGGTTAATTATCTATATATATAGAGAGAGATACAGATACAGTACATGGACTATATATTCCCTTTTTGGGCGATTTAAAATGGTAGGTAATAATGGCTCATAGCCAGTATGATTAATTGTTAATGGTTAATTATTAATTATACATTCCCCTCATTTGAGCTGATTCGCTACATGCTTTTAATTGCGATTAATCTTGATTAATCACAGAAATGTTTTTATTCATTTGTTTTTTTTTTAATTGAGTGACAGCACATGTACATTTATTCATTAAGCAGACACTTATCCAAAGCGACTTACAAATGAGAACAATAGAAGCAGTTAAACTAACAATAGGACAACAAAATGCCAGTGCTATGACCCTGTTTAATCTAATGCAGTATGTGTACTTAAAAAAAGTAATTTATTTTTTATAAAGATAATAGATATAGAATAGAAGATAAAGTGTCAGTATTAATGGATCAAGTTTACCGAAAAAGATGCGTCTTCAGACGTTTCTTGAAAATGGCCACGGACTCAGCCGCTCTGGTTGAGTTGGGCAGGTCATTCCACCAGCATGGAACACCAGAAAAGAGATTTTGTGCCTCTTTGAGATGGCACCACAAAGTGGTGTTTACTTGCAGAGCACAAGTTTCTGGATGGCATGTAAGTCTGAAGTAATGAGTTTAGGTAGGAGGGAGCAGAGACAGTGGTTGTTCTGTAGGCCAAAGTCAGTGACTTGAATTTGATGCGAGCGGGAACTGGCAACCAGTACAATTTTGTGAGGAGAGGAGTGACGTGTGCCCTCTTCGGCTCATTAAAGACCACTCTAGATGCAGCATTTTGGATCAGTTGCAGAGGTTTGACAGTGCAAGCTGGAAGACCTGCTAGGAGAGCATCACAATAGTCCAGTCTGGATAGAACAAGTGCTTGGACAAGGAGTTGTGTAGCATGCTCTGATAGGAAGGGCCTGATCCTCCTTATGTTGTATAAGGCAAATCTGCAGGACTGGGCAGTTCTAGCAATATGGTCTGTAAAGTTCAATTGATCATAAATCACAACTCCAAGGTTCCTGGCTGACCTTGATGGAGTTATGGATGACAAACCTAGCTGAATGGAGAAGTTGTAGAATAGTGTTGGGTTGGCCGGGACCAGAAGCAACTCTGTCTTCGCAAGGTTTAGTTGAAGTCCTTTATCAAGGTCCTTCATCCAGCCAGGATTGTCTGTCAGGCAGGTTGAGATGCGAGCAGCAACCGTCGGATCAACAGGCTGGAATAAGAGGTAGCGTTGTGTGTCATAAGCGTAGCAGTGATAGGAAAAGTCATGTTTCTGAATCACAGATCCTAGTGATGTCATGTAGATGGAGAAGAGAAGTTGTCCAAGCACTGAGGCATGGTATATATATATATATATATATATATATATATATATATATATATATATATATATATATATATATATATATATATACCATGTATAAAACCGCAGAATTGAGGAAAGTCTACGGGCGAAAAGAGAACTTGACAGAGCTAAAGCTAATAAAACAAGAATCACTGGCTTGGCTTTTTCATAGATGGCGAGAACTGATTTGAAATATCGTAAAGATGGGGTTTTTATTACTGAACAGATGAGTAAGGTATTTTTATTGAAGAGATAAATTGCCGTATGTAGCTCTCTAACAGAGTTGATTGTTAAGCATTATCAACTGTTAAGGGTCATTTCATTATGGGTTGTTGTAGCGCTGTGCAGGAAATTATTTTCAAGGAAAAAGCATGAGATGTTATATCTCTTAAGCCTTGTAGTGAATGTTTTATGACCAGTAGGATAACCATCATCTGCACAGTCACACTGTGTCACACAAAAAAAATTACTGCTAGAGGGCCAAAAGATACAAGTTAGTTTTTGGTTGTAACTTTGCCTATTGTTATAACTGAAAAAATGTTTGTACTTTAAAGAAAACACTTTAAAAATGCTACAGTAAATACTTGTTAATTAGTTAAATAAAATTGTGTTAATTTTTTTTATTCATTTGTTATTTATTTATTTATTTTTGCTAGACAAACTAAGAATTATCTTGTCATTTTTATATGTACAAAATATATGATTATATTTAATACAAATTATTTAATTTCTTTAAAATTTTTGTTAGCAGTGATGTGATTTGTGTGTGTGGGGGGGGGGCAATCGAGTTTAATTTTTTTTTTTTTTTAGATGACTTAAACAAGTGACATAAATGAATGAATGAATATGACTGACTGAATGAATGAATATTCTGATTTCATGATCAATATACCTGCCTACAAACTGCTGCTGTGTCTGCCACTGTTTAAGTCATGCGCATAATCTAGTCACCTCTCGCGCGTGCGTAGACAATTCGTGCGCAACTGCGCATAGTCACGGTATCGGTTTAAGTTGGAGAAAATAGACGCAGGGGAACTTAACTTTCTAGGTGTAAGGGTAGCAGTTTGAATAAATAATAAACATAGCAGTTTGAATTCTTCTCCACTTTATTATACCACACATCAGATCACTAACTCCAAAAACCCGCAACACTCCAGTACCAAGTGTGTATGACCCATTCCTATCTACGGTAAGCCCCGAGGGGAAAAAGACATTGCAGACACACATACAACGAGCACCAGTACATCATAACCGGTATTATAGTAACAGACTTTGTTGGATTCTGTCATGTACAATCCAACAAAGCCTGTTACTATAATAATAATAATAAAAAGATTTTGAGGACAGTTACACTGTATTGAGACAGTTGAGAAATAATAATATTTTTACAGTTTTCAACAATAATTGTCATTGTTGAACCCTTGCTCTTATTATGTTTCTGATTTCTCAGTTTTGTCATTATTTTAGCAAATAATTTATTGTATATGTTTTGAGACCGTTTGTTTTAAGAAGTTTTAAAGAGTTAGTAAAAGAGTAAAGTAAAAGTTAAAACGTTTTTAAGTAGACATCTATTTTTTATTAAGTATTTTTTTTGCATTAATACATAACCTCACTGTATTAATTTATAATGTATCATTATTGCGTGACATTTGTGTCAATAATCGCCAAGCACAGGTGACTTCGCGTAGTGGAAGGGGGCCCCCAAATCAAATTCTTCTTAGGGCCCCCAAAAGGCTCGGACCGGCTCTGTAGACACATGTCCCTTGGGCACTTCGGCTAACGAGCAGGTTGAAAGCCCACTCTTCAGACCACAGGCTGGCATGCCTGACACCTGGAGGTCACAGGTTCAGGTTTCCTTGAATGAGGCAAACAAAAAGGAGGAGATCAGAGACTGCCGATCATGGCGTGAAGCCCTTGTTAACGTCTCAACAAAACTGACAGCGGAGCATCACTTGAACTTGGCTCAACCCACCCATAAATAGCAGTTGGTGTGATAAGAGAGGTCGATGTCTGGCCAGATTTGATATTAACTGGTTTAATGTCTCATCCCAATACATGTTTGCCAGGAGCCAGAGCGCCAGACATCAAAGCAAATTTAAAAGTGCTGGCCAATGCTAATCGAAAATTCTCTAATATCATTATTCATGTCGGCACTAATGATGTTCGACTCCGCCAGTCGGAGATCACCAAAATTAATATTAAAGAGGTGTGTGAACTCGCAAGTACTATGTCAGGCACTGTAATTTGCTCTGGCCCCCTTCCTGTTCGCAGGAGTGATGAGGAAAAACGTCTAAACCCATCTAAGGTTAAAAATTTAATTGATGTTCAACAAATAAAACAAAGATATATAATACAGATGAGTAAATGATAAAACTTGGGTTGCTGAATATTTGATCCCTTACTTCAAAATCGCTCTTAGTTGATATGATTTCAGATTATAACCTAGATATGCTGTGTTTGACAGAAACCTGGCTAAAACCAAACGATTACATTACTTTAAATGAATCAGCCCCACAAGATTACTGTTATGAACATGAACCTCATCCGAAACGCAAAGGAGGAGGATTTGCTGTAATTTATAGTAATTTTTTCAAAACCTATAAGAAATCTAGTTTTAAATATACTTCTTTTGAAGTGTTGGTGCTTAATGTAAAAATATATAGTGTAAACGATAAATCACGTTGGAGAATTCTGCTGGCTACTGTATACAGGCCACCAGGGCACCATAAAGATTTTATCAAAGAATTTGCAGACTTTCTATCAGAATTAGTATTGACTGCAGATAAAGTACTAAGTGTTGGTGATTTTAATATACACATAGATAATGAAAAAGATGCATTGGGATTGACTTTTAAAGACATTGTAAACTCAGTTGGAGTTAGACAACACGTGTCAGGACCGACTCGTTGTCATAATCATACTCTAGATCTAATACTATCACATGGAATAGATGTTGATGCCGTTGAAATTCTGCAGCAGAGCGATGACATCTCAGATCATTATCCAGTCTCATGAAAATTACATTTAGCCAAGGCTGCAAAGCCGACTCCGTGTTATAAACATGTTAGACCTATAACTTCTGCCACTAAAGATTGCTTTATCAATAATCTTCCTAATCAGTTTCATCATCTCAGCTTAGAAAAACTTGATATTGCAACAGAAACTTTTAACTTTATCTTTTCCAGCACTTTAGACGCAGTTGCTCCGTTGCGCTTAAAGAAGATTAAAGAAAATAGTCCAACGCCGTGGTACAGCGAGCACATTCAGGCCCTTAAGAGAGTAGCCAGAAAAATGGAGCGCAACTGGAAGAAAACAAAACTAGAGGTATTTCGGATTTCATGGAAAGAGATTCCGATTGCTTACAGAGAGGCTTTAAAAGCTGCTAGATCTGCTTATTTTTCAACCCTATTAGAATAAAATAAACATAATCTTAGGTATTTATTTGAAACAGAGGCTAAACTAACGAAAAAGAAAGCTTCAAGCACAGAAGTTTCCAAGCAACACAGCAGTAATGACTTTATGAACTTCTTCACTTATAAGATCGATAATATCAAGGAGAAAATTATAACTATGCAACCGTCTACTACAGCATCGCATCAGGGAGTGCATTGTAGTCTCCCTGAGGAAAAATTTGATTCATTTGTTGCTATAGGAGAGGAAGAATTTTGCAAATTTGTTAATTCATCTTAATCAACAACTTGTATGTTAGACTAGATCTTCTTCTAAATCTCATTAATTCGTCTTTGTCTCTAGGATATGTACCAAAAACCTTTAAGCTGGCTATGATTAAACCGCTTGTTAAAAAAACGCAACTTGATCGTACAGAATGTCAATTACAGGCCAATCTCAAATCTGCCTTTTCTGTCAAAGATATTCGAAAAAGCAGTATCCTCACAACTGTGTTCCTTTCTTGAAAGAAATTATATTATATCTAAATTTAGCTTAAATTACAGCTTACATCCCCCCTCCCCCCTGTGTGTGAAACGTCTCGGTTACGTATGTAACCCTCGTTCCCTGAGTAGGGAACGGAGACGTTACGTCGGATGACGACGAATGGGGTTTCGCTTAGAAAGCCTATCAGCTTCGAGTATTACAAAACGAGCCAATGGCAAAGAAATGCCATGGGTCTGCGGAATTTGCATAACGTAACTCCGCCCCACCTCGTGGGTATAAAAGGAGGACGCTGGCAACATGCAGTTATGTTTTATCGCTGAGGAGCCAAGACTGAACTCGGGCGATCCCCGCGAACAGCGGAAGTGGCAGGAAGACGTAACGTCTCCGTTCCCTACTCAGGGAACGAGGGTTACATACGTAACCGAGACGTTCCCTTTCGTTGTCACTCCGAGTTACGTCGGATGACGACGAATGGGGTTACCAGTCAAATCACGCCACCTTCACAGCTGTCTTCCAGCGCCCTGCGAAAAATCTGAGCCCTCGAGATCTTAGGACGAAGGACTCCTATTTAACACAGGAATACCAAGGTACACTGGGAAGCATATCCCAAGCTTTAAGGGGAAATATGCAATTATCACCAACCCAGTGGGGGGGGCATTTGAAAATACACATATGACCTGATAGTAACATATGGAGAAACTCTGAGGTGTCCAGCCGCAGGTGGAATATTTCAACCTCAGGGGTGGCAAGGTGGCTTGCCGAGGGAAAGACACATGCTCAAAGAGGCTTACAGTGGAAATACACGTGTGGGGGTAGCTCATGGGAGGTACCATGCACACGGTGGCACCTAGCCGACGCCCAGGCAATAGACACTGGCGCTAGCATCAGGGGTGCTGGAGGAACTCAGGGCTTTCGGAGAAGCTCACCTGAGCAGAATATCGCACGTATCCAGTCCGCGGAGTGGAATGGCGAGCAAGCGAAGACACCTGAGCGGGTCCGGAACTAGCTGTTTGAAGCGAGAACACGAGAGGACACTGGCTCCACTCGGAGATTATAGAATCTGGCGAATGTGTTCGGTGTCGCCCAGCCTGCAGCTCTGCAGATGTCTGCCAGCGAGGCGCCATGCGCCAGCGCCCAGGAGGATGCCACACTCCGGGTGGAGTGGGCGGTCACACCAAGGGGGCACGGTCGACCTTGCTGCTGGTAAGCCAAAGCAATGGTGTCCACGATCCAGTGAGACAACCTCTGCTTTGAGAGAGCCTTTCCCTTCAGCTTCCCACCATAACAGACAAAGAGCTGGTCTGAGGTCCTGAAACACTGCGTCCTGTCTACATAAGCGCGGAGAGCGCGTACTGGACAGAGCAGTGCCAAGGCTGGGTCTGCCTCCTCCGAGGGCAGCGCTTGCAGGTTCACCACCTGGTCCCGGAAGGGAGTGGTAGGAACCTTGGGCACATATCCAGGCCGGGGTCTCAGGATCACGTGAGAACCGGCCGGCCCGAACTCTAGGCACGCTTCGTCAACGGAGAATGCGTGCAGGTCCCCGACCCTCTTGAGAGAAGCCAATGCAATCAGGAGCGCTGTCTTCATTGACAGGAACTTAAGCTCCACTGATTGCAAAGGCTCAAAGGGAGCACTCCGCAGGGCACTTAGAACCACTGAGAGGTCCCAAGAGGGAACGAGAGGAGAGCGAGGAGGATTCAGTCTCCTCGCCCCCCTCAGGAACCTGACGATCAGGTCGTGCTTCCCTATGGACTTACCTTCCACTAAGTCGTGGTGAGCGGCGATAGCGGCAACATAAACTTTGAGGGTGGAGGGAGACAGCCTTCGCTCCAACCCATCTTGAAGGAAGGAAAGCACGAGACTGATCGAACAACTCCGGGGATCTTCTCGGCGAGAAGAGCACCAATTGACGAATAGGTTCCACTTCAACGCGTAGGCATGTCTCGTGGACGACGCTCTAGCGGAAGTGATGGTAGCCACCACCGCAGGTGGTAGGGTACTCAAACCTGTCTCGTCCCGTCGAGGAGCCACACGTGGAGGTTCCACAGATCGGGACAAGGGTGCCATAGAATGCCCCGTCCCTGAGAAAGGAGGTCCTTCCTCAGAGGAATTGGCCAAGGAGGGCTGTCGCGAGGAGCACTAGTTCGGAGAACCAAGTCCGGGTGGGCCAGTACGGCGCAACCAGAAGGACTTGCTCCTCGTCCTCCCTGACCTTGCGCAGGAGCTGCGCAAGAAGGCTCACTGGGGGAAACGCATACTTGCGGCCCCGCGGCCAGCTGTGCGCCAGTGCATCCGTGCCGAGCGTGCCCTCGGTCAGAGAATAAAACTGGGCGCAATGGGATGAGTCGCGGGAGGCAAACAGATCTATCTGTGCGTCGCCAAACTGGTCCCAAATCAGCTGGACCGACTGGGGATGGAGTCGCCATTCTCCAGGGAGGGGCTGAAGCCGTGACAGCTCGTCGGCAGCACGGTTCAGGGCTCCGGGAATGTGAATAGCACGAAGGGACCTCAGATGCTTCTGACTCCATAGGAGGAGGTGGCGAGCGAGTTGCGACATACGGCGGGAGCGTAGACCACCTTGATGGTTGATGTACGCTACTGTGGCGGTATTGTCTGATCGGACTAGTACGTGTTGACCCATGAGCAGCGCTCGGAAGCGGTGCAGAGCAAGGCGTACTGCCAGCAACTCGAGGCAATTCCCATGCCATAGGCGGCGGGGTCCTGTCCAGGAGCCTGCGGCAGCATGACCATTGCACATGGCGCCCCAGCCCGTGGTGGAGGCATCTGTTGACACAACAACATGCCTCGACGCTCGTTCCAGGGGGACACCAGCCCTGAGAAAACTGAGGTTCAACCACGGGGTGAAGGTCTGACGGCAGCTCGAAGTCACTGGAACTCGGAGCTTGCCTTGTTGCCATGCCCACCTCGGGACTCGGTCGCGAAGCCAAAGCTGAAGCGGTCTCATATGAAGCAATCCGAGCGGCGTGACCGCGGCTGCAGATGCCATATGCCCCAGGAGCCTCTGAAAATGTTTCAGTGGAACCGCTTTCTTGCCCTGTATTTGTCTCAGACAAGTCAGCAGTGACTGCGCGCGCTCGCTCGTAAGCTGCGCGGACATGGCGACCGAGTCGATGTCCATACCGAGAAAAGAGATCCTCTGCACGGGGCAAAGTTTGCTCTTCTCCCAGTTGACCCGAAGGCCCAGACGGGCTAAGTGCCGGAGCACAAGGTCCCTGTGTTCGCAAACCTGGTCTCGAGAGTGAGCTATAATCAGCCAGTCGTCGAGATAGTTCAGGATGCGAACCCCGTGAACCCGAAGGGGAACAAGGGCTGCCTCGACGACCTTCGTGAAGACGCGAGGGGACAGGGCCAGCCCGAACGGGAGAACCGCGTACTGATATGCCTGTCCCTCGAAAGCAAACCGGAGAAACGGTCTGTGACGAGGGAGAATGGAGACATGAAAGTAGGCGTCCTTCAGGTCGATCGCTGCAAACCAATCCTGGGGCCGCACACACTCGAAAATGCGTTTGGCGGTGAGCATTTTGAACGGCATCCTGTAAAGGGAGCGATTCAATACTCGCAGGTCCAGGATCGGTCGTAACCCACCGGTTTTCTTGGGGACAATGAAGTAAGGGCTGTAGAAGCCGGACCTCATCTCGGCTGGAGGGACAGTCTCGATTGCACCCTTCGCCAGCAGAGTGGCAATCTCTGCTCGCATGATCGGGGCGTTGCCACCGACCAAAGTGGAGCGGACTCCCCTGTATCGGGGAGGAGACCGTGCGAACTGAATCGCATAGCCGAACCGGATGGTGCGGGCGACCCAGCGGGACAGTTGGGGAAGCTCTAACCAGGCTTCCAGGAACTGTACCAGCGGGGTCATGCGGACCACCGGCGTCCCCCCGGAGGGGCAGCGAAGCGGAGTAACTGGCCCGGACGTGGACGGCATAGCGATCCGGTGTGGGGGCGCAGTTAAGCTCCGCGCCCTGACAGAGGAGGCCAGGGAAGGACCAGCGTTCCACGGGGGCCTGCTCTGCCAGGGGTCTGGCGACAGAGTGGGACAGGGACGAAACGGCCCGTGGGCGGCACGCCGTGTCAACCGACTCTGGGACAGAGGGGGACGAGGAGAGCACGGCTGGTGGGCGGCGCTCTGGGTCGTCCGAGAACTCTGTGTGCTCAGGGATGAGAGGTTTGTTTCTGTCTTTAACCACATTAGGGTGCTGCCCACCCGTGGGTGAGCAGCGGGGAGTGGAGAACAAAGGATTCTCCCCCGGCCCTCCACCGGGGGAAGGAGTGGCCCTGCTACCATCTCCTGCGAAACAGACATCATCCCTGAGCAGCCCGTCTCAGGAGCGCCGCTTGACCCGGCGCTTGGCGGGGGGCGGGGCTGGAGAGGGCTGGGGCGCCTTCCTGCGGCTTCCTCCGCGCGTCGGCCCGGGTGGAGGCTGCTGCTTGGGCTTAGCGGGAGGGGCGGGAGCTTTAGGAGGGCGCCCTCGACGGGAAGCAGGCTGAGGCGTCTGCCCGACCGACGACGAGGCAGCAGCGGGTCGGCGGGGCAGAATGTGTCTAATGGCCTCAGTCTGCTTCTGTGCAGTTGAAAACTGTTGGGCAAAATCTTCAACTGCGCCGCCGAAGAGGCCGGCCTGGGACAGGGGCGCATCGAGCAGACGAGTCCGCTCGGAATCCCGCATGTCAGCCAGGTTCAGCCACAGGTGTCTCTCCTGGACCACCGCGGTGGACATCACCAGACCCAGGGAGCGTGAGGCTACCTTCGTCGCCCGGAGAGCGAGGTCGGTTGCGGCACGCAGCTCATTGAAGAGCCCTGGGTCTGCCCTGCCCTCGTGCATGTTTCTGAGCATCTGGGCCTGGTAGACCTGCAGAGTGGCCATAGCATGCAGAGAGGTAGCCGCCTGTCCCGCCGCTCTGTAAGACTTCGCCACCAGGGTAGACGAAAATCTACAGGCCTTGGATGGGTGCTTAGGCTCGCCCCGAGAAGAAGCACTCTGAGGACACAGTTGCATCGCAACAGAGCGTTCAACCGGGGGAAGCCCAGTGTACCCACGGGCGGCCGCCTCATCGAGGGGAGGAAAGGCGGATGGGATCAGCGAGCGGTCCCGGGAAGACAGGGGGGTCTTCCAGGACTTCGAGATCTCATCATGCACGTCCGGGAAGAAAGGTATTGGGGTTTGCCGTGGACCACGGGGGTCGGCAGCCTTACCCAAAAACCAATCGTCCAGCCGCGAGCGCTCGGGACAGGGTGGAGGCCTCCACTCTAAACCAATGCTCGCGGCTGCCCGGGAAAGCATGGCCGTCATTTCCGGATCCGAATCAGGCACAGCCGTATGCACACCGGAAGGTGGCAGCTGCGCTGAATCTTCACTTCCGGAAGAATCAAGCCCACCTTGTGATGCTGCTACAGACATGGCATCTTCCTCTGTAGCTTCAACCGAAACCCGCGGGGCACCCGAAGGTCCCGCGAGAATCGGAGGCTCACTAGCGGGCACCGTCACTGAAGAGGGGGGCTGGGGTCGCGGACACATAGTCGGCGCCTGGTTCCAGACCGTTACCCTCAGGTCACCCTGGCCACCAGCCGAAGTAGTACTCCTCGGGGGAGCACTAGATCGGGGTGTGGATGAGGGGACTCTCACTCTTGCGAGTTCACTGAGTCTCGACCTTAGTGACGCGATGGTCATGTTCCCGCAGAGAGAACATGACTCATCCACGAGCGCTGCTCTAGCGTGATCCATGCCCAAACACACCAAGCAGCGCTCGTGCCCATCAGAGTCAGACACATATCTGCCGCAACCAGAAGTGAACGGGCGAGGCATCTTTAAAAAGACGTGCCGCGTGCAAGCTCTTTTAGTGAGAGAGAAACACTCTGATGTCGAGGCGGCCGGGGAGACACGCACTCTCTGGCAAAATCACTGCACAGATCAGCAGGAAGCGCGCGCTCGCTGGAATCGCCCACAAACACCAACACCAGAGGAACTCGTTTGTAAAAAGCTGACGAACTCAGAGATGGCTTAGGAGTGAAGAGGACTTCTTGGCTCCGAAGCGAAAAAACATAACTGCATGTTGCCAGCGTCCTCCTTTTATACCCACGAGGTGGGGCGGAGTTACGTTATGCAAATTCCGCAGACCCATGGCATTTCTTTGCCATTGGCTCGTTTTGTAATACTCGAAGCTGATAGGCTTTCTAAGCGAAACCCCATTCGTCGTCATCCGACGTAACTCGGAGTGACAACGAAAGGGAACTCATGTTCTCTCCTGCTAGCACTCTTATCATGCATGAGCTGGGTTTCTGTTTTTCTCATTATGAGACAGAACTGGCCCAAAGATCTGCTCTGGTGTAGAGGGAACAAATGATCCACGGAGGGAACGAACGAGGCTGGTTCAACCACAGGTCTTGGTAATGTAATAGGGATCTTTACATTTGTATGTTTATCCTCAGTTTAAACTGATGGAGTAAAACTTATATTATATGGCCATCCATCCATTTTCCAAGCATCTTGTCCTAGGGTTGAGGAGATGCTGGAGCCTGTATCATTTTAAGATTACATGCATCTACACTTAACCTGCTATTACATGTTTTTCTGAATTACAACAACATGTTGCTGTTTTTGTATTGCATAAATGATTTTGTATTACATAAATTGCATAAGACTGGAATCCTGTAGGAAGGGCATTAAAAAGGTATTCATAATACGCAATGAAACCACAGGCATTATAAATGCATTTCTTTGCATGTTACTCCATGCAATACTGCAAAAATCTGTGCTGCTCTTTAAATACTTTTTATTGCAAACACATAGTTTACTGCATTACAATATTGTAACGGTCACCAGCTGGAGAGCCCTAAAGAGCCACCAGAGGGCACTCCACACCAGACTATTATTATTACTCCCTCACAAACTACATTTCCCATAACTCACTGCCCAGACTCATCATCACTGATTGCATTCACCTGTGTCTCATTACCCTGTTAGTCTCAGCCTATTTATACCATGTTAACTCATTCACTCACTGCAAAGTTTTGTATGTTGTTGCACTGCATTTCCCCTGGTTTCATGTCTCTTGGTTTTTGGTAGTAGTGGGCAGATTGAGGCTTCGAGAAACACTGAAACAGTTGAATCAAATGTGCCATATTGTGCCGAGGCTTTGAAACAATCCGAAACCCCTCTCCACGGTTAACCCTAGTGGTCAGAACGGTGTAATTGCAACAAAAACCCAGGCCAAACATGCATAAAAACACCTTTTACAAATCTATTGCACATTTTTTACTGAAAGTAAAAAAAAATGAAATGCAATTATCTAATCATCTAATAAGATTATCATGTGTAAATGTGTTATTTTATCAATTTTCAGGGTTTGTTTAGTTTGTTCTATGAATGGCTCACCTAAACAGGCCAATAATACGATTAACTACCTAATTTTAATTATACTAATGTCTAATTAAAACATCTACAAATGTATAAAACTGATCAGAGATCAGGTAAAACCCACAGACACTTGTTCATTGGAGACAGAGATCATCGTTCCTGGGGGTGAACCAGTGAAATTCCGAAGTGTTTCGAAACAGTTATGACGTAATGAAGCCTCGTTTACTGAAATCACATGACTCTGGCAGTTTGATACATGCTCCGAACCATTGATTTGGAACAAAAGATTTGTAAAAGCTCTGAAGCTTCATGAAGCAGTGTTTTGAAATTGCCATCACTAGTTTTGGGATTTTTTGCCTGCTTCGTGGATTACTCTTTTGCCTCTGACCCCTGTTTGTTTGTTTGTTTGTTTGTTTGTTTGTTTGGACGGCCTACCTGTGTTTTGACCTTTTGCCTGTATATTGGATTACGTGTCTGGATTGCTTCTTAATTAAAGCTGCATTTGGATCTCAATCTTTGTGTTTCGGAGCCGTTCGTTAGAAATATACTCGTTTCAAATGGCAAATAATTGTGCTTTCATAACTGTGCAAAACAATGGGTGTGTAGCTTTGAATATATATTGGATTTTGAGTTTCTTAGATAAAATATGGAAAAGCCATAACTCTTGCGCTTAGCTTTTCTTTACTTAAGTCATGCCTGTGCCGATATAAATCTTGTCACCAGATGAACTACGTAAAGGGAAATTCCACCCAGATTCAATGTTTTTAATAGTGAGTTCTTTATCCTACAGCTGTTCATGGGACGTAGGCAAATATGCGCTGCTCTGCCAAAAGCAGGAATCAAGAGATCCATCCATAACACCTTTTGGCTGTAATGCTAAAGCCTCCCAGTTTGAGATAAATGGCTAGTTAGGGCCGTTGGCCTGAGGCCAAACATGTCTCTGGACAAAACAGCTGTATCAGGCCAAAACTCGGTGTTTCCGAGTAAATTTGTGGTGATGTGCCGCCACATATTCTTAACTCTAGGTTAATGGTACACTTGTAAAAATAAAGGTTCCTCATTGGGTCTTAGAAATCTGGAGTTGCTGTATGGTTCTTTGGAGATTAAAAAAGGGTTTTGATGATTCTTCAGATCAACATATTGGTTTTTGGGGTCCAGACACTCCTAAAACTCTCCCAATGACAATATTAGCGTTCATGGAAATCAGAGAATATAGAATATATCAGATATTCTCTGATTTCCATGAATGCAATGGAAGAGTTTTCAGTGACTGACACCTCAGGCTTTTCTCTAAACTAGCTTTATTGGACAATTGAGTCTGTGAATCCAAATCCATAATATGGCTATTTTTTTGTTTTTAGATATAATTGGTTACCACAGTATTGAAGGGATTACCCATTTTTACCTTTGAACAAAATTGTGTTCTCAACCAAAACTCGCCTACTGTATAAAGGGTGAGAGCCTTTTTGTCCGAGACTGGATCATGTCCAGCTGACATAAATAGCTAAAGGATTAAATGTGGGTTGAGTTTGCCCTTTAGTTCTTGACATAAGTGTCCTTCTGTAGAATAACATTTAGAGCTTGTTTTAAATTCAGATGGTTAATTCTGGAAGTCAGCATATGTAATTTGAAGTGCCTTTTATGTCTGTAAAACCAAAATAACATTACAAAAATTAAATAAGAACTGTTTAAATAAGAACGGCAGATGATATGCAAGGCAGCACCATAAGATTAAAACCTCTTCTTTTGTTCAGTAAAAATACTGCATTGACAAACAGTTTAAATGTACAATAAAATTACAAAAGTTTCAGTGTCATTCGAATATCTTTATTTATCATATATCTTGCTAAATAAAATCCAGTCTGTTTTGCAAGAGAAAAAAGAGGGCAAAAGAGATAGTAATGTTGCATAATAGAGATGTAAGGCTTAAAAAAACATTTCCGTTCAAATAGCCAGGCTGACTTTGACCCCTCCTAGACAGACGCTAGCTATTAAAAGTCAATATCAGTAGTGCTAACACTGATATATTTCAAAACACCGCAGTTGCTGAAA
Source organism: Meda fulgida (assembly GCA_030578275.1). Classification (NCBI taxonomy): domain Eukaryota; kingdom Metazoa; phylum Chordata; class Actinopteri; order Cypriniformes; family Leuciscidae; genus Meda; species Meda fulgida. The sequence continues at coordinate 14,900,859 of CM060632.1, read as the reverse complement.
AAAATAAGTGTACTAAGGGTCTGAAATGTTCCCTTTACGTGCATTTGTAAACATGTTTATTCATCAGTTAGTTCATGTGAGAAGTAAATAGAATAAAAGATCAATTGTAATAATCTTAAAGTGCATAACCACAATGTTTCATTAAATTACATCAGTATTACATCATGAAGTCTAGCTCTAGTCTAGACCAGTGGATCTCAACCTTTGTAACTTAAAGGAAATTAATCCAGGAAACAAATTTAATCTAGTGGAAACTTTTAGTAATGCATCCAAACTAAATCTAAAATTACATTTTTTAGATATCATACTCAAATTTGTAAAAACTACTTGTTTAGAAAAGAGATCGAACTTAAGTCTTTGCTCCAAAGAATTCAACATTTATGACAGTTTAATTTGGACATTTAATTTTCAGGTGTATTCTTAAAAAGTGAATAAATGGATTATAACTGCTTAAATATAATTTATGTGATATTACATGTTTTAAAAAAATCATGATGTTACAAAATAACATTTTACTGTCTGGGGTCCCCTTATGAAAATAAATTACATTTCTCAACTAGTGTAATAAATGTCTTAATTTTAGTTTGAATGGGTCTTAAATTAAGGATAGGAAGGACGAGGTGTTCACCCTGCTTAGGGTATGTGATCAAAGCCTGGAGTGGAGCAAAAGCACGTTCCTCTCTGCACTCTAAGCGTTCTGCTATCACTCCGCTCCCGATCCATTCCGCGTTTTCCAGTCCCAGTCACGGGAAAAACTGCTCCGTGTTCACTCAAAAAGTTATTCTAATATGTTTATTTTTTTATATCACAAACATCTGAATTTATAATACTATATGTAACGGTTTGGAAAGTATTCTACACGTTTAAAAAATGTTCCAGCTGCCCTTGCTTGCACAAGCAAACAGCAGGCCTGGCAAAGTGCACCCAGGTAAAAAGAAAAAAGGGAAAGAAAGTTACAGAAAGCAACTTCTACAAACAATTTTAATTTGACAACAGTTAAAAATAATAAATAAAAGTGCATGACGTGCAAATCAGAGAACAATCAAGTGCAATATAAACATGTTTTTTGTCAGGGCATCAGTCCCGAACAGGCATCAACACCCGGTTTCAACATCTGCTTCCTCCTTCACACACGTCTTTTTGCCGTCTGGCGTGATTTAACTTCTCCCCAGTTGTTCCATGAAAACCCGCAAAACACGGAAAGCTGTGAAGTGTTAAATAAGGTTGTTTCTTCTTTGGGCTGAAACATAAAAAGGTAAGCAACAGGATTGACTGCTTTTAGTCTCCGCATCTGTCCTCCGACTGCAACTGCTAGCGCTTTCACCGGAAAAGAGACAACCCTACTTCCGGTCTCAGCGGCCATTTTTGTGAAATAGGCCTATTGCTGCACTGACGAGAATGTCTCCCAAGCGTTGTAGGTGTTGTGTAGCTGGATGTATTAATCCACATAGCTCTCTTTATTTACTCCAGAAATCCGAGGCAGCCGCTGAAGATGAGGTGGATTAATTTTGTTTTAAAAAAAAAAAAAAGCTCCCTAATCTCTACCCGAAATTTGTTTACGTCTGCTCTAATCATTTTACACCGGACTGCTTTGTGAATGAGGGTCAGTATAAAGCAGTTTTCTTTCTCCGGAGCGATAGGCCTAACGTTACTGATCACGGCCGAAATGAAAGTGAGAGCACACACTTTATGACAGCTCATCGAGTCGTTTTACGGGTATAAAATTTACCAGTTTATTTAGCACCCCCTGAAAAGGTGTGATATATTTGTTTACTGTTACAAGTGTTTTTTGTAATTCGCTGTGTATGTTGATGATAATGAAAGGGAGAGAGAGAGCGTTGGTTAAGACTTTAATGCACACTTCTTATAAGCTACTGTGTTTATTCAGCTCTTACAGTGAGGCGGACCTTCCCGTCTCTTGAATGTTTATACACCTCTCACCCTCGATCAAAGCCAGAGCAAGCGTCCTCTGCTTGTCCATTTTTTAGTTTACAATATGACAGTTTACTTAACAGCAAACCAAAGTTTTTTTTAGAGTGCTTGTGATTAGACTGACAGGACAGCGGGTGGTGGCTTAGCAACATAAAAAAACGCAGCTCACTGCTAGTTCTGTGTGATCGGGGCCAAAAAAGTCAGTGCTCGTGTTTTTGAACCTGAAAAAAAAGCATTTGGAGTGTGCACGGCCTAAAACGCACGTTTTTCTGAGCCCCAAAAAGTGACAATTTAAACATGCTGTAATAAATGATCTGTTTGGTATTTTGAGCTAAAACTTCACATACACATTCTGGGGACATTAGAGACTTATTTTAAATATTGTGAAAAGGGGCACAATAGGTACAATACAATCATTTAATACATTCCTCCTTAAATATAACCTTTTTGGCATCAGGGTTCATTAAAATGGAGTCAAAAAACCTATATATAGAACCCCAGTGAACCTTTTTTTTTGAATGCTTGCAAATTCATTTGAAAAAAAAAAAAGAATTATCTTGAGGGCCCCTTTGAGTTTACTGCAGACACCACTCCCTTGTTTGAGAACCACTGGTCTAAATATATATATATAAATAAATATTAATTAATTAATTAATCGAAATATCTGGGCATGTGACCGAAAAAGGCCAATGGAAAAAGCACCCATGGTGTGTTTCCCATGAGCTGAACTTTCAGAAAACTTTGAGTACTTTTCAAGAGCATCAATTATGTTATTGTGCTTTTGTTCATCGTTACAGGCAATAAACAAGCCACTGTCATAACAAAATCTGTGTCAGGACAACATTAGACACAAATTGTGAGAGAATGGAGGAAATGAATAGAAAGAATGAAAGAGAAAGGTTCAATTAAAGAGTTTATGACAATTAGTGTCTCATACTTGAATGGCATGACAGTATAGTGAGTAAGTGGACAGGAATTGTGGGTGATTATATCTTACTGCATGAAGCTTTAATACAATAGAGACAGTGTTTTGAGTCTCTATTGAAATACATCTTGCAAGCATTCGCATGGGCAACACTTGCTCCAGAATACCGTTTCTGATTGGACAACTGTAATCTGAATTGTTGATGCACTTCATTTAACATTCTGAACAAATCAAAATGCTTCATCCACTTGGAGGATAACGTAAAAACTGTCAATTAACGCAAGACTGTCTGACTTGCCAAAATCTTTTTAAGTTTCATGTCTGAGAGCAATTGAAAAAAGCGAAAACACATTATGTTTGAACTGACCATGTTGCTAAGCCAATGCTGTTTTTTTTTCTTAGAGAGGAAGCTTTACTGTACTGTAAATAATATACTTTACAGGTAAAATGATAGAATAACTCAAATAAGTAATATTTAATGTGTACATGTTTATTAATTTGGCATCCAGCCATTTAAGGGCCTGTTTGCGCCTGGTCAGTGTTGACGCCACATACATGTGTTTCCGCAAAACGAATATAAATCCGATCTTCGATTCCCGCGCTATATGTAAATTTAACGGAATTCACGTCAACGAAAGCTTCAAGATCAAAGATCAATCTCACTACTTTTAATGTAGATGATTGTGTGTTGAGAGTCTGCGACTTATTTTCTGTGTCATTTGCGGCAGTTTGCATGTTGGCTTGCGGAAGAGATACTCAGATACTCCCCTGCGGCGTTTTGTGTTGCAGTAGCACTGTCATATCTGGCCACAACATGTCATATAGCCTATAACATGCTCTTACACATTTATTTTTTACCATTTTGGAGTAAAATTAACATGTGGTATCAACAACCAGATGCATTTACACTCTTCCAGTTTCGTCTGGAATACGTCTCAAATCTTCCTGAAGTGATTTGACTGATCGTATTTAAATCTGTATCAAAAATGTTTCGAAAGGGCATTTATACATGATCTTCTCATGATCAGATACCTATCTGATCAGAGAAAATGCAGGAAGTGAATAGGGGTAAACAGGACCTAATACATTAAATGTAGGCCTACTCATTTTTCATATTGGCCTTTGGAAAAGTGTCTTTCAAAGTCAAACTTTTAAAGACTAGACTTTGAATGATGTGCAAGAATAAGAAGGATTAAAGCATCACAGAGACTAGCAAACAAGGTGTAAAAGACATTTAAGAAAGATCAAAGAGGAACAGAAAGGGTGGGACTGGTAAGTCAACATCAAGATTAACCTGTGAGCTGAGGAAGGACCAGAGGGGGGGTTGGGATGAAAAGGAGTGGACCATGAGTCGAGCGGGACTGCAGAGGAGACAAAATGAGAAAAGGGAGCAGAGAGCCAAGGGGATTGGAAGGAAGTTGTACATCCAAGAAATGGAAACATTTTCGACACTAAAATGGCCATAAACTCCCCAAGAGAGGTCAGGGTTATAGAAAACGTCTGGGGAGATTCAAAGAGGCAAGAAGGCTGTCAGCACAGCCATGGGGAACCAAGGTGCAACAGGTTCAGCAGAACTCAGAGAGAAGGGTGAGTCTGCTAAAGAAAAAAGATGTGGTTTATTTATGCGCACAGGGAGGCCAAGAGGAAAAGATACACACAGAGCTGATCTTCTGGGATTTCCATGCACAACCATCTCTAGGGTTTACAGAGAATGGTCCAAAAAAGAGAAAATATCTAGTGAGCGGCAATTCTGTGGGCGAAAATGCCTTGTTGATGCCAGAGGTTAGAGGAGAATGGCCAGACTGGTTCAAACTTATAGAAAGGCAACAGTAACTCAAATAACCACTCGTTACGACCGAGGTCTGCAGAAGAGCATCTCTTACCACATAATACATCAAACCTTGAAGCAGATGGGTTACAGCAGCAGAAGACCACACCGGGTGCCACTCCTGTCAGATAAGAACAGGAAACTGAGGCTACAATTCGCACGGGCTCACCAAATTTGGACAATAGAAGATGCCTGGTCTGATGAGTCTCAAATTCTGCTGGGACATTCAGATGGTATAGGATTAGAATTTGACGTAAACAACATGAAAGCATGGATCATGCTGTCCTGCCTTGTTTCAATTGTTCATGCTGGTGCTAGCGTGTGATGCTGCAGGGGATATTTTCTTGGCATACATTGGGCCCATTACTAAATGAGCATTGGCCATATTGTTATTTATCATGTCCATACTTTTATGACCCACGTGTAACCATCTTCTGATGGCTGCTGCCAGCAGTATAACACGCCATGTCACAAAGCTCAAATAATCTCAAACTGGTTTCTTGAACATGAAAATGTGTTCACTAAACTCAAATGGCCTCCACAGTCACAAGCTCTCAATTCAGTAGAGCAGCTTCGGGATGTAGTGGAACTGGAGATTAACATCATGGATTTGCAGCCGACAAATCTGCAGCAACTGCGTGATGCTATCATGTCAATATGGACCAAAATCTCTGAGGAATGTTCCCAGCACCTTGTTGAATCTGTGCCACAAAGAACTAAGATAGTTCTGAAGGCCAGTACCAACAAGGAGTTCCTAATAAAGTGGTCAGTGAGTGCATATAAGTCTTTGGGAAGTGCTGGAGGAGATACAAGATCCATACAAGATCTTGACCAAAAAAGTAACGCACCTATCAATGTCAATAACATCACAACATTTATTTCAATCAAGAGGTGAACCAATTTTTGGTCAGGATCTTGTCTTGACAATGCAAGAGTCCATCACTCTGGAAAGTCTCCTCCAGCACATCCCAAGGACTTTCAATGAATTTAAGGTCTGAACTCAGAGGTGCCAATTCATGTGAATGATTCTTCATGCTCCCTCCAAACCATTCTTTCCCAGTTTGAGCCTGATTACTTTTGACATTGTCATCCTGGAATATGGCCATGATGTGTCTTCCTACATGCTTGTTTAAGAAATGAAAAGCTACACACTCCATCCATTAGGGTTAGAAGAACTGTTCCCAAACATATAACATGATAGAAACTATCATAGGATAATCACTGCAATTATGATCCAATCATTGACTCTTAAGCATTTGCCTTTGAACGGTGACTTTTTTTTTGACCAGGCAGTGTATGTAGTACTGTTTTTTTATTAATAATAATAATTGTATTTATTTTTTAAATAAAAAAATGTATACAGGTCCTTCTCAAAAAAATTAGCATATTGTGATAAAGTTAATTATTTTCCATAATGTAAAGATAAAAATTAGACTTTCATATATTTAGATTCATTGCGCACCAACTGAAATATTTCAGGTCTTTAATTGTTTTAATACTGATGATTTTGGCATACAGGTCATGAAAACCCAAAATTCCTGTCTCAAAAAATTAGCATATTTCATCCGACCAATAAAAGAAGTGTTTTTAATACAAAAAGAACAACCTTCAAATAATTATGTTCAGTTATGCACTCAATACTTGGTCGGGAATCCTTTTGCAGAAATGACTGCTTCAATGCGGCGTGGCATGGAGGCAATCAGACTGTGGCACCGCTGGGGTGTTATGGAGGCCCAGGATGCTTCGAGAGCGGCCTTATGTTCATCCAGAGTGTTGGGTCTTGCGTCTCAACTTTGTCTTCCCAATATCCCACAGATTCTCTATGGGGTTCAGGTCAGGAGAGTTGGCAGGCCAATTGAGCACAGTAATACCATGATCAGTAAACCATTTACCAGCGGTTTCGGCACTGTGAGCAGGTGCCAGGTCGTGCTGCAAAATAAAATCTTCATCTCCATAAAGCTTTTCAGCAGGTGGAAGCATGAAGTGCTCCAAAATCTCCTGATAGCTAGCTGCATTGACCCTGCCCTTGATAAAACACAGTGGACCAACACCAGCAGCTGACATGGCACCCCAGACCATCACTGACTGTGGGTACTTGACACTGGACTTCAGGCATTTTGGCATTTCCTTCTCCCCAGTTTTCCTCCACACTATGGCACCTTGATTTCGGAATGACATGCAAAATATACTTTCATCCGAAAAACGTACTTTGGAACACTGAGCAACAGTCCAGTGCTGCTTCTCTGTAGCCCAGCTCAGGCGCTTCTGCCGCTGTTTCTGGTTCAAAAGTGGCTTGACCTGGGGAATGCGGCACCTGTAGCCCATTTCCTGCACACGCCTGTGCACGGTGGCTCTGGATGTTTCTACTCCAGACTCAGTCCACTGCTTCCGCAGGTCCCCCAAGGTCTGGAATCGGTCCTTCTCCACAATCTTCCTCAGGGTCCGGTCACCTCTTCTCGTTGTGCAGCGTTTTTGCCACACTTTTTCCTTCCCACAGACTTCCCACTGAGGTGCCTTGATACAGCACTCTGGGAACAGCCTATTTGTTCAGAAATTTCTTTCTGTGTCTTACCCTCTTGCTTGAGGGTGTCAATGATGTCCTTCTGGACAGCAGTCAGGTCGGCAGTCTTACCCATGATTACGGTTTTGAGTAATGAAACAGCCTGGGAGTTTTTAAAAGCCTCAGGAATCTTTTGCAGGTGTTTACAGTTAGTTAGTTGATTCAGATGATTAGGTTAATAGCTCGTTTAGAGAACCTTTTCATGATATGCTAATTTTTTGAGATAGGAATTTTGGGTTCTCTTACGAGAGGTTCTCTCGTATTGCGTAAGTTTAGCTTACGCTACGAGAAAGATTCATCTTCTCGAGATATTGAAGCCAAAAAATTATCCTTAATTTTGTATTCATTGTCAACGCAGTGCAGCAGCTAGCAGACCTAGAGCAGGCCATCTCGCGTGCTCATAGGCTGCCCTGCGGGCAACTGCTGCAGCCTACCAGGGAGCCCGGCGTGACGTCACGCCCAATGAAGGGCGCCTGCGCCTTCATAGCGTCACAGCCCGCCAGAATGGGCGTGGCTTAGCGTATAAAAATAGGGGCTGTAGGCTGACATCCCTCATTTTTCGTCTCTTCAGCGAGCTCTTCGCATCGCTGGATAAAGCCACCGCCGCCGTTGAACAAGCGAACAGCCAGCTTAGGACAGCGCTGAGGAAGCCGGCCGTCTCGCCACCTTCAGCCATCCGTGCGAGCTACGCTATCCGGCGACGTATCCTTTACTTACTTATTCTAAAAGAGCAGCGAGTGTCTTTTTTAAGATGCCTCGCGTTTCCTCCGGCTCGTGTAGGGCCCCGCTCAGCGACGGAGACCGCCATGTCATCTGCGCTCTCTGCCTGGGCCTTGAACATGCGGAGCTAACCCTCGGACACGGGGGCTGCGAGTTCTGCGAAGCGCTTCCGCTGTCGACCCTGCGGGCTCGACTCGAAGCCTTCAACTCGGAAGCAGTCACTCCGCCTTGTCCGGGACCGCGCAAAAAGAAGCGCCGCTCCCAGAGACAGCCGGAAGCTGTGGCCACAGCGACTCGCTCGCCGGAGGACCTCCCTCGAGCTTCGCCTTCACCTCCCCACCTTACCGACGCGCAGCTGCCGCTTACGAGCCTCAATGCCGTCGCATCTGAAGATGAGGTCGAGGAACACGCCACAAGGGACTGCTGCTCCATCCTGGCATCGGATAGCGAGGAGTGGTCACTTCGCTCCGACTCCTCGTCGATCCAGGAATCCGGCCGTACCCGCGCTGGAGCTGACGCGGAACTGATTCGCCTGTTAACACAGGCTGTTGACCGACTCGGGCTCGAGTGGTCGCTGCCGAAGGAACCCGTGCCGAACAGGCTCGACGGATGTTTCCTCCAGAGCCGCCGTCGTCCAGGTCAGCGAGCAGGCCCGCCCCGTTCCTGCCTGAACTGCACACGGAGCTAACAAAGTCTTGGAATGCACCGTTCTCCTCTAGACTTCAGTCCCATGCCTCCGCGTCGCTCTCCCAAGTGGACGGCGCCGCCGAGAGAGGGTATGCGGCTATTCCCCCGGTGGAAGAGGCGGTCGCAGCGCACCTTTGCCCGCCCTCCGCGAGATGGCGGTCACGGTCAGCCCTCCCGTCAAAAGCCTGCAGAGCCACGTCCGCCTTGGTCGGCCGCGCTTACGCCGCCTCCGGCCAGGCCGCGTCTGCTCTCCATTCCATGGCTGTGTTACAGATCCTGCAAGCCGACCTCCTCCGGGAGTGGGACGAGAAGGGCCGGGATCCAGCAGCGGTCACAGACTTGAGAAGTGCGACGGATCTCTCTCTCCGCGCCACCAAAACAGCAGCTCAAGCCATCGGATGAGCCATGGCCGCTTTAACCGTCACAGAGAGGCACCTCTGGTTGACGCTTGCGGATATGAGGGAAGCTGAGCGCGCCACTTTTCTGAACGCGCCGCTCTCCCCCACTGGTCTCTTCGGCCCAGCGGTGATCGGGATCGTTGACCGTTTCTCCGAGGTACAAAAGACCACACAGGCCATGAACCTCTTCCTGCCGCGACGCTCAAGCTCCGCTACAGGCCGCTCTCATGAGAAGCAAGGCCAGCCTCCTGTACGAGCCAACACACAGCGTCCAGCACAGCCCCAGCCTTCGCAGCGACGCCAGGGCGGCCGCCCTAGGTCACGCTCAGACAGCCGTCACAGACCGCCACCCCCCAGAGGGCCTCGGCAGAAGATTGTGTTAAAGTCTGAGCACGTGAAGCCCTCCTAACAAAGAGAGAGAAAAGACGCGCGTGTCCCGCTGCGGCTGGTCCGCCGTCAAAATTCATTTCCCTGTCAGTCCCCTACAAACAGGCTACTGCAGGGGTTCATTTAGCAGCCAACGAGCCGGTTTATTCACCCTCTCGCCTGCACACAAACGCCGTTTTCACGGCGAACCAGAGAAATCTAAAAAAGAGTACAATATCTGGTCCGGCTCGCGCCGGTGGTGTTTTAAGTGTAGTGAAGGTGCCCAAGCCCCAGTGTTCAGCCCTACACACAAGCACATCAAATCTCAGGTCGATCACAGAGCACACTCTCATAAAGCGCAGAAAAGCCGCTCGAGTGTTGAATGTAAGAAATGTGTCCACAGGTCTGTGCCCACTATCTGCCCGCTCTGTTACACGGTCAAAGAAGCAGGTTATGAATGTGAGTCTCGTGCCCCCTGGAGAGCGTTCACGCTTACTAAACACCTCCCCTTGGGCGCCGCCCGCGCGTTTAAGTGTTATCACGAAATGCAGGGCAGTGATAAGACGCTCCCCATCCAGTGCGACCGGGGCGTCGAACACACTTGTAAGTCTCGTGCCCGCGCACACGCGCTCACGCTTACAGGAAGGTTTTCCGCCCAGAGCGCTGCTCGCGCGGCAAAAAGTGAAAAGAAAATGTTCCCCATCCCTTATGATTGGGACATCTCACATAAATCAGCCGTTTTCGGGTTTCAGCGAGCAGCCATTGCCCAGAACCGACAGCGCGCGCGCCGCGTTTTCGGCTCCGGTTCAGTTTCACAAGCCAGCGAATGGCAGCGAGTTGAACACGGAGGCCATTCGCCCCCTAGCGGCTCACATAGCCGCGTGGGAAAATATCCCAGGGATTTCAGAATGGGTGTTGGGCATAATAAAGCAGGGCTATACACTCCAATTCCGTCGGCGTCCCCCGCGCTTTCGAGCCCGGACCGCGACGAGAGTGAATGCGGAAGTAGCACACCTACTTAACGCAGAAATAGCGAAGCTGCTATGCAAAAGGGCCATAGAAAAGGTACCGCCTTCTCTGAGCGAGTCAGGCTTCTACAGCCGATATTTTCTCGTACCCAAGAAGGACGGAGCCTTCAGACCTATCCTAGATCTGAGACATTTGAACAAAGCGCTTGCGAAAAGACCGTTCAAAATGCTTACGACCAGAAAAATCCTCGCGCACGTTCGCCCGAGGGACTGGTTTATTTCTCTAGATCTGAAGGATGCCTATTTTCAGATTCAGATAATACCCCGTCACAGGCAATTTTTGAGATTCGCCTTCGACGGTCAGGTATATCAATACACCGTCCTGCCGTTCGGCCTGTCTCTAGCACCCCGTACATTTACGAAGTGCATGGACGCGGCGCTCGCCCCCCTGAGGAGTCAGGGGCTGCGAATAATGAACTATCTGGACGATTGGCTGATATTGGCGCAGTCAGAGACAGAACTGCTATCTCACAGAACAGTGCTTCTCAGTCACCTGGAAAGTTTGGGTCTCACGGTCAACTGGACCAAGAGCTCATTAATGCCCAGCCAGTCGATTGCCTTTTTAGGAATAGAACTGGATTCTGTGGCCATGACGGGTCGTTTATCGACACAGCGCGCGCGCCGTGTTCGCCACCTAGCCGCATCTTTCCAGAAGGGCAGCTTTCTCCCTTTGAAAACGTTTCAAAGGATGCTAGGCGGTATGGCATCAGCTGCAGCGGTGCTTCAGCTGGGCTTACTGCGCATGCGCCCGCTCGAACGCTGGTTGAATGCTCGCGTGTCTCGCCGAGCTTGGGTTTCTGGCGGCCAGAAAATCAGAGTGACTCAGACCTGCATAGCGGCTCTGCGGCCTTGGTTAGTAGCCGATTGGTACCAGCAGGGAGTGACGATGGGAACCTTCTCTTATCGGAAAGTCGTTTCGACAGACGCGTCCAACTCGGGATGGGGCGCGCTGTTCGAGGGCAGGCCGGTCTTTGGCCAGTGGTCAGACCAGGAGAAGTGTTTTCACATAAACTGTCTGGAAATGATAGCGGTCGAGAACGCGCTGAAGTGCTTCCTCCCGTTCATACAGGACCAACATGTTCTTGTCCGCTCGGACAACATGTCTGTGGTGTCCTATATAAACCGTCAAGGCGGTGTCAGATCCAGAAATCTCTGCAATCTGACGGAACGCCTCCTTATTTGGTCACAGATGCACCTGCGCTCGCTGAGGGCGGCGCATGTGCCTGGCCATCTAAACGACGGCCCAGACAGACTATCCAGGGACAATGTTCCCCCAGGGGAGTGGTCCCTGCACCCCCAGACGGTCCTGAAACTGTGGCGCCTGTTCAGCAGGGCGGAAGTCGACCTATTTGCGTCGAGAGACAACGCTCAATGTCCGAGGTTCTTTTCAAAGGACGAGGACGCGTTGGCCCAGGTTTGGCCCAGCCTCCCACTATATGCTTTCCCTACGGTCTCTCTGTTGCCACAGGTGATCAAGAGAATCAGGGAAACGCGCCACCCAGTGCTCCTCATAGCCCCGCGTTGGGAGAATCAGAATTGGTTCCCGGAACTAGCACGGCTGTCACGCACAGCTCCGTGGCCGATTCTGGTGAGGGCGGATCTCCTCTCTCAGGCTCGCGGTACGATCTGGCATCCCCATCCAGACCGCTGGTCTCTGCACGCATGGTTGATCAACGGGTACTCGTTACCCTGCCAGAAGGAGTGATGAACACGATCACGCAGTCTAGAGCTCCTTCCACGAGAAGGCTCTACGCGTCTAAATGGTCGGTGTTCTCCAGATGGTGCACCGTCAGAGGTCTGGACCCTCGGACATGCGAGGTGGCGCATCTGCTCACTTTCCTACAAGAGTTCTTGGATAAGGGGAGATCCCCATCCACACTCAAAGTATATGTGGCGGCCGTTGCAGCGTTCACAGAACCGACGCACGGCCAATCACTAGGAAGGCATGAATTGGTCATCCGCTTCCTTAGAGGAGCTAGAAGGATGAACCCGCCGCGCCCCCCGTCGGTTCCTGTGTGGGATCTTTCATTGGTCCTCGAGGCCCTGAAAGCTTTTCCATTTGAGCCACTAGAATCCATGGAGTTGAAATACCTATCTCTGAAAACCGTTTTCCTGACTGCACTGTCGTCAGTGAAACGTGTGGGGGACTTGCACGCGCTGTCTGTCAACGCGTCGTGTCTCGAGTTCGGGCCGAACGACTCTAAAGTCATCCTCAGACCTAGACATGGCTATGTTCCTAAGGTGATGGGCACTCCATTCAGAGCGCAAGTTATTTCACTATCAGCTCTGCCAGCTTCTGACAGTGAAAACGATGTGAATCCCCTGTGCCCTGTCAGGGCGCTGAGGTGTTACGTTACGCGCTCCGCCTCCTTCAGGCGTTCAGAACAGCTCTTTGTTTCATTTGGTGGGCGCACCAAGGGTCTCGCCGCCTCGAAACAAAGCCTGTCCAGATGGATAGTGGACGCTATAGCAATGGCATATGCGTCAACAGGTCTGCAATGCCCTCTGGGCATCAGGGCTCATTCCACGAGGGGCGTTGCCTCATCGTGGGCGTGGTCCAGTGGGATTTCTATCCATGACATATGTGTAGCGGCGGGCTGGAGCTCCAACCTAGAAGTTCCCGCCTTGCAGGCTAAACTTTTGTCAGTCTAAAGGAGATGTGTATTCTGCCCAGATCTTCCTGCTCAGATCACTCTCTCGTGACTCAGTTCTCCTGGTTGAACTGCACCAGTAGGGTATGTGCCATGTGCCTATACAGACCAGCGCGCTGCTCTGTATTCCCTATGTGTGCTTAGATGCAAGTGATGGCCCGCATGGCTGGCCACCTTATTTCTTCCATTTATTGGGTTCCTCTGAAAGTTTGGGGACTCACGGTGGATGCTTGGCGCGCACGGCGTTGACAAATTGTTCCCGTAGCGTAAGCTAAACTTACGCAATACGAGAGAACCTCTCGTAAGAGAACGATACTCGGTTACTTGCGTAACCTCGGTTCTCTCTAGAGAGGGAACGAGTATTGCGTAACCGGCCGTGCTCGCGCCACGAGCGACTTTGCTTCAGTCGACGAAAAACCAGGGATGTCAGCCTACAGCCCCTATTTTTATACGCTAAGCCACGCCCATTCTGGCGGGCTGTGACGCTATGAAGGCGCAGGCGCCCTTCATTGGGCGTGACGTCACGCCGGGCTCCCTGGTAGGCTGCAGCAGTTGCCCGCAGGGCAGCCTATAAGCAGGCGAGATGGCCTGCTCTAGGTCTGCTAGCTGCTGCACTGCGTTGACAATGAATACAAAATTAAGGATAATTTTTTGGCTTCAATATCTCGAGAAGATGAATCTTTCCCGTAGCGTAAGCTAAACTTACGCAATACTCGTTCCCTCTCTAGAGAGAACCGAGGTTACGCAAGTAACCGAGTATCGTTTTCATGAGCTGTATGACAAAATTATCAGTATTAAAACAATAAAAGACCAGAAATATTTCAGTTGGTGTGCAATGAATCTAAAATATATGAAAGTTTAATTTTTATCATTACATTATGGAAAATAATAAACTTTATCACAATAGGCTAATTTTTTGAGAAGGACCTGTATGTATGTATATATATATATATATATATATATATATATATATATATATATATATAGTTATATTTCAGATATATTTTGTCATTTGTACAGACACAATTTCTGAGCATGAATGATTTCAAATCATGTGGCTTGTTTAGAGTGTTTTAGTCTACTTTTCCAAGCAATCCAATTTACATTTTTTCACTTCGATCAGTAACCTCTAGCAACCATAAATGCCCTATTAACCACTAACATCCTAGCAACAAAACGTATACCTACATCTGTGTCATCTCAATCAAAACAAAGTCAGAATAAATTCTCAGATCTCATATATATCAGAGTTTCCAAGAAAGAGACTGTACGGCTCATCAATGCCTTCTTAAGCCGCAAAATAGATTCAAATAGAATATTTTTCTTTCTTGATCTTCCACGAGAGAAGATAAACCCTGACCTCTTCAGAAAGGGTCTGAAGCCTCTTAGATTACCTAGCTCACCACTAAAACTCAATCAAATAAGCTTTTGTCAGGCTGTAGTGTCTGGCGAGAGTGAGTGAGCGCCACAGTGACCTTTCTACAATAGCAACTGTTCTACAATGTGAACTATTGAGCTTAACAGCAGCGAATAAGGCCTGTCCATTCTGAGGAGACAATTACATTCTCTAGGAAAGCAAGAGCCTACTCTGCGGCCAACCATCAAATACACAGGCTTTTCTGGATTAAAGCAGTCTTTCTGGCCTTTGCGAGGTCATCAGCTTTAAGGTGATGGAGCAGCAAAGACAAACAGCAGAGCCATTGTAAAATTCTTGTGGCATCAGAGCTATCACAACAAGCACAGAGCCGCACAGACACGGGGCCAAAATCAACAAGCTCTCCATTCCTTTGGAACAGTCCAACATGATATTTACATTGGAAGAACACGAAGAAACGTACTTTGTGAACATGATCATAGAGACGAGTAAAGGTTACAGATTTAGGGCAATGCTCGGTAGATTTTGACCATGACGCTTTTCAGAGACAAACTCTGTGAGGCTGCATACAATGGATGATGTGTTTGATGGATCGTCTTGGCCGTCTGTTCTGGCCACACACACGAGAGAAATAAACCACTATGGAGATGGCCTGAATAAATGATGTGTGCATGTCTAACTTAGTTGACATACGTACAGTACGGATCTCTGTGCAGTCCAAAAAGGGGGATTAACCAGCGGGTGGGATGATGGGAGGGCGTACGTATGCGTTTAAGTGGCGAGGGGGTGTGGGTCAAAGGCCAGACCCAGAAGAGGATTGATATTTGAACAATCCTGTTTTTCTTGTCTTTCAGAAAGGCTGACTGCTTCCTCGTGTTGTCGAGATCTGTCATGATATTAAAATGCCTTCAGGGGCCCCTTCAGATTAACTCCCTGTGAAAACCAAGAGGATGTCTCTGAACATTTATGGGGGTTTAAAGAAATATTTTACTCAAAAATGAGAATTCTGTCATTATTTCATCTTCCCGTCATCTAAATCCACATGACACAATAAAGCCCCATAATCGTTTTACAAGTCTTTTTTAAGACTTTACAAGAATTTTAAGTCAATATTCAGTTACAACAGTTCAGTTCACAAAACTGATCTGAATGATTCATTCAAAAATCATTAGTTAAGA
Source organism: Meda fulgida (assembly GCA_030578275.1). NCBI lineage: Eukaryota > Metazoa > Chordata > Actinopteri > Cypriniformes > Leuciscidae > Meda > Meda fulgida. Next base: position 14,885,211 of record CM060632.1, on the reverse strand, counting down.
GCTCACTTGATTTTCAGTGAATAACAACTTCAAGGTATGGTTTTAGTACACTTGGAATATAGTAGTATTAACTACTTTTACAATATTTTATGGTGTTTATGTTGTTCTCCCATTCATTGTTATAGCATGGAAAGCACTAGTAAATTATATATATATATATATTTATATATATATATATATATAGACATCATGCGCAGACCGTGATGCCGCCAGGAACACAGTAATCTTTGATCTGTGGTCCCAGTATTTGCTCTGCCACTTTATTGGTCAACAGGGTCATTTTGGAGGTTTGGCAGTCTTTCCTGACCTTCTTCTGTTCCCAGACAGACAGCAAATTGACAAATGAAAAGACTGATAAACAAACACGCAGACAGCTTCATAGGACATCTGAACACGCTAAGATCCGCTACAGTGCCCTCGGCTTCGTGGGCCAGACGGTCATGCCAACCATCTTGGCAGTGCACGCTGTATGCCACCCACATCAACAGAACCCTAACCCATCCAGAAGAAATCAATAATGTGGATTCGTTCACATGCTTTGACGTAAATGTTGCATGAACTGACAATTTGAAAAATTTCCAGAAAAACATCAAGGTGGTTTTGGATCTATTCAGTTTTCCATCTCCAATAACAGTAAAAGTTGAGAAGTTCAGTTTGCGAGGACATTATTGCACTTATGGCAACATTACAGGTCCTCAAAAAATTAGCATATTGTGATAAAGTTCATTATTTTCCATAATGTAATTATAAAAATTAAACTTTCATATATTTTAGATTCATTGCACACCAACTGAAATATTTCTGGTCTTTTATTGTTTTAATACTGATAATTTTGGCATACAGCTCATGAAAACCCAAAATTCCTGTATCAAAAAATTTGCATATTTCATCCGACCAATAAAAGAAGTGTTTTTAAATACAAAAAAAAAAGTCAACCTTCAAATAATTATGTTCAGTTATGCACTCAAAACTTGGTCGGGAATCCTTTTGCAGAATGACTGCTTCAATGCGGCGTGGCATGGAGGCAATCAGCCTGTGGCACTGCTGAGGTGTTATGGAGGCCCAGGATGCTTCGATAGCGGCCTTAAGCTCATCCAGAGTGTTGGGTCTTGCGTCTCTCAACTTTGTCTTCACAATATCCCACAGATTCTCTATGGGGTTCAGGTCAGGAGAGTTGGCAGGCCAATTGAGCACAGTGATACCATGGTCATTAAACCATTTACTAGTGGTTTTTGCACTGTGAGCAGGTGCCAGGTCGTGCTGAAAAATGAAATCTTCATCTCCATAAAGCTTTTCAGCAAGTGGAAGCATGAAGTGCTCCAAAATCTCCTGATAGCTAGCTGCATTGACCCTGCCCTTGATAAAACACAGTGGACCAACACCAGCAGCTGACATGGCACCCCAGACCATCACTGACTGTGGGTACTTGACACTGGACTTCAGACATTTTGGCATTTCCTTCTCCCCAGTCTTCCTCCAGACTCTGGCACCTTGATTTCCGAATGACATGCAACCACTGAGCAACAGTCCAGTGCTGCTTCTTTGTAGCCCAGGTCAGGCGCTTTGCCGCTGTTTCTGGTTCAAAAGTGGCTTGACCTGGGGAATGCGGCACCTGTAGCCCATTTCCTGCACACGCCTGTGCACGGTGGCTCTGGATGTTTCTACTCCAGACTCAGTCCACTGCTTCCGACAGGTCCCCCAAGGTCTGGAATCGGTCCCTCCACAATCTTCCTCAGGGTCCGTTCACCTCTTCTCGTTGTGCAGCGTTTTTTCCCACACTTTTTCCTTCCCACAGACTTCCCACTGAGGTGCCTTGATACAACACTCTGGGAAGAGCCTATTTGTTCAGAAATTTCTTTCTGTGTCTTACCCTCTTGCTTGAGGGTGTCAATGATGTCCTTCTGGACAGCAATAAGGTCGACAGTCTTACCCATGATTGTGGTTTTGAGTAATGAAACAGGCTGGGAGTTTTTAAAAGCCTCAGGAATCTTTTGCAGGTGTTTAGAGTTAGTTAGTTGATTCAGATGATTAGGTTAAAAGCTTGTTTAGAGAACCTTTTCATGATATGCTAATTTTTTGAGACAGGAATTTTGGGTTTTCATGAGCTGTATGCCTAAATCATCAGTATTAAAACAATAAAACCCCTGAAATATTTCAGTTGGTGTGCAATGAATCTTAAACATATGAAAGTTTAATTTTTATCATTACATTATGGAAAATAATAAACTTTATCACAATATGCAATTTTTTTAAGAAGGACCTGTATATCTTGATGACATAGTGCAGATGAATATAAAAACACTTATAAAATGTAGGCCAAGAAAAGCATCTCTGTGGAGGACTAGGGTGCAGCAGCTGTTGTTCTCTCTTCATTTTAATAATAAAGTTTGTTGTTGGCGCCCTCTGTTGGGTAAGAGTTCTCGACACAACTAAAGCATACTAACGACACTGTTGTCTCGGTCCTGGATCGTTGCTGGATATTGTACAATAGAACTCCGGTCAAAGTTTGCCTAAAAATTATCAACTGCCTTTCATGTCAGACTGCATGATACATCATATCTTACTTGTGTCATGATCGAAAGCCTTTGTATCCATCCATCCATTCAGCATCTCTCTTTATGTACAGTATCTATCTACCTATCTATCTATACAGTATCTCTATACAGTATCTATCTACCTATCTATATAGTATTTATACAGTATCCATCTATCTATATAGTTTCTCTATCTACACAGTACTATCTATCTATATATATATCTATACAGTATCTCTTTCTATACAGTATCTACCTATTATGCAGTATATATATACCGTATTTACCTATCTACATATGGTATATCTATCAATTTATCCATTGAAAATTGGATATAGAAACATAAATCATTTAACTTTTTCTCTATAGCAGAAAGAAAAAATTACACTACTTTAGCTGCGGAATAAGTTGAAAAGAAATATTGAAAAAACTCTAACAATGAATATATAAAACAGTCCTTGTGATGTTTGTAGATATTTAATTCAAATGACTTCATAGTTCAACTGCATCTCTTGAAGAAGTCTCACCCTCACATTTATGCATGTGCAGACAGAGAATGAATTATTAAGAATTTGAGAATCCTCACAGGCGCTGTCCCTGCAGAAGAGAAACCTCTACTAGATCAATATCTCCTTCACCTAGTGTCACTTGACAACCACTGGGAAATTGCTGCTGTACAAAATAAAAAAGTCCCAATTTCACTCTAGGTCAAAGCTATTACATTTCCAAAATATCAGGCTCAAAATGCCCAATCCTATCCAGGGGTTTCTCTGTATCTCCAGTGTAGGGAAATACAATAAAATTGCAGGTTTAGTCTCGAGTGGACCTTTCCTTCACTTTTGCTGCATTTCAAATTTCAAGATTGGTAACTATGGAAACGCATGAAATGTTGACTATATGATTTGAGGGGGTAATACTGTCTTTGCATTTTAGAATCAGGTTAAAGACTGAGAAAGAACAAGTTCATGATATCTCTCCTTATTCTAAAGGGCTGTTGAATGCTTGATTCTGATTGGTTGACGAACGTTCTAAGGTGTGTAATTATTTTCAGGGAAACGCATGGCTAAAGTAGTTCCAGGTCTTGACCGCCAAATGATTTCAGTTCCCTTTCGAGAATGGTCACTTCATATTGCGTAGCTAGTACACAGTGGGGAAACTCCTTTCCTCGAGAAATATTGAAACCAATAATTTAAAACGCAGTGCAGCTGCACAGCGAAAAAGCAGAGTGTCTAGCTCGCCCATTCGCTGTGCTGCGGTAACTGCACATCCTATGGCCGAGCGCCTCTTGACGCGCGACCCAATCAAGTGACTTGCCGCCAAACACATCAGAGCACGCCTAAATGGGCGTGGCTTAGGCCTATAAAGAACGCTCATTTTCGGCCAAATAGCAGATTTTCTCTCCTTCAGCGACATTTCACGTCTCTGACTCCTCTGAAGCCTTCACCATGGAAACAAGACAGACAGCTATAGAGCGAGACTTGCAAACAGCGCCGAAATGCTGCGCATTCTCACTGCGGCCGTTTCAGACCTCGGTTACTTATGGGCCTCGTCTGAGGAGCCGCCTAGGAGTCGGTTGGATGGATGGTTCCTGCTAGGGCGCCAACAGGCCCCCCCGCCACAAACCAGCGCCCTTCTTCCCTAAGGTCCACGATGAACTCACACAGTCATGGCGCGAGCCATATTCAGCACGCAAGAGCGCTTCCACTTCCACTACACTCTCCTCTGTTGATGCCGCAGCGGAAAAAGATTACGAGAAGCTGCCACCGCTTGAGGAAGCAGTTACTGCCCATTTATGCCCGCCCACTGCTGCTGGCTGGACATCTAGAGCGGTGCATCCCTCGAGGCCCTGCCGAAACACCTCAGCCCTCGCTGGACGCACTTTTTCTGCTTCCGGTCAGGCTGCATCAGCTCTGCACACCATGGCGGTGTTACAAGTGTTTCAGGCCAAGCTTCTCCAGACAATGGACGAGTCTGGCCCGAACCCTGAGGCGTTCCGTGACCTGCGCAGCGCCACAGATCTAGCACTGCACGCTACAAAGGATACCACTCAGGCTGAGGTATGGCTAACCTTGTCGTGCTCGAGCGCCACCTCTGGCTAAACCTCACAGACATCAAGGAGTGGGACAGAACGGCGTTCCTCGACTCACCTATCTCCAGCACTGGTCTCTTCGGCCCGGCTGTGAAAGGGTTTTCTGAAAGATTTACAGAGGCACAGAAATCTTCTCAAGCTATGAGACACTTCCTGCCTAAACGCTCCGGTTCTGCCTCGAGCCGCCACAAGAGGACACGTCTCCTCAGTCAGCAAAACCAGCGCCTCGGGTCTCCCAGCCCCGCCCTGCGGCTGATACCCGTCATTGTTCAAGATCAGCTAAACGCTACCCGCTGCCCCGGCGCCAGGACCGCCAACCCTGCATTGTGATGGACCCTGAGCCGCCGAAGCCCTCCTAGCTGCAGGAAGAAAGAGAGAGGGTCTGAGTCTTCCGCTAGCCGGAACACCCTCTAAAAGAGCTCATTTAAATCTCACAGCTCCCTGTTCTGCTCATTTTCATACTGTAGTCAATGGGCCCGTTGCACTGCATGCACCACTACAAACAAACGCTGTTTTTACAGCGACCCAAATTAAGCACAAAATGAGTGTGTTTCAAACACACAACACCCGGGTAACTGGTCCCCCTTCACTAGGTGGCCCTTTCCCAGTTGTCACTCTATCTCTGTGTCACGCCTGTCAAACCAGCCCAAAAGAGAACATGTGCACAAAACACAACACACGGGTATTAGGTCGCCCTATGCTAGGCGGCCCTGTCCCAATGTATATTCAAACCCTAGCCACGAGGGCCCAGGCCTGGCAAGCCATCCCCGATATGTCAAACTGGGTTTTGAACATTATAAAGCGAGGCTACTCACTCCAATTCGCTCGCAGACCCCCGCGGTTTCAGGCGGTCGTAGAGACCTCTGTGAGAAGCAACTTGGCTCACTTGCTTTGCACCGAAGTACAAAATCTACTAGCAAAAGGGCCGATAGAATTACTCCCACCCCACGCTGAGCCAGTTAGGGTTTTACAGCCATTACTTCCTTGTGCCAAAGAAGGACGGTGGCACCCGCCCCATTTTAGATCTGAGAAATATGAACAAAGCCCTCATGAAACGGCCGTTCAGAATGATAACTACCAAACAAATCCACGCACAGGTTCGTCCGGGGGATTGTTTTTTTTAAAGGTGGATCTGAAAGATGCGTACTTTCACATTCAGATAATGCCCAATCACAGTCCCATTCTTGAGATTCACCTTCAAGGGGCAGGCTTATCAATACACGGTCCTACAGTTCGGTCTGTCCCTAGCACCTTGTACTGTCAGTACTCCAGCTAGGGTTACTGCATATTCGCCCCCTTTCAGCACTGACTAAAGCGCAGTGTGCCAGCCCATGCGTGGCAATCAGGTCGCCTGCACATTATGGTGAACCAGCGCTGCATAAGAGCTCTGGTCCCCTGGAAAGCCCAGAACTTGTACCAGTCGGGCGTTGGGGAGCGCTGTGCGAGAGTCAGTCTGTCTCCGGCCTCTGGCTGAGCCCGGAGAAGAGCTTACATATCAACTGCCTGGAAATGAGAGCAGTTTGGTTGGCCCTGAACGCATTTCTGCCAGATCTCAAGGGACACCACGTCTTAGTCTGCACGGACAACATGTCTGTGGTGTCCTATATAAATCGCCAGGGTGGTCTCAGATCAGGCAACCTGTATGTCATGGCCAAAAAACTCCTCCTTTGGTCACATGCCAACCTGTGCTCCCTGAGAGCTGCTCATGTCCCGGGAGCCCAAAATTTGGGTGCGGACATGCTGTCTCGAGGCAACACTCCCCCAGGCGAGTGGTCTCTCAACCCGAAGACGGTTCGTCTGATATGGACTGTTTACAGCAGGGCAGAGGTCGACCTCTTCGCCTTGAAAGACAACACTCATTGCGCAGCATTCTTTTCGAAGAACAGGGACGCGATGGCCCATTCGCCCCCTATATATGCATTCCCGCTGATCTCTATGATCCCTCAGGTCATCAGACGGATCAAGGAGAGCGGATGCTCAGTCTTCCTAGTAGCCCCCCTCTGGAAAACCCAGGCGTGGTTTTAAATACTGAAAGTATCAATACATTAATATATTATGAAAATGGCAGTGCAATGCAAGCATCATATGTAAAATGTATATGGTACTATCATGCATGTTATTATAGGCCAGACATAAAACATTTAGCATTCACTTGTATGGAATGTTTTTTGTTTTTTGGTTGTGAAAAAGGTCAAAGACCACTGAATCAGAGGAAGAGCAACTCCTCTGGAAGAGTATTTTGGAAAGTGATAAAGCATCAAAGTACAAATGTGACAGTTGTGAATGTTTTGCTCTTATGACTTAAGTCTTATGGTTCATACATTTTGCTAAAAGGTTAATGAACATGTCTGTTGATTGAAAATCATGCATTGTATTGTGATCACATGGCAAATGTTTTCATTTCAAACTTAAGACAAAAAGCATAGACCATATAGAAGGCATACAATCCACAACATCAAAATATAAGCTAGATGAGGGAAAACAGCAAGTAACTTTTTTTTTTTTAAACATACTTTATTGTATGCATGCCGTCCAGTTGAGATGAAGGTGCCTGATTGAATGATTGATGTTAGTGGAATTACAATTATGAAGGCAATAAAAATTAAAACATCTATCCATGCTACATCAATTAGCAAAGCATCATTTTTTTTAAACAATAACAAAGAAAACCAACCCAGATAAAACGACAACAAGGTCTCATTTGTTAACATTAGTTTATAAAAATACAGTTGTCCATTGTTTGTTCATGTTAGTTCGCAGTGCATTAACTAATGTTAACAAATAAAATTTTTGATTTTAATAATGTATTAGTAAATGTTGAAATTAACATTATCTAAGATTAATAAATGCTGTAAAAGTATTGTTCATCATGTTAACTAATGAAACCTTGTTGTAAAGTGTTACCACTCTGTCAAGGGTGTTCCTCTGTGTTACAGGACAAAACAGAACTGTCTTAAATCATAATCATTTTAATTATGATTAAAACATACATTATATAATTTTTGAAATCATTCAAGGTTTGTGCACAGAGAACAATCAAAGCAAATTCCGATTTGCGAAACCAAAACACTATGAAATGAAATAATGCACAAATATTATTTGGGGAAGTGTTATCTTAAATATATTTTTAAACACTTATTACTTAGCAGTATAATGTCAACAACCATTAGTTAAATGATGCAGTAGACCTGAAAAGAATTGTGAAGAAAAATTGTTCAAAGCACACAGGAAAAAAAAAAAAGAAAGACATCAATACAGCAGTTTTCACTAGTTTAACACAAAATGTAAGCCCCCTTTAATCATTTTGAACCTAAGTAATTGTTAAACTCAGTAAAAAAAAATACACTAATTTAAACTCACCAAGATGTGCAAAGTACAGGGTATTTGACATACATTATCTATTTCCCCTCACAGGAATACTCTGCAAACTCAATGTTTGGCAACATTTTAATTCGAGATTGAAGATCAATTGAACGTAAATTATATTTTCATTTGGAATTTGTGTTGATCTTAAAAAAAAATAAAAGCCTGTAAATGGAATTCAAATATAAATATTCATAAAAACGAATTAAAATGTGTTTATAACAGACTCATGAACACAAATCAAAGGTAAACAATTTGCATCACTAGTACATTTGTACTAGTTTATACATTATACATGTATACTACATTATAAAAGCATTTATTTTTAACTAGAAATTAGTGAGGGTTACTTATTTGTTTTCTAATTAAAAACAGTTCTGAAATGTGTTAGTTAATGAGTCCCTAATTATTCTCTGTACAAAGTTAAATAGCAAGAACATTTACCTGGTAACCCTACACAAATTACTCTTCATAGGCCAAAATATACACACACAATACACAAACAAAATCTCAGTGATTATCTGCAGTACAGATGGCAGCTGCATTGTTTCAGGCAAAGATGATTATTGGACTTAATGAGATGATTGTGAGTTATTCACTATATGGGCAGAGCAATGTTTTAATTTCTGTAAAATAAAATCTGTACTTTGCTGCAATAATAATTCATATTCTTGAAATATTTAGACATGCAACAAATGTGGAGATCTGGAAATATACTGTACTGTTTTGCGAGGGGTCTGTGGTGTTTTCCCTTTCAACATATCATTCTTACTGAATATGTTTCAATTTCAAAATATTGCCCAAATGGGCAATAAATGTAAACGAAAACTAGTTCAGGGTTGAACTTTCTCTTGTTCAACAAGTGCAACCTGTGACCCTCCCTCTCTTCCTGGTTCCTCACTGATGAGTGCACTCGTCTGGCTTCTCGTTTTGAGGACTGTCCAATGTGCTCTCATTCTTCTGCTCGACTGCCACCTACAGGACAACAGAAGCAAGTGAGTAGTTGAGTAGTAGCAAATGCTTGCCACAAGGAGGCAGTCTATTACAAGGCAAAGAATTTGGGAATAATAACCTAGTGTAAACGGAACAACCTAATCTCAGGCATCACCTGTTTCCACATGCTCATCCCATTTCAATCTGCTCATGACTGACCTCACTGGGGTTCAGACACCTTCTGCCAGTGTCCTGCCATGCAGCTATGATGCATTTATCATATACAGCAAGATGCTTCATCAGCAGGTTTCGCTGTCATTCCTATACGGAGGTTACAGGCAGAGTTTTACATCCTACTGTTTGTTGCGCACCTCTGCTCAGTGATGAATCACTCCCTGTGGCTGCTGAACAGTAATAGGAACAGATGTTTGTAGAAAAACAGCTCCAGCCACCTTAATGACATGTTCGGAATGCAGTAGGGAAAACAAGCTCTGGCAGCTGACATAGCAGGTTGCTTGAGGGTGACAACTTGTCTTCCAGTGGCTTTGTCACAAGGGTACATGACATTTAGCTCAGACGCATCCCGAAGGGCTTGAAAATCACCACTAATAACCAGATTAAATGACTGGTTTCCTAAAGTGTAATTTTGAGGGTGAAGACAGGTGTATAACATCTAGCAAGGTATAAACATAGCTTTTATCACTGCGCTAACACATATTTAGTGGAGAGTGGGGTTAACATGTGCCAACCTTTAATCTAGCAAACGTGCTAAATGTAACACTATACAGCATTTAGAAAGAACCAATCATATATAACTACCTGACTTGTAACTACTTCTGACTTGTAATGCTGCCTGAATCATAAACATACAGTTCGTTCGTTGGCCAGAGGAGAACTGGCCCCCGACTGAGCCTGGGTTCTCCCAAGGTTTTTTTCTCCATTCTGTCACCTGATGGAGTTTTGGTTCCTTGCCACTGTCGCCTTGGCTTTTGGCTTGCTTAGTTGGGGACATTCAAATATTCAAAAATATTATTGATTTGCCTCACTTAAGGTGGATGATGATGCAATTTCCTTCTAGAAACAAACTTTGATGTATTATTTTCTTGTTATCACTGTGAAGCTGCTTTGATACAATCTGTATTGTAAAAAGCGCCATATAAATAAAGGTGACTTGACTACCTGTGATTGAGCACTTTTAAGTTATGTTATATATAAAAATAAATATTTTACATTTTACACTGTTTCTTTATATTAATACTATTACAAATACTATAACTAATACACTGAAATATTATAAATAAAATGTATTAATTCATATTAATCTTTTTCATGGCTGGTAAATATAAGAGATTGGATTGTGCATTAATAAATCACTTTATGTTCATATTTTTATTTAAAAATGCATTCAATTTGTATTATATTTATACTGATTCAATGTGGCACAGTGTACCCCTAAGGTGTGGAAAGTTTTGTTAGTTTGACCTCATTGCTCAACGCACACACACACTTGCACACGCACACTACCTGATAGGAGTAATGTGATTTGTAGGTGATCCATTTCTTCAAGTCAGTTCTGTCCCCCACAGACAAAGAGCGAACGGTGGCTTTGGACGCAGAAGCAGAGGGCATGTCAAACTCAACCTCTACCAGGCACTCAAACTTAGGAGGCACCTCCCAATCTGAGCCCAGCTCCAGACGACAGAAGAACGTATGAGGATGTCCCAATGCTACAAAAAATACCATTCACAACCATATTAATGTAATGTATGCAATATTAAAGCAAATAATTAATGAATGCAAATTACTACAGTACATTCCGTTTTCGATGAAGGACCTGAGCTGCGTAATGTATAATTTATCATTAGCATGCAGTACTGGCCTCGATTCTGCTAAAATGAACTGAAGATAACTCAAGAAATGTCAAGAGTGCCAGACTTGATGTCAGTGAGGACCAAACAGTTTTGGTTTGTTCATCTTGATGGCGACACATATTTGAATATGCAAAAAATGCTAATATTCCGTGAAACCTAAACTTAAACCTTAACATATCCTTTAAAATTGCTCTTGTAAAGCTATTGTAAGGCTTCAGAAGACTAGCTCACGAGTCATATTAACTACTTTTATAATACTTATATAGTTTTTTTTTTTTTTTTTTTTTTTTTTTTTTTTTGCTTTTAGGAGCCTGACAGACATTCTTCAAAATATCTCCTTGTATGGTCTATAAAAAAAATCTCATGTCATATTGTTTTGGAAGGACATAAAGGTGAATTAACTTAAAAAAAATTCCTTGAAACATTACTTCAGAGAACAGAGAAAGAAAGAAAGAATTGCACGGAATTGTAAAGCTCAAGGATGTCAAGACAGTGAGTGTGTGAATTAACAGATAATGACAGCTTGAGCTTTGTCTAACCAATCAGATTCATGCAGGGGGGAGGGGATCCCTGCTGACATACTATTGAAAAGCCTAAAGCACTGGCCATTGACAAAAAAAATACCAGCACTGGCCACAATGCAAACACTATGACAACAGAAAAATCAACAAAAAGGATAAAAGATTATTTCTACACCACTGCACTTGCTTTGAGAGTCAATACTGCATTAGAGGCACAGCATTCCGCAGCATTGTGATTTGGGGGTTTGTGAGGATTTATTCAGCAGCATCAAAACATAAAAATCCTTAATCTACTATCTTTACTAATATTCTCATCATGATAAGAGAAAAACAAACACACTAAAATAAGAGTAGCGTTCTCAAATATTGACATAATTTCATAATCTTTCATATAGAGCAATGGCAAAAATCATTACACAGTGACAAAATTGTTGGTTCATTTACTGACTTGATTGATCCAACCTCCATCTAATGAAATACAGTAGCTAGATAAAACAAAACAGCTCTAACACAGCTTTGATGTTGCATAAGAGTAACAGAGGAGAACAAGATCAGTTTAACCTGAAATGTAGAGAGCACATCATGCTATTCTACGCTAATGCTCTAACTATTTAGATTTTTAGGTCAATAAATTGACACAAAAACCAACAACAACAAAAACAGGGAAGAGCATGAGTACTCTCAGTGGCAGCAATTGATTCATTATGAAAACACAATAATTGTGTGACTTAACTATTTTTTAACTTTGAAAAAACCGAGGATACATCCCTGCTTTCAAAACTTTTTTAAGGGCCAAGATAATACCATTTGACATCATAGCTACCTCAAACTCAGACCTAAGTTCTCACCTGAGTTCTTGTCTGGCAAGCGACTGATCCTCCACACCACAGATCTAAAGGCCTGTTCGTACTTAGCCGTGCCGATCGTGACCCTCATGGCTGGTTCGGACACTGATGTGCTGATTGAACCAAAGCTGGCTCCTTTATTGAATCGAGCCTTCAGGGACTTTTCTCCAGTCACACTCTCCCGCCTAAAGTTCTTTGCCCAAATTTCTGGTATGGGGTAACGGATAGCAACGTTCTCACATGGTATTAAAGTTAAAGGATCCCGATTGGATGAGAACCCCGTTGACATAACCAGCCAGGACTGAACCTCCACTTCCGCACCCCTCACGCAAGCGACTGTTCTCAGGGTGAAGGGAAGGGATTTTTCTGCGAACGCAGTGCGGAAACACAGTAGTTCAAAACGACGACCAACCGGTGGACTAAACGTAATGGCACGGGACTCTGTGAACTCTAACTGGTCTGCACACTCATGCAGTCGACAATCCCGCAGTTGAATCCAACGTGATGTTGTGTTGGGAATTATGTCATGCCGAGAAACCACCTCTTTACCTTTGACCTGGACATCATTTAGGCCGATACTACAAGGTGGAGATCCATTCAAGAATGCTAGCATGTTCACTCGGCTCAAAACTAGCTGATCCAAGATACGGCCGTCCCCTTTGGACAGAATCCCATAAAAGTTATCTCTCACCTCCACATGGACCTCCTCTTCAGTGTAGGTCGTTGGCCAGTTGAGACCTTCCTGATCCACTGAGAGTCCTACAAGCCTCTCCTGCAAAGCATGACGAAAGCTTAAGAAGTCCTGGTAGTTTGTGGTCCCAAGTTTCACCACTTGCTCTCTTATGGGCAAATGAACCACAGTGACCTTGGGCTGGATCTTCCTCTTCTCCTTGTAAACCACATTGTCTAAACTGATGGTATGAACCCGGCCATTCTCGTCGTAGTTCTGGAGCTTGGGTTCAGATATGTCATGCTGGGAGTTCAGCTGGAACTCTTTGAAGGGCTTTTCCAGCCCTTTCTCATAGAAAAGTTGCAGCTGGCCACTATTCGTCAATCTGACAAATATTGGTCCCCAGTGACGTGAGGACATGATGTTCTTCTTCTCAGGGATGCGCAGGAGCATGGGCCAGCCTTCCTGAGGAGTCATGTGGTCTGGTTCATAGATGGAATCATCTGAGCAAACTTCATCCACCGAATCGTCTGGTAGTGTAGGAATACCGTCATGGTCAGGGTCAGAGATGTGTATATTCTTGAGTTGATCCAGACCAGCCACAGGAAAGCCTGGTGGGACACTATCTTTTCCAACTGCAGAGTCCTTCTGGGCTGAAACAAGCCGAATAGATTCCTTTTTGATATCATCTTGATACTCAAAGAATGGTGAGCTGAAGCTGGACATATGCAGTGCCTCTGGACACAAGCCAATGCCTAGGGATGTTTTCAGGTCTGTTTTTTCAAAAAAGGCACTGAAAGGGTTAATAGGAGAAGGTTGTAGGTTGGAGAACTCATCATCGAGGAAAGGGTTCTTCTTGTTATAAGGGACACTGTTGTTTGATAGTTTGTTATCAAAGGCAAAGATGGAACTGGTGCCATTAGGGGCCAAATCCAGGATGTGTCTCTCTGTCATCTGACCAAAAATGGAAGAGGAAATCAAGTTGCTGTTGGCATCCTGCAGTGGAGAATTGTTGAGATTATCCAGTTTTATATTAGGAGGTCTCCCTGGAGACTGGATGTCCTCATCATCATCAAAAGTAACCCAACTGGTAAAGTGGTTGGAGGTGACGTATGAATGGCCATTGGTGTGTTGGTTATTTGCTGTCCAGTTGAATGAATCCATGGTTATTTCTTCATCCTCTTGGCACACAGAAGAATCTATAAATAAAGAAGACAGAGCTGTTTTAACACTGTCAGATAAAATTGGAGCTTCTCTGACATTTAATAATACATACTTTTATAACAGAAGCATTCTCTCACAGGAATCAGCAGAAACGAAGGCACATATCATATTTATGAGAGGCAGACATAATGCTATAAACAAGAAAATGGATGACCTCCTTGGTGTTTCCACTGCCCTTTGAGTTTATTTCTGAAAAGTCACAATGGTTGGACTATTTAGGACTAAATAAAGAAAAAAGCTGTAAAGAAAGACATTTTCACTAACAGAAAGTAGACCGCTTCTAATCAACTACGATTCACAAGCACTTATACATACAGTACAATCACATGCTCTTTTCACATGCTACACATTAATTTCAATACAGATATATTAATATTTCATACCAAGAGGTGTAAGTGACTTTATGAAAAATACATTTTCAGTCTGAGAGTTGTTTTTTTTGCACTAGGACATAAAAAAAAATCTTTATAGTTACACCAAGATCACAGAGGATAGTGGCTACACGTACCACAAGAGCTTGAATTAATTTGTGAAATCCCCCTACTTAGCTGTGAATCATTTGACAATTTACCACATTACAGACATTCTTACTGTTCGATTTTTTTTTTACCCTAATCCACAATTCTTTAATAATTTATTGTAATTCCCATGCAACAGTTCAACACAGCCTTTATTTTGACTCAGTAAGTACAATTACATGCACAAAACGATTACAAAAGATTGATTTCACACTAAAATGGTCTTTTTTTTTCTTTTTTTTTATGTCATGTAAACAAGTTTAATTTAAAAAGGAGACACTGATGTAATGTACCTTAGGCAAATAAGCATAAATAAGAGTGATAGCAAAAATGATCATCCATTCATTAATTAACACTTCTGCTCTCTTGGTACTTTAAAAGCGAGCTCAAACTCTTGTCTGTTCCAGTTCTCCAATGCTAAATTAGAGAGAGAGTCTTTACCTGTTGCTAGGCACCAGCATTCCCCACCTCAGACCTACTTTCTCTGCCAATGCAACAAAGCACTCAGTGAATGGTCTGTCTCACAGGCTGAAAACTGGCATGACTGCACTATGCAATGAGAGTATATATGCACCCCCAGACTTTGACACAAGCAAATTCACAAACAATGATATGATCTGAAATAGCTATTATAGATCAAATCAAAAGACACAAACAACCCTTTTTATGATCTGTAATAGAATAATAAAGCAAAATCCATAAAAAGCTAATGATGTGTACTTGAATTGTTCAGGCTACTTTTTCCCAGTCTCTTAAAACATATACTATTTAATGTGAGAGAGTGTGTGCGCTATGGCTTGTGGCTTTGCTAATCTTCTCATATTAGTTCGACAGGGTTTATCACACTACAAATCTACACAACTGAAACAGTTCCTATAACAGAAAGTAATAAAAGACACACAACATGTGCACACACAGAAGCGACCACAGACATAAAGAGACTTCAAGACTCAGATCTTATCAGCCCTGGAGGAAGGAGGTTAAAAGATTATCCCAGGTCTGCATGCAATGCCCCGAACATACATACTTATGAACAAAATCTGCACACCTTCTAAGTTTGTTCATGTTCTTACAAGAGCTACATCAAATCAGCCAGAGGGTGAGATACAAATTGTAACTATCAGAACAAAGGTTCAAGGTCCAACCAAGTTCAAGTTAAATTAACAAAAAAATCTAACAAATTGATAATATAATCATTATTTTTTCTTCCAACAAAGCTACAGTTTAATCACAAAACACACGTATACACTTGCAAATCTTTTCTTATTTAGTATATTTTTCCAGTAAAATAATAATAATACATTAAACATCCTTAAAACATGACCAATTTGCTTAAGCAAAATTGCTTAAGTTACTTTCTGAGAATATATCTCAAATAATTTTTTACTTGATACTTATAACAAGAATAACAGTATCTACAACCTTGCTTCTCAAGTTTGAAATAATTTGTTGCAGTCTAGAGATTCCATTCTACTGAATAAATCATAAAAAAGCAAAAGCCTGTTGCTAAGCATCAACTTACTGGTATTGTTTCAAACTTCTAGCTCTAAGTTAAACTCAGCATGGATAGAGTGCTGATCCTGAGGCTGTATAAACTATGCCAAGTGGGATTCCAACAAATGCTCGCACCCCGCTTCTTTTTTTAAACAAACTACACAAATTTAAATTTTAAAATACAGAACTGAAAGATGAATGCATGCTTAATCAGCATGCCTGTGTTATATGTTCAAAACCCCTATCGCAACAATGTTGATCCAGAAGCATTTATAAGCCAAAGTCAGCAAAAACTTTAATACAAACACTCTATGCAAAGCCTGGCACAAAGCAACAGTGCAGGGAAAGAGACTCACCAGTACAGCAGTCAAGAGTCCACGTGCTAAAGAGAGAAAACAGATGGGACACCGATTGTGAGACTTCACTACAGCACCAAGCAGTAAGAAGCAGGTCACATGACCTCCTCTGTCCGTGGAGTGCTCGCACAGACATGTAGATGCCTGTTGATCTGCCTGCCTCCCTCCCTCTCAGGAGGAGTCAGAAGTTTCTGACAGGTAGCTGTCTTAACAGAAACTCTGCCACACCTCAACACAGAAATGCAGTCTTTAAAAATACGACTGCTGGGAAACAAGGTCAGAAAGTCGCCCGCACTTAGCTCTCTCATGTTTGTCTGTCCATGTCTGTCTGGATAACCATGTCCATGAATATCCAGATTATGTGTCATATAAAAGAGAAAACATTATGTGGAAATGTGATGCAGAAACTGACTCATCAATAACATGATGGTGTGCAACAAACAACTATTTTTATACAGCTATAAAATGTGCAAGTCAACCAGCATCTGACTGCAAACTAAGACTTGAGACAAATGGGCGACAGCTTGTGTTTGCACTGATGTCTTGATCTGCTTTGAGATCGCTCAATCCTTTCCTACATCACTGAGCTACTGACCTTTATTTTGCTTCGATTGTTGTTCACATCAGATGCATGTATTGATCTCAAGATTGCCACTCTTACTGTAATATTTAATTTTAAATGCCCGTTTTAAACCCTCAAACTATTTATTTCAAACAAGAAAAATCCTGCTTTCCATGATGTATCCCATTTGAAACTCACCAAACTATGCTGGTGAGAAGCAGGCAGATCTTCCACAATGTGAAACGGAGTGATCGCTGCAGGTGTGAGTCACAGGAGGCGGGTGTTTTGAGAGGACATTTGCAGGGGTCAAAGGTCAAAGACAGTGAGGAAGCGTGCAAGATTCCCAGCAGGATGTGCTCTTAAACAAGCTGTTGCTCTACTCTATAACCTCTACTGACCTGAGATTACAGTTTACTTCTGCTGTTCCCTGTAGAGATTTGTAAACTGACGAAAATGTCCTTCTGTGTGGGCTTTACTGGACATGACAAAACCACATACACACATGCTCTTTCTCTTCCTCTCTTGAGCGCACACAACCAATGCATCTCTATGAACATCACTATTCTTATGTACCACCGGAAATGGAATAAGGAGGAAATGAAAATGTGCATTGTATATCCTTTATATACTGCACGTCCCAACAGAAAGCTTTCATAAAGACCTGCCTTGCTGCATAAATATTCATATTCACTTGTCTCCGATTGTCTCGACTTACAATGACACATTCATAGCTAACTATGTTGCATTCATGAATAAAAGCTGTAAATCATACACAAAGAATCCCTCTAAAGAAAACGTTTGGCATGCAGTGCTTAAAGTACACACAACACAAGCCAAGAACATTCACTAGAAAAATAAAATGGAGATGTGCAATGTGTACAAACAGTGAAAGCAGGTCAAACAATAACAGCGCACTATGTACACAAATAATCAGCAATTACAAGCAAATTTACTCTCGATTCAGATGTAAATAAACAATCATGGACCAACACCCATGGGTCACATGGTGAAAGAAAAACAAACAGAACAACACCCTGCTGCCAAGATTTCAACATAGTGAGAGCAAGAGCAATGGTGTCTCACATAGACAGGCCATATGGAAAATCCAAAACCCCCAAATGCTTCTACAAAGACTTGATGATTGCTATTATTATTACAATGTTTAATGAGCATGTAGATTATTTGTACTACAGGCATGAATGACACCTCTTATCTTTAGATTTGTTGAGGACAGGTATGCCGACATCTGGGCAATACAATGGATGAAAAAAAAAATCCCATGGAGAAACCCAAGTCATATCAAGAGACCAGAGACTAGCATTAATTGAGTAACCAGAAAGCAACATCCAAGTAACCTCTCAGAACACCTTTTTTCTACTCATATATTCTTCAGAAAAAAGTACAAAAGTAGTTAGATTATTGTTATTCAAATTATTATTATAGATAGATTATTCTATACAGATTATTCATTCCGTTATGCTACTATCCAAAGAGACTTAAAGTATACTTACACTACCATTTAAAGTTTAGTGTCAGTAATACTTTGTTTTAGAAATAAGTCTGTTGCTTACCAAGGCCATATTTATTTGATCAAAAATACAGTAAAACAGAAATATTCTCTATTTTCAATGTAATTTATTCCTGTGATGACAGCTGAATTTTACTCCAGTCTTCAGTGTCACATGATCCTTCAGAAATCATTCAAATATGCTGATTTGATGCTCAAGAAAGATTTCTTATTAATGATGAAACAGTCATGCTGCTTAATATTTTTGTGGAAACCACTTTCTTCACGACTTGATTTATTTGAAAAGAGCAATTTTTTTCGACATAATAAAAATCTTTACTGTAACTTTTACTTTACTTTAACGAATTTTTGCTGACTAAAAAGTTTTCAAGTTCTTTTTAAAAACAGTACTGACCCCAAACTTTTGATTGTATAGTGTACATTCTTACAAATAAAATTCTTCGTAAAATTCTACCTAGCCACTCTTTTCTTTTTCTAACTTGAGAAAAAAAGTGAAGAACATTTATATATTCTTTTATAAAGAATGTTCAAATCTTTTTATGATAAAACTCTAGTGCAGCTTGTCGTAATTACACAGTTGACTATTTAGTGTAACATCTGCTTTAACTAACACTCAATAGCATGCACTGCTATTCACTTTTCTCTGAAGTGAAAATTCTGTTGCAGTGACTTCATCTTCCCTCAGTCTGAGAAATGAAGCATGTTGCATTTTAATAAATAAAGCCGTCTTAAGCACCTTACCCTCTCCTGTCTCCATAGAAACCCTGGTCTGAGTGAGCTATTGCTGGAGGGCTGAGGCGAGAGGCCTGAGATGGATCGTGTAGGAGCGCTAACCGCTCCGCCGCAAATTACCTGCGAGAGAGAGAGCGTCCTGCCTCAAATCAGTACAGCGTTTCTTCAGAGCCACCATCACTCACACGAGAGGAGCGTCTGAGGAGCAGCTGTCACAGACCGCGAGAATTTATTTGTCCCAATTCCTTCATCATTTACTCCTAAACCTGCCGTCTTTTCATTCCGCCTGCGTTCCTGGATGCGACCCTGGAGGCTGTGCTGAGCAACGGAAGGGATTTATTGATGGATAATTCAGCGTGTCAAGCATTTCCTGTGCGATTCTAACTTCCTTATGTCTTCTCACAAGGGGACAGACTTTAATTACTGTTTGAGGCATTGGGTGAATATAAAAACGCCACTTGCAGACGTTCGGATGATGAGAGTTACCCATTTATTAACTAGTATAGACTGTGTGTGTGGTACTCACTTGGAGAGTGAGGACAGGAGGGTGTTTGACTGGGTGGCTCTTCGGTGCTAAGAGAGGGCAGGTCACAGGAAGACGCCCCCATGCTCAAAGAGCTCTGCTCCTCTGATTGGGTGGTCCAGCTGCTCTCTGAAGGGGGAACGGTACTCCAGAAACTGGCTGAAGAGCAAATGCTGTGTCTGGGACCTGTAATAAAACAGAAATATCTTTATAGAGATACAAATTTGTGGTACATACTCTGGATTTAAAAATAAATAAATAGTTCATCCAAAAATATGGAAGTCACTTATGCTCTTAAGGCTGCATTTACTCATCCAAATACAGTAAAATCTTGTGAAATATGATTACTTACAATTTAAAATAACTATGCTCTATTTCAATATATTTTTATTCATTACTGTGATGGAAAAGCTTTTTCAGCATCATTACTCCAGTCTTCAGTGTCACATTATCCTTAATAAATCATTCTAATATGCTGATTTGCAGCTCAATAAACATTTTTTTTTTTATTATTATCAATGTTGAAAACAGTTGTGCTGCTTAATATTTTTTGTGGAAACTGATACGTTTTTTAAGATTCTTAAAGTTCAACAGTATTCATTTGAAATATATATATATTTTTTATAGAATCTAAGTTTGTACTGTCACTTGATCAATTTAAAGCATCCTTGCTGAATAAAATAAATTATTTAAAAATAAAATTATAAAAATAAAAAACGTTTTATTGGTAGTATAGATAATTGTTTCTATAATTTATTTGAATTTCATTCCATTTTAATATCCTTAAATTACTTAAACTATTTATTTTCAAACTGAAATTATACTGACAATTCTGCCTCCTATTTGTAATAGTAGAATTCGATTCAAATTCAGAAATTGAATTGGAATCCAAAGGCATTGTCATTTTTAATTGTGAATGGTGCACAACCCTTGTATGTGTGTGTGCAAATAAATGTGCGTCGCTAATGAACAGGTGTTATCATTGAATTAGGACAAGAGACTATTAAATATTCACAGTGGGGAAATGTGCTTTAGTAAAAGGATTAAACATCAAGGGTGAGGTGAGATAGCACAGCATACTGATGTTTATCAGCCTCGTCAAACAATTGAATCAATCTACTCGATTTTAATTAGCACTGCTGTAATTGCTATCAGAGGACACATTTTTTAATGTTATGAATTACTATCAAACAACAATGGTTCTAGATTCAGGTTGGAGTAAATATATAAAGTCAGATGACACACTTCCAGTTCTTTCAATACATGTAGGCAACTTTGATGCTTAATTAAACAATTGGGATTCAGAAACATACCAAGCAGGATGTGTACACTGCCTAGCAACAAATCCAACCATACAGGATTTTATTCCCTTTCAATGGATTTTCCCCTGGAGCTCAATTAAAAGAGTTCACAAAAGTAGTTCACATAAAGAAAAACTTATCAATGTTAAAAGAAAAAGAAAACAAAATTGGGGACATGGGTTGAAATGGATAAAGAACGGATATCATGTAAATGTTTTGCTTTGTTACACAAGAAAAAAAACAGAAGTGGTTTGAAGCAATGAACTGACATCATCTGACTGTGAAAAAGACAAAGAAGATGATGTGTCATATGATTATGATGATGATGATGAGTCGAGTGAATATCACTTGCCAAGAGCAAAACAAGAGACAAACTTGCTTTGGTGAGTAAATAAAACATGGCGATATGTTTACTAGGAAAAGCAACTTACAAAGAATGATAATTCAACAGTAGGAATAGGATAGTAGGAAATACTTCTTAGCAAACTTTTAGTTATAATGGTGTCAACTTGTATAGTTCCCGGGTGCAAGAATAAACATTTATCAAGGGCGAGTTGCTTTTGGTACGGTGAAGGATCCAGAACATTGTAGGCAGCCGCTAAAGACTGCAAAGGATTGTAAATATGGAGAGAACGTAGCAACAGAAAATCTGAAAAAACGTGTTTGTGGTAAACATTTCAAACTGGATGACTACGAATACTGTTTTACAGTGTGTTTTGTAGCACTTATTAGAAAGAAGCAGTCATGCAACAGGATGTGACAGAAACTGTAAGTGTTCTGTATCTTTTTCTCATTTGATTCAAAGTGCAGTTGTAGTTACTAAGAAACAGTGTTTGTTTACTGTGCTCACAAGCTGAAATCTCGTTGGTCAAGTCTCGTTTGTTCACGTTTAGTCACGAGGTAAACAGTTTCGCTAGTGAGGCATGTCCAGCTGTATTCAATAACGACATTTCAGGTGAGTATAAAGCAATTAGTATACCGCGGCAGCCCTCGTGTGAAGACCTCATCGTGTGAAGACCGAAGACTTTAAAACCAGCGACTCTTCCTGCGCGATTCCACCTCCGTGACTCCACCGAGCATGGACACCGACAAGGCACTTATTTATTATTTTCTGGTTGTTTACTCTCTCTTCTACACTTCTCATCTTTCTGTTTGTAACCTCTCTTTCACTATGTGTTTTCAAATCCCTACTATTAGTAACGCGCGTAAATCAAATGTCCCACGAAGGAGGCAGCACAATCCTAGCAAACTGCGGTGTCTTTTAGTACTTTATTTTATTTTCCCATTGGTCTCTGGAATTGCCAGTCCGCTGTAAACAAAGCTGATTTCATTACATCTATTTCTAGTCATTCAGGTCTAAGCGTATTGGCCCTGACTGAGACCTGGATCAAACCAGAGGAGGAAGTTACCTCTTCACTAACTTCACTTTCTCACACACCCCTCGCCTGACCGGAAGGGGTGGAGGTACTGGTCTTCTCATCTCAAACGATTGGAAATTTTATCCTTTACCACCTCTGTGTGACAAAAGCTCATTTGAAATCGCATTCAATTACCATCACTAGGCCTATCAAAATCCATTTTGTAGTTGTCTATCGACCACCAGGTCAACTTGGCAGTTTCTTGGAGGAGCTTGATGTGCTAACTCTCATCCTTCCCTGAGGATGGTATTCCTCTCAAAGTTCTTGGAGACTTCAACATCCACCTAGAAAAGCCTCAGACTGCTAATTTCCACACTCTGCTTGCCTCATTCGACCTCAAACGAGTATCTACTGCGGCTACTCACAAATCAGGTAACCAATTAGACCTAATTTACACGTGCTGCTGCTCCACTGGCCATACACTGGTCACTCCGCTGCACACCTCAGATCACTTCCTCGTCACTCTCAATCTTAACCTGGCTTAGAAAACAACAAACTCCTCCACAGGTCGCCTTTCGGCGAAACGTACACTCACTCTCACCCTCTCGACTTACGTGCCATGCAGAAACTTGTGCTCTGCAAGTGAACGCTTTCTTGTGGTGCCATCTCAAAGAGGCACAAAATCTCTATCTCTGACCTTTTTCTGGTGTGTTCCATGCTGGTGGAATGACCTGCCCAACTCAACCAGAGCGGCTGAGTCCGTGACCATTTTCAAGAAACGTCTGAAGCTTGATCTTTTCGGCAACACTTGATCCATTAATACTAATATTTTATCTTCTATTCTATATATATATATATATATATATATATATATATACACAGGTCCTCAAAAAATTTGCATATTGTGATAAAGTTCATTATTTTCCATAATATAATGATAAAAATTAAACTTTCATATATTTTAGATTCATTGCACTCCAACTGAAATATTTCAGGTCTTTTATTGTTTTAATACTGATGATTTTGGCATACAGCTCATGAAAACCCCAAATTCCTGTCTCAAAAAATTTGCATATTTCATCCGACCAATAAAAGTGTTTTAATACAAAAAGAAGAGTCAACCTTCAAATAATTATGTTCAGTTATGCACTCAATACTTGGTCGGGAATCCTTTTGCAGAAATGACTGCTTCAATGCGGCGTGTCATGGAGGCAATCAGCCTGTGGCACTGCTGAGGTGTTATGGAGGACCAGGATGCTTCGATAGCGGCCTTAAGCTCATCCAGAGTGTTGGGTCTTGCGTCTCTCAACTTTCTCTTCACAATATCCCACAGATTCTCTATGGGGTTCAGGTCAGGAGAGTTGGCAGGCCAATTGAGCACAGTGATACCATGGTCATTAAACCTTTTACCAGTGGTTTTGGCACTGTGAGCAGGTGCCAGGTCATGCTGAAAAATGAAATCTTCATCTCCATAAAGCTTTTCAGCAGGTGGAAGCATGAAGTGCTCCAAAATCTCCTGATAGCTAGCTGCATTGACCCTGCCCTTGATAAAACACAGTGGACCAACACCAGCAGCTGACATGGCACCCCAGACCATCACTGACTGTGGGTACTTGACACTGGACTTCAGGCATTTTGGCATTTCCTTCTCCCCAGTCTTCCTCCAGACTCTGGCACCTTGATTTCCGAATGACATGCAAACACTGAGCAACAGTCCAGTGCTGCTTCTCTGTAGCCCAGGTCAGGCGCTTCTGCCGCTGTTTCTGGTTCAAAAGTGGCTTGACCTGGGGAATGCGGCACCTGTAGCCCATTTCCTGCACACGCCTGTGCACGGTGGCTCTGGATGTTTCTACTCCAGACTCAGTCCACTGCTTCCGCAGGTCCCCCAAGGTCTGGAATCGGTCCTTCTCCACAATCTTCCTCAGCCTATTTGTTCAGAAATGTCTTTCTGTGTCTTACCCTCTTGCTTGAGGGTGTCAATGATGGCCTTCTGGACAGCAGTCAGGTCGGCAGTCTTACCCATGATTGCGGTTTTGAGTAATGAAACAGGCTGGGAGTTTTTAAAAGCCTCAGGAATCTTTTGCAGGTGTTTAGACTTAATTATTTGATTCAGATGATTAGGTTAAAAGCTTGTTTAGAGAACCTTTTCATGATATGCTAATTTTTTGAGAAAGGAATTTTGGGTTTTCATGAGCTGTATGCCTATATAATATTTCAGTTGGTGTGCAATGAATCTAAAACATATGAAAGTTTAATTTTTATTATTACATTATGGAAAATAATGAACTATCACAATATGCTAATTTTTGGAGAAGGACCTGTATATATATATATATAACATTTTAAAAGTACACGTACTGCGTTAGATTAAACTAGGAAGAGTCATAGCACTGGCATATTATTGTCCTATTGTTAGTTTAACTGCCTCTATTGTTCTCATTTGTAGGTCGCCTAGGATAAAAGCGGCTGCTAAATGAATAAATGTAAATGCCAAAAAGAGGGTAAAAACTGAAAGAAACTGCCATTCCGTCAGTTCTGTTGAACTACCCGAAGCAAAACGCTGTGCGTACAGGTAAGAAAGATGTTGCCATAGTGTTCCATTTTTACCATAATGTTGTTTAAAGAGTAGACAAAGAAAGATACAATTTTCAGACCTACTTTTACAATAACTGTTCTGTTAATAACCATCTGTTGATCTGACGGTCCGTGGGTGGGGATGCCAAAATGCGGAGGTATAATCTGAAGTTTTCATGAAAGCCCTGGAACTGTCAAAAGACTTTAGCTAACAAATAAACATGAATTTCTCGATCCAAATAACAGAGAGAACAAGTAAACTTTGTTCATTCACATATACTATTACACTTTAACTACTTTTCGAAATTCAATACCAAAAAAAAAGTCTCTGTATTTTCATTTATCCATGTTGACAGTGATAAGTGGAATCTCAATGTTTCAAGTGAATAGTTTTAAAGATTTGAATAATATTCTCAGTCTATGAGAAAAGAAAAAAAGTGTGCATGTGGGATTACTCCACCTAACACTTTTCCTGAGGGTTCCCAAACCACTGATATCACCATAATCACAACTTCAGATGAATCCAAATGTGCTCTAATGATTTTTAGTCAATAAATGACATTAAGTTCACAATATACTTATTTAATATAACCATGGCAACATGAGGTTTCTGCTGCATTAGCAATAAAAGAGAAACTGCTTTAACTCCTTTCTTTCCTTCCCTTAGTATTCATTTGATCTAAAATAATATGAATCTGGATGCCTTCGAATATAAATAAATTAAGACTCTGTGGTTGGATAAACCCAACATATGACATTGGCTTCCTGGCTGCTAAACCTTCCTCTAGACCACACATGAAAATAAAGGCATCAAACCTGAAATCATATGTTGGACAGCCCCTGTAATCAGAGTAAATAAGCAGTACTTTAACAAACCCAGGCTTGATCTCTTAGTTTTATATTATCTTATATTATGAAAGAATGATAGACTGGCTGCACCCTAGACTTCATCCTTAGGCAGATTTCATGCAAGAGCAACAACAGCTGAGATGAAAAAACTGCTTATGGCTTCAATTAGGGTTTGAAGGGTTTGGCCATTTGCGTGTTGCTGCACCCGGCCTCTCATAGGAGATTTCCTGGGAAAGAGTTGCTGGCAAAGCTGCCGGGTTTGACAAGAGTGGGGGTGGGTGAGTCAATGTGTGCAAAAAAAGAGACAGACAGAGATAAAGAGAGACAGGCAAGACTAGACCAACCCTCAGGGCTAAAGGAAGTGACACAGTCCTAATCAGCCCAACCCAACTAAGTCAACTCATTTTTAGAAATCAGTAGAATAATGTTTCTCAGGAAAATTGGAAACATTGGGAAATCCTTGTTGAAATGGGTTTGGTGAAATGGTTAGAAGCTCAAAGCTGGTACTGAAAGGTTGCTATTGTGCCCTCAAGCAAGGCATAACCCCAGGTTGCTCCAAGGGAATTGTCAATATCATGAGTCACATGACTACGTACTCAGTTGTTGAGGAAGCATCTGTCACACATTATTTTGAGGTTTTTTTGAGTCTCATTATGAAACTATTATTACTAATTTTATGAAACAGAGGAAATGCAGAAATGTGAAGCTTGTACATGCACTTACATGAACTCTTCATTAAAAAAATAAACACATTTTTTATAAAAAAAAAAAAGCAAGGCTGTTTCAATAAATGGTCTTTTTGGCCAGGGGAGGAAGTTTTTTTTAAAACTGGAATCCTTGTTTCCTTACAATATGACCCCTTTCCAAACTGTTTGCATTGTATTTCCCAGTTTTCTAGTATTGTCATAGCCTGGTTAAAACCAGACCATTCTCAGTTGTAACTGAGTTATGGTCTGGCAAAGCGTCATAGACAAATCATTTCCAGAGGGGCGTCACCAACGGACGCGGATGGACCTAAAACCAATCAGAGCGATGAAGGAGATGACATATGCAGAGCGGCGGAGAAACATCTCTGAGTGTTGTTCTTTGCTCAGTTTTTAACAAAAAGGAAACGTTCAAATAGCTTAAAACAGACGCGATTGCTGATTCGAACGAGTGATGTTCGACGGCGGCATCCATCTTTGTAATGTAGGCAACAAAATAATCTTCTTCAAAATCCCAGCGCTGTCGTCATCGTGTAAAGCCCGCCCCAACGTTTCTGATTGTTGCCTCGATTTCGACGGATTGGAAATGGGCTTGAATGAGCTTTTTACCAGACTAACTTTCAGAGCAAATCTAAATTTGCCGGAAGTTGTCTGGGTTTTCCCAGGCTAGTATTGTCAATGATTTTTAAACAAACTGAAGGATGATGGATTGTATTGTACTGAATCCTAAGCATCCCTTAGGGAGCATAGCATGTGAATACCAAAGTGAGATTCCACCTTTTATGCAATAAAAAAAAAAACTCATACCTTTTACCTGCGTTGAGGGAGGAGGAGAGGGTGACCATGGTTTGTCATCAAACTGAACCCAGGAATTGGTCTGCTCTGTCTTGTGGCCAGGCACACATGGTACTTCTGCCCAAGTAGAGTCCAGCACAGGCTGGTCTAAAGAGGGCTGGAGGTGGTCCTCATCTACAGAGCAGAAGACAAAACACACAAACACAGTAAGTGAAATACAGCCTCTGCTCAGTTGAAATGTCACAGCTGAATGTTAAATCTAGCAGGGTGCAAGAGCTCTGGACCGTTACCACAGTAATCACTATGGAGCAATGACCTAAGGACACAAGAATCTTACGGAAAGGTCTGAACGCAAACTCAGACAGAGTAAAACAAACTGATACCCAATCCGCAAAAGGTTGCATGTATTTATAATTCCTTATGAATGGTGCAAAACTATTTTTCAATTAGGTACAAGAACGTCATCTAGAGCCTTTCTTTGCCATGTAAAGTAGCATTCAACAATCCTTCTATCCAAGATTGGACAAGGTTTTCCAATTGTGTAAAACTGCGATAGTCAGGGTAGTGCCATAATTAACTTTTTACGCGAATGAAAATAAGGCTGTGAGGGATAGAAGTACAATGTGTTCAATTGGTTTGTCCTGCAGTTTAACAACATGCCAATTCTTCAGCTGACAAATTGTTCATCTTTCCAAAAACACTTTCAATAGACAAAACTTCCATGAAACAGTTTTGAAAGTTGCGAGTTCTGAAAATGACATGACCTAGTACCTTTATACAGTACCTAACATTGTAAAGACTGAAGATTATCTCTGAAGAAGGTATATTATTGACTGGTCAAATAGGTACTTACATTTACTGAACTGAACCCACAAAATATCCAGTGACTTGTGAGTAAAGACAATGTTTGTACTGACCTGCCTGTGACTCCTCATCTGAAAAAGCGACCCACCCCGGTCTTGGAGTTCCAGTTCTGCTACTGGCTGTAGCAGCCATGGGGAGATGTTCTGTCCTGTGTCTTCAGTTGCTTGCACCTTGTAACTTTGTCTCACTCCAACAAATCTTGAACGCCATGCCCACCTAAGGAAAGCTTAAGAAGAAAAAAAAAAAACATTAGCTATTCATTGGGGATTTGATCCATTTCAATATGAAGGAATTTTCCTTTAAACTACTGGCCAAACAGTTATTGTTGCTAAGAAGTGTCAAAATATTTAAAATAATTACAATAAACAAGGCTTGTTTACACTGTTTTTAAACAGAACAGAAATACAGTATACATTATACATTTTATGTGATCCTTCAGAAATCACTTTAATATGTGGATTCAATGCTCAGGAAACACTTCTTATTCCTGTCAATGTTGAAAACCGTGATATGTCAAGATTATTTGATTAATAAAAAGTTAAATAAATATATATATATATATATACTTTTTTTTAGATAGAATATCTTTTGTAATATTATAAATATATTTAATGTAACTTTTGATCAATTGCATGCTTCCTTGTTGAATAAAAGTATTAATTTTTTTTTTTTTTTCAAAATCTTACTGACCCCAAACTTTATTTACTGTTCGGGTACAATAGAGTATACATGCACCAAAATTATAATTTAATACATTATAATTATCTGTATTTTTATTAAAACATGGCTATGCATCTGAAATGTCACCTGTGAACTTCAATTTCAAATCAGCTAAAAAAAAATCAATTATCAATGGATCAAACTTTTCAACTTTGCTAATTTATGTTAAATAAAATTAAAACTAGTGCAAAATCTTTTTTTTTTTGCTTACAAAAATAGTTTTAACAACAAAAAAGCACATTTAAATCATCACAATATTGTGTGATTTTAATTAGTCAACAAAATAATACAAAATATACTGTCAATGCTCAATATTGACCAGCCCTATTGCTCACCAAGTGATAATGAAAAATCATCTACTTACTTTACAGGATTGCTCTACTGGCTTTACAGGATGAGTTATGTTGTGCTTGCATTTGTTGAGAATACAAAAAGGTTGCAAATTTGAGGCTTTGACAGCAAGAAGTGACAGAGGTAAACATTGAAGGCGTGTGTAAGTGTTTTTGACTGCCAAACAGAAAACAACATGCCCCAACAGGACCTTTCTATACAAGATGAAAGCTGCAGGAAAGACTACTGATAAATGTCTGACTACTGAAAACTATTTATAACACAAAGAGCTACTACAGCCCCTCTGGCTTCTTAGATGCAACGACATACATTAAAGCAGTGTGTTGTAAATATAATCAAAGTTTGTGTCAAGGACCACTGCACTCTAATGTCTCATTAGTGTTCACAAGGAACTGGGTGACAAATGCACCACCTTAAAGTCACCGGTGCCCTTCAAAGGTCACAAAGGAGGAAGGGCACAGTAACAAATGCTGAGAACCATTGTGATTAGGATTTTTCCACATCAGAGAGGGGCATATTTTCTCTCCTAAATCAAGACCCTGCAGGAAACACACTTTAATAGAGGAAACACACTTGATGTGCTGAACAATCTAGTAAATTGGGGCCAATTCCGTAACATGTTTTCGCTCCAATGAATCTCCTTTGCATTCACAATCCGGCTACACGCTACCCTTCCTCAGCCACCTTTTTCACACAAAACAAAGCAAGCACCTCCCTCCAACTACCGAATTCATTCAACATCTCACAACACCCATACTTACTGAAAAACAACAGACATCATTTACTGATTTGGATGCTGTCTATAAGCACTATATTCCGCAGCCATTTCTTGTCTGGTCATGTAACTGTTTTTAAAAGTTAAAACGTTCTTCTTACTAATACATTTGCGTCAAGTATTAACATGACAAAAATAAAACCATGTTAGCAGGGCTAAAAAATAAACAGGGCTTTCAGGTCCTAAACAAAACAAAGTCAAACAACTTGAGTTACCACCATTTTCTCTGAACTTGTGAAATGGCCTGAAAACTAACAATAAAAAACACAAAACTAATTCTGAATTAATAGGGTCTTTATTAAATTAATGCTAAACAGTAACCATTTTTGTAACTACTTGTTACACTATTTTTTAACACTTTTTAAAAAATACAATACTAGGGCTATCAAGCGAATATAATTTTTAATATAATTAGGCTACATGATGTGCCGATTAATTAGGCCTAATCTAATTAATCGCATATCAAATTTGGCTGAGAAATTACCTCCAAAAGATCATTCACCCTCGGTTTCACAGACAAGGCTTAAGCCTAGTAGTCCCAGACTAAAATGCATGTTTGAGCTGTTTTAACTGAAAGCAACTAGCACTGACATATCTTCAAATATGTCCCTGCCATTGTTTTGTCTCAAGATGCTCACCACCAGTAATGTTTTTTTCTAAGGCACGTTTAAAAGCTAGCCTACTTAAATGTCCTAATTGAACTAAGGTCTAGTCCTGTCTTAATCTCAGCCCTGTCTCTGAAACCAGGCCTTGAAGTCATTATTGTGTGAAATGAGAAAAGCATCATATAGACATTAAAAAAGTAGTTTTAGAAATAAATATTTGATTTGATTCAACAATTTATTACGCATAAACTTTTAGGCTACATCGGCCACGATTTTTTTCAGAAGCTGCATCGGAATTGGTATTTATAGGCCTATACTTACAGACCAAAACAGTTTGGTTACCAACATTCTTCAAAATATCTTCTTTTATGTTCCGCAAAAGACAGAAAGTCATACATGTTTGAAACGACACAGGGATGAGTAAATGAAAATAAACTGAATTTAAATTTTTGGGCAAACTATCCACAAATTATGAAATAATTATTTTTAATGAAATGATACTCTAAATAAGAAATGAATGCTCATCCCGTGTGCTCAGAAGATAAACGCACGGAGCATGTCCGAACCCCGACACAGAACCAAAACCAAACTAGACAGAAGTGCCGAGGATCTGAACACTACGCTCCGCACATAACACAAACAACTCATATTGTCATGAGCAAACTCAAAATGCTCACTATCACAAGACATTAGGAGTGTCCGAGCTCTGTCACCAAACCAAGAATAAACAAACCCAAGTCACAGAACCCAGACAATTTGACTTGGCAAAAACACACAAATGCAAATGAAATTACACAATCTGACTAGATTTTAAATTATTGTGAAAACTTTGAATTCTGGCCATTTTAATTGCTCTATGGAGCCTTCAGGGTGTGCAGCCAGAATTGCAAAGCAACACCAATGATTGCAGCTGCAAACTCTTACAAAACTTCCACCCACTTCTCAGACTCCAACAGGCTTGGGCTTTGGCAGTCTGTCAGTTATGTCAGTGGTGCATGCAGGCATCCACAAGATATGTGCACAATATTCGGACGTTTGGCATAGCTGGCCTGCAAAACTCTCTCACTGTGTCAAATCTCTCACTCGCACGACCATCCGCGAGCTCATGATCATGCATGACGTCATTATTCAGACTGTGCTTATAGACACTGCATAATTTCCTGCTGTCAGAGATCACAGTCTTAGTGAATTTGCGCCACGCAGTGCACGTGGATAGGAGGATGGGAGTAAAGACAAACAAACCAAAAAGGGAAAAGAAGTTGCTAAATGCAGGAATAAACAGTTATTATCTGTTATTAAGGGTGGTGATGACACAATGGATACGACACATGCCTTTGGGCTTAGAGACTCGGGTTCGAATCCACTGTGAGACACCAATGTGTCCCTGAGCAAGACACTTAACCCCTAGTTGCTCCAGAGGCGTGCAACCTCTGACATATATAGCAATTATAAGTCGCTTTGGATAAAAGCGTCAGCTAAATGAATAAATGTAAATGTTATCTTTCTGGTGGTGCAGCAATGTCAAGCCACACCTGGACCTCAAAATGCATGGTGGTCATAGACGGTCTACATATGTGACCGTGGCTGAGCGCAAGCATCAGGTGCATCTCATCATGAGAAGCCAACAGGGCTCAGTTCAGCCTCTTGTTCACCTTTTTCTTAACATAAGAGTGCGCACGACCATTGTAACTTGATTGTGTCAAGGCTTCCGGTCTCATCCACTTCCAGTTATTTTAGCTACAAGCTACTAAAACTGTTGCTTGACATAGCAAACTGTTATTTGTTATCACATTTATTTATTATCGTAATCATAACAAACTGGTCTGCATTGTGTTACTGCATTTTGTTATTCTTCCAATTATTTACTATAGAGTCTAATGAATCGGAAGAGCACACACATTCACAGAAAAAAAGCTAACTCAACTTTCACGTTGCAAATCGTAAAAAAAATTTGTCTTGGCATTTGGCAACCAACTGAAATTAAATGTGAAACTAAAATGACTAAAAATGAAACATTAAGACAAAAACTAAATAATAAATTAAAAAGCACATAACAAAATTACTACAACTGGAACTAAAATAAAATTTAAAAATATCAGCTACTTCAAAATATTAATAAATACTCTAATAGTATAAAAAATAATCCGTAAAGGAACATGCCGACTTTTGGGGACTTTACAATTCACCGTATTGAGTTAGATAAATTCATAGATACTAGGGCTTTGACTTTTGCCCAAAAATCATATTCGAAGTTTGTTTGTTTATTAATATTAATATTCGAATATTAATGAATATATTCACAAGATGTAAGAAGAAGTCTTCTTAACAAGAAGTCTTTGATGTCCCCAGAGTGTGTATGTGAAGTTTTAGCTCAAAAATACCCCACAGATATTTAGTTTGTGCCGGTTTTGTTTGTGCTGCTTCAGTTTTTGAAATATTAGACCGAATTATAGATGATGACGTCACCAGCCCCGACCTGCTCCACATTCACCCAAAATAGTCTCATATGTTTGTGCTTCGTTTGTGCTAATTTACGATGATAAACGTTTATTTTGTGCTGCTTCGGTTTCTTAAATATTAAAATAATATTTATTGGTCATTCTGAAGTCACTCAGCCCCCCTACCTGCTCCACATTCACCCAAAATAGTCTTGTTTGTTTGTGCAATCGTTTGTGCCAGTTAAAGTTTCGTGTGCTGCTTCGTTGTTTAATATGCGACTTATATGCTGAATTATAGATGATGATGTCACCAGCCCTGCTCCACATTCACCCGAGGTAAGGCTAGGTTG
Source organism: Meda fulgida (assembly GCA_030578275.1). Classification (NCBI taxonomy): domain Eukaryota; kingdom Metazoa; phylum Chordata; class Actinopteri; order Cypriniformes; family Leuciscidae; genus Meda; species Meda fulgida. The sequence continues at coordinate 14,851,764 of CM060632.1, read as the reverse complement.
ATGAATTTGACCCGTCAGATTCTGTGACCATGTAAGCTATGTATTAGCCTAATAACTGATCAATATGCTTTATAAAAAGAAAGGGGACTCGCATGTCTGCCTCATATTTTATGATTCTACAGCTGCATAAACAGAGATGGTCACACATCACATTCGTCACTTTATTGAGCATTATACAGTCAGTTATGAATAAATAATTAGCGGTCACATTTTTCGGTAGCTAATACCGAATACCAACGGAGCTTTGTCATATTTTGTGATCTCAGAGTAGCCTAATAGGCCTATGCATTTGTAAGTAACAACTATAGGATCTCCAACATTATTAGGTATTACAGTTAATAATAAGAAGAATAAAGATATGCACATCAGACAATGAGAATGTTTTATACAATTTACATATTAAAACTAGAGTATGAAATGGCAAATGTAAATTATATAATTGAATTTTCATTTTCATTTTGCACCAAACGTTGCACAAATGTATGGGCAAACTAAAATGTAAATATTTAACATGAACATTTTTAACAAATTAACATTTTCATTTTTCATTCCATATTGCTACTCATAAGCACCGCTAGCCTAGCTTAGCACAAAGACTGGAAGTAAATGGCTCCAGCTACCATACTGCTCCCAATAAGTGACAAAATAACGCCAACATTTTCCTATTTATATGTTGTGATTTGTATAGTCACAGCGTGTACAAATAACTAGGTCATATGAGAATGAGACACAGGCATCTTTAACTGTATACATACTGGGAACTATATTCTCAGAAGGCGAAGCACTGCTACTTCTGCGGAATGATTTGCTCGCAGCACCTGAGAAGCCCGGTGGTGAGGAGCAGAGAGTTCACTCAGAGTGTTGCGCTAATCACTCCGCCCAAGTGGCAGTGCTTCGTCTTCTAAGAAAATAATTCCCAGTATTTATATGGTTAAAAGATGCCTGTGTCTCATATGACCTTGTTATTTGTACACACTGTGACTATACAAATCACAACATATAGGCCTAAATAGGAAAATGTTGGTGTTATTTTGTCACTTACTGGGAGCAGTATGCTAGCTGGAGCCATTTACTTTCAGTCTTTGTGCTAAGCTAGAGGTGGGTGCATTAGACAGAGTTACAGCACGTACGGAGATGAAAAGGGTATGCATGGACTTATCTAACTCTGTGGGATACGGCGAATAAGCTATAGTCCCAAAAAGTCAGCGTGTTCCTTTAAATAACACTGGGTCTATGGTGTAGCAATCAAAATATATGACAGATAAAATTCATAGCATTCAATCAGACATACAGTAACATATTTGTAAATAAAAAACTATTAAAACAATTCAGAGAAATGGGGGAAATAATGTGGCTGGAGTAGTTTTGCAATGTAACAAAAACCGGTGCTTGATTCCAAACAGCTTAATTATAATTGAAGTGATCAAGATTTGAGTGGTCTAGTTTTGTTTTGCATCGTCAAACCAGATTATGTTGTTGTTGTTTTGAAATGTATATGGTAAGGACTTTGTCCCCCCTCACTAACCACTGGCATTAATGGTTCCAGCAGGTTTAAAGGGGCCAGTGCAGAGCCAGATCAGCCACCTTAACTCCTGCAAATGTCCCATACTGTGCTTGGCTAGAGAGACTCTGCCATTCCCTACAGCTTTATCTCATGGAGTGGGCTTGCTGGGATGTCTCACTAAAACTCAGCAATGCACCAAAAGATAACAAAGACTGGTTAGATTTTAATAAAAAAAAGCGCATACACCCCCCTGCCTCCCAAAAGTTCTAAGCTTCATGCCAAGTTCACAGAGAAACTGTTTACAGAGCAGCGAAGCTCACATGAATAACACCATAATCTCCAGACACTACCAGAAAATCCTGCTGCGCTCAGTCTTCAAAGACACTGCCACCAGTTCCAAAACAAGTAGAATGGGTAAAAACAAATACAAGTAGGCTAACTGAATCCAGGTAAAAAGGTCAATCCACCAACTGGGACAAATAAATGCAGGAAATGCAGGACATTCATCCCTGGATAGCCACATTTACCTTGCGGTAATTTAGCCTGTGTATGAAGATAAATAGTGTATGCTGACAACTACACCATTTATTTTTACCTAAGTGAGACTAAATATATTTGAGTTAACGCAGGCAGGTAAAATACACATATTTTGTGGGAATATTGTGGGAACAAAATTTTCGAAAATGTCAATGTCAAAACATGACAAAGGTTCATACAGGGTCTATTCATTATGTTTTGATTTATTTATGAAATATATATGTCAATACACGTCATGCGTGTATTAAAAATAAGATGTGACAACGATAGATACTGCGTTATAAAATTGTAGCACACTTATGAGTGAAATATCAAAATACGCTTAGTACTGGGACTTTTAATTTTATACTAATTTTAGCTGCACACTTGAACAAAATGCTCGGGTCCCACAACAGTATATTACAACCTTTCACAGACTTGCTGATCAGACAACAACAATCTGCTGTGATCGATTATCAAATAAGCAAGACATGCTTCAACATGTAACAATGGCACAAAAACAACTAGAAAAGTCTCCTTTTTACATCTACTTCATATAAAAACATCTTCCATATGCGTGTTCAGACATTTGATAACGTTTTGCCACGTATTACACATATCCTGCTGCCAATGTAAACAAAGCACACGCGCTTACAACAACCTGTTGCGACATGTGAGACATATAGTTTCATGGTAACGTACGTAACTTAAATATTTATCCCATAACATATATCTCTGAAAATAATTCGAGATTTTAAGTCGACAGTAATGTATATAACACAGCGACAATGCAAAAAAACAAGTGCACAGGAATATTTACATACCGATGCCGTTTTGTTGAGTCTGAGCAGATTGTAGCTCTCACTCGCTCCCGGTGAATCAGCTCTAATGCCCCACCTTACTCACAGCTGATTGGACAGTTGAAACAGCGCTGTTCGAGGCCCCACCTCATTGTCACATGATTGAACAGTTAAAGCAGCGCTGCATCAAATGTCCAATCAGATGCAAATCTGGTGGAGTGTCGAAGAAAGTTGCCCCCAGATCCAGTGCTCATGGCTCTGGTTGCCCCCTAAACGCATCACATGGATTAAAAGGTGCGTCTAAATAAATACATTTAGATTATATTATATTATATTATAATACTTAAAGTGAGAGCTGTTGGTTCTAAAAAAGATCTCTGTTGATGTTACATGAAAAAAGAAGTTACATTTTTATTTTGTGGGCTTTCTTTGTTTGAAATATATAATGGATTTAAATACATTATTATATTCAACATAGTTAATGAATTGGATCTGTTGGATGTACATTTTTGTTTTTGTTTTGTTTTTAAACAGCAATTCCTAGGAAGGAATAAAATAAATAAACAAAATATTCAAAGTTAAGATGCATGACTGTTTAACATTTATGAATAAAGTGAATTGGAGTGATGTATTTTATGTAAAACAAATGTTTCCTACAGGGGGCACCAATGTTCTTATAACGCCTGCCATTAAATTTAACTTCAGATCAAGTGTCTACGAGCCACAAACGCATGTTGTTGTTGTTTTTCATATTGCTAAATTGATTAAAAATTTACTTTTTGTAAATAATTTATTATAAAAAGAATTAGATTAGCCTAAAATAAATGAAAACATTGAATGCTTTACACCAAGGGCCCAATGCATATCTTTGAAAGCTTCCATAGTTTTCTATCTCAGGAATGAATTTTATCAATATTATATGAAACTGGCTATCTGATTCTTTATTCTTTGTTTCCCATCCAACGGCATCTGCCTGTATGATCACTAAGACCTCAGGCTCAACCTCAGGCTCAGACAGCTGTGTGTTAAGGTTATGGGTTCTTTGAACCCATTCCTGTCTATCAACCTGTCATGCTTTGAAATAGCCAGGGACCTTTTCCCAGGAACCCTGAGAGGGAAGAGAATAAGAAGGTAAAAAAGTAAACACAAAACAACTTTTATGTCACCACATCCGTCAGTGAAAGGAAAGCTTTATTTTTAGCAATAGCAGTGGGGTGATTTCTGGCTCTCTGTACGTGAAATGGCAGAGACCCCTGCCGAGCTCTCAGAGTCCTTAATGAAAGCGCTCAGTCTCTCTCACGCTAGGCTGTATGTGTTAGCGCATTGCATAACTACTAGTGACGCCCGTGCAGTCTCTCACTGTTGCCAGGGACGTCAGGCATCTGCCCTCCCGTAGAACAGTCATCACTTCATTCCTGTAGTCATACATCTGAGCCCTGCTCAATTACAACTGTATTGACAAAGAAGTTTGTCTTCAGAGAATACAGCCTCAAAAGAAAGGTGCCCTCTTTTAGCTTAGGAACCTAATGATTAATTAAGTTTGGGGTCCGTAAGAATTTTTTTATTGATACTGTTATTCAGCAAGGATGCACAACATTTTTTAACAAAAGTGACTGTAAAGACATTTATAATATTACAAAAGATTTTCTGCTTCAAATACATACCGTTCTTTTCAACTTAAATAACTTGAGTCAAAGAATCCTAATATATATATATATATACTGTATATATATATATATATATATATATATATATATATATATATATATATATATATCATCCAGTTTCCACACAAAAAAAACAGCACAACTGTTTGATAATAAAAATAAATGTTTCTCAAAGGGGTCTTATTATATGCCCTTTTACGAAGTCTTGATTTTGTTTTTGGGGGTGTAATATACTTTCATGTGTGATTGTTCAAAAAACACTATTACAGCACCTCTCTCTCCAGTCTGACCCGAACGCGTTGTTTATTTCCTGTTTCGATTAAGCCCCTCTTTCCCTTTTTTGGTTAGCTGGTCCCAGTGTGTTGAGTGATTCCCAAGTGATTGGCACCGCTTAGCGTGAGTTTGGGGAATTTCATGCCCCTTCATAACCGGAAGCTCTACTTAATATGTAAATATTAAGGATGGCATCAATTTCAAACAAATTCAAGATTCAGACTTAAGAATGTTACCAAACAAGAGGATCGTGCTGAATGGATTTTCCTAAGGGGCGGTGAACAGCCTTAAAAAAGCAAGAACTTACAAAAACTACAGTAAACACTATATCAACATTAATGTTGGATAGCAGGCGAAGTTTTGCCCTTTGTTTACACCGAGGCAACAACATTAAACTTATTAATGGAACTATTGATAGAAAATGCAACTAATAATAAGACATACTTACAAGTTGTGATCCACAAACAACAGATTGAACTGACAAAGTGGAAACTGATCCGTTTCAGGAGAAGATTTGTGCCTAGGCTGCATTGTACTCTCTTCATTTTTGGAAGCTCTCCGTAAAATTTGCAGGGCACAGACAAACATTGGGGTTATAATGTTCAGGAACAATGTTTAAAATAAATTTAACCACTCTAAATTTGTCAGCCTTAGGAAGGTCAAACAAATGAGTTTTGGAAATGGGGTGGAACAAACAGACGGACAGCTGGTAAGTCCATATTTTTACTCGTTAGAGGGTCGGTATCCTGACACGGTTGGTGGTTGCAATCCAACACGAATGAATGAAGGCCCAGAAGTCTGTGGCACAGGCAGAGCGACATCTGACCAAGGTGGAGCCGGAGGGACAAGGGAGCCTGGCAGAGCTTTAAGGACGACGGCCACAGGTGGAGCCGAGAGGAGGAGGAGCCAAGGTGGAGCCTACTGGCCGACGAGCTGAGTTGCAGTGATGGGCTTGGTGGCTGGAAGCAGAGCCAGGGGATCCACTTGCCAAGGTTGAGCTGGAGACCGGTAGGCCCGAGGAGAATACGAGCTGCAGGGCGGAACCAATAGCGGAGTAGCCAAGGCACTGAAGGGAGCCAGTGGAGGCGGGGTCAAAGGACTGGCAGGGCAGGACCAGCAGAGATGCAGAAGACTTGGAGCTGTGCGGGACGAGCAGAGACGCAGGAGACTTGGAGCTGGGCGGGACGAGCAGAGACGCAGGAGACTTGGAGCTGGGAGAGACCAGCAGCGATCGGAGACTTTGAGGAAAATCCTCATCCAAATCCTTATTACCATTTAGGGACCTGGCACAGCTCATCCTCAACAGTGGAAGTATGGGCAGGGCTCCATCCCATGCCCTCATACTCCACCAAAATACCCTCCTCACAGGATGATATAGCCGGCTCACACATCTGGTCAGACTCTCCAGGGTGATGTTGGGTTTAGGTGTGGGCTCTGGCGTTGGCATCGTGACAGGCTCAGGCTCTGCATCTGTGGTGGGCTCTCTCGATTCATAGAGGGCTTCGCTGAAGTCTGGCTGCGCTCTGGGGCTGGAGTGGGGCTGGTGATGTCCTCCTCGGCTGGGCAGAAGTTGTACACAGATCACAATTCACCAGCAACCACTCCACATAGTGCCTTGCACTGCTCATTTAAGCTAGTCTGAAAAAAACACACACAGGGAGCGGTCGAGCAAGGTAGGTCAGTTATTCTGCCATGGTTGGTGGTTGAAATCTAACAAGAATTAGGAAGGAATGCAATCTAAATAATCTTAACCTACAAACAGAAGTACACAGGAGAATCTCAAGAGAACATACACGCAAACCACACATTTAACTTTACTGATAAAGACCATCAACTGAACAAAACTGGGAATATTTAATATTATGAATTTCATTCATTTTGCAGTTGCATTTGCATAATAGCACTTGGATGAGGTGTGTTATAAGAGCGGAACCAGAAGATTCTGGCAGCTCCTCGGCACGTGTGTCTTATTAGGATTCAAGTTGAGAGGGAGGACCATTCGCATAGTCCCTAGTCCCCCATCCATTCCACATGCTGGTAATTTATCCCCTCTGGTTAACCTACTTTCATCACGATTAAAATGCCCAGGGCTTTGATGCATTACTCTTTTCTTCTGTCTCGTTCTCTCTCTTGCAGACACTGAGCTCTATCTTGCTTTTCTCTTTTCGTAGAGACATCATAGACTAGCCAGGGCACCAATACGGTTTCAATATTAAAGCAGGCCCCAAGCTGTAAATCTCACAACATTACATCCAGTTTATGTGGATCAGGGACGCTCCACGGCTTTCCTTACATATTTGCATCTGCTTACCACGATGTCTCCCGCAAACAATGTCAATAACCAAATCCCAAGCTGGCAGACCATATCAGATAGCGTTTCTTGTGAAATTTAATTCAAATGTTGATCTAATAAATCTCATGCTTATTTCTGATCCACAAAGGCCTTTATAGTCTGATGAATACATCAGTTCTCCAGGGAGAAATAAACTTGATCAGTTAAATGAGATTGCAGAAGTAGCTGTGCATCTGGATCAGTTGGACAGCCTAATTTTATAATGGCAGTCTCAATCAGTGCAGCTGCATCCCTTCCCCAAGACACATTCATTCTCTAAATAAGTTCTCAATGGACCCATTGTGAATCAATGGGGTCTCTTCTGTCTGCAGGTAGCTGCACTATACAAAGCTGACTAATAGTCAAACTACTACTTATGTATTGTGATGTATATCCGAGTGTAATGGATTATCGAAAAAGAAAGAAAAGTAAGGCAGAGACTCATTTTCTATGGATCAGTTGATGACTGGATTTTGATTTGTGGACACTCAAAAGTGAAGGCAGATGAACGTGAGCTTGGAGAACGTAAGCCTGCATACTTCACCGGAGAGAACTCAATTATTTGAGCAGAAATACAGTAAAAGCAGTAATATTATGTAATATTATTACAATTTAAAATAACTGTTTTCTATTTGAATATACTTTAAAATGTAATTTAATCCTGTAATGGACAAACTGAATTTTCAACATCATTACTCCAGACTTCCGTGTCACATGACCCTTCAGAAATCATTGTAATATAATGATTTAGTGCCCAAAAAAAAAATCTTATTATTATCAATATTGAAATCAGTTGTGCTGCTCAAAAAAGTGATACATTTTTTTTGTAACAATGTAAAAGTCTTTACTGTCCATTTGACCAATTTAATGCATCCTTAATTGAAAGCATCTAATTTCTTTAACTACAACTAAAGAACAACCAACAACTAACTTAACTAAAGTAACTACAATATTTAGTGAACATTAATATACTATAAAATACATAAATGTTTTAATAGAATAGATTCATGTGGTGCAGGAGAAATGGCATGAAAGTTAGTGGAGAACTACAAAGTATTTGAAGTCCTTTCTGTGGTAAATGCCGGATGGACAGACTTGGCTGCTGATGGAAGGGCTTTCTGTCCTCCTCTTCCTCGCTCCACTGGACCCAGCTTTCCCTGAGGTTCTTTAGGTGGACTCCTAATGAAAGATCAAGGGCATTAGCTGCCGTCAGTGCAGAAACAGGGTACCTGCAGTTAACGGGATGGTTACAGAACATTAATTTTACCGCAGGCTCATTTGTAACGTAGAGAAAAGTGTGTGTGTAAAACCGAAAGGGAGAATGACAGAGTAATTGAGAGAGAGAAACAGAGGTAAAGAGAGAAAGAGATCAGGCCTGATTTGAAGCTCTCTCACAAATCCAGTGTCCAAAAGTGTAAAATTCATGGAAAGCATGGTGTGGAGAGCAAAACAGAGAAGTGGGAACCATTCAAGCTGGCATTTCCATCTGCTTCGTCAGCACAACCTCCATGGAAAATGTCAGATTCATTACCTGCTCCCTCTTTTTTCTTTCTCTTTACCTTCAGCTAGTTCATCTCTTAAGCCCTTAACAAATCTTAATGTGATTTGGTCTGTCCTTTACATTTGTCGCTTGACCCCGGTGAGGCCTTGCATAAATGTCAATGCAGACTTGGTGACATCAATTGTCTTTTATGTTAGATTTGTTAATAGTATGACTTTGGATTATTTGGACTTTGCTATTTTTTAAACACTAAATAAAAAAATAAATTAAAAAAACGTTAAGCTTAAATTTCGAAAATCTCCCATTTACAGCCGCTTTTCCCCTATTGGGCCGAGCGGTTCTAAGACCGGTAAAGAATGGTTCCAGTTATATTTTCCATTTGAGCCTGGTTCGGCCTGGCATGATTACAAAACGTTCTCGTTCTCGTTAGGTCTTCATTGCAGTAATTTAGATATTGATTGTGATTGGTCTTTATATATCTGAGAAGTTCTTTTATATATATTTGAGAAGCAAAGTTGCATGAGATATTATAAATCTTGAATTATGTTTATATTTGAACATGATAAAAAAGCACTTTGCCAATGGGGAAATACAAATAGGACAAAAAAGACAAATATATTAAATCTTTACCCACCATTGCCAACACTAGTCGGCAACATAAACATAATACATTTGTGTAAATGAAGGCTGTTTGGTCAGGTTTTATGTTCCATTTGGACAAAGATTCTTCCGTGGTGTGTATATAAAGATGTGCATGACGCTGTGGGCCAACCCGGTTCCCTTTCGAAGCGGTTCATTGCGTGAATCACACTTTGGGGAAAGTCCATTTTCTTATAATACTGAAGCCTTACTGAATACTGAATACTGAAATACTGAAGGCTGCACAAACCAATGGCATTTCAACCCGCCAAAACGGATGTAGTTCAGATGAGCACATTGAGTGCATGTAAAAATCTTAATTTTTCATATAAAAATCGAGTTATTCTAAGCAGGAAGTCCCATATCTTGGAAGAGGGGTTGAGACTACAAACACTCGTTCCTTATTTTCCCAGGGGGTGGGACCCACTCACGCTACTGACCTATTACAGATCAGTGGGTCTGACTTCACTTTCTGAAACTAAAAGCAATATCCTCCATCCTCCATCCTCCATCCTTGTTTGTTAGCTAAGCTAACAGGCGCTGTGGGGCCAGACGTGAAGTTACGACAATGGCGAAATGTACTCAATATGATATGTAAGAAGAGTATTTCGAAAGTCTGATGCTCGAATCAGATGTTCGTGGCTACTTTTACGAGCCGCAATATAGCTGTCACGGTGTGGGTTCATGTCTTGTTCCTATCTGTCCTGTGTTTCCCTTGTCTTGTGTGAACTTTAGTTATTTCCTGTGCTGTGTCATGTTTTGTAGTCACATTTTTCGGTAACACTTTATTTTGATGGTCCCTTTTGAACATTCTGGTGACTATAAGTAACTTTGCAACTACATGTCAACTAACTCTCCTTAGAGTATTAGTGTACTGTCTGCTTAATATCTGATAACTCTTTATTGTGATGGTCCTCCAACAGACAGTCTACTGACTATAAGTAACTATGCAACTACATGTAAACTTACTCTAACCCTAACCCTACCAGTCAACTAATACTCTACTAACACTCTAATGAGAGCTAGTAGACATGTAGATGCAACGTTACTTATAGTCAACAGAATGTGTTAAAGGGACCATCCAAATGAAGTGAAACCCATTTTTTCTGGTTTATTAGTATCCCCAGGTGTTTCTGATTAACCACGCCCTCTTGTTATCTTGTTTAGCTCGTTTACCCCTGTATTTAAGCCCTGTGTTTCAGCCCTGTCTTTGTGAGTTGTTATTGTTGCTGTTTCCGTGGTCCTGGTCTGAGTTTCTTTTGTTTGTTTTATTAATAAATGTGCTTGCAATCACTTCTTGCTTCATTCTTCCCGCATCGTTACAATTAGTGATGGCCAAATGAAGCGTTTCGAAGCATTATTGCTTTCTGATACAATTGTGTCAAAAATGGTTCATTACTCGAAGCTTCATTCAGATAGAAATTGCAGCACCATCTCCTGGTGTAGTAAATGTAATGCAACAAAGCTGACAACCATAAAGTGCAAGTAGGCTTATGTGTTAATGCCCTGTTTATTACATGTTTACCGAGGCGATCAAAGCTGAAACAGTGTTAGTGCTCTGAAACTCATTTATGTAGGTGAATTTTACAGATACTGATGGATTTCATGTGTTCACCTTGATAATAAAACATTAAGCATGATGTGTGTGTGTAATTATTTCTTTAGACAAGGACAGAAGATCAGACCAGCTTAAAAAAAGTTGGAAACCATCACATAAATTCTAATGGTTTCTATTAAAATACCAATAGGAACCATTGGCTTTTACCATTTAAACCACTACAGAATTCTTTTTTGTAGTGTGTTTGGGACATATTCCATTAGGATTTAATACCCCCACCAATAGAACCCAACACATATCAGTAGAGACCCACAGAGACCACTATAATTCCCATTACAACCAATACAATTCCAATGAAAACCATTAAATCCAATAGAATTTCTGTAATGGTTTCTATAGTTTTTTTTAGCAGGGCAGTATCATGTGTGAAAGCTTTATCTTGTTTAGCTGTGGGAAGCAGAGTTTTATAATTGGTGGGACTGGTTAACTATTTTGAAAAGGATGTGCTTGTGTAACTGGTTGTACTTGTATAATGTAGCAGAGGGTTTTTGAAGTTTCTGTCTTTGATGCATGTTTTTGTAACAATGTTCATAAGTTCTCTAATTAATAATAAAAAAAATAAAATCCTCTCTCCTCAACAATAACGCCAATCCAAACACCGACTACTACAACCCACGGTGTTTGGCTTCACTTTTATAAGAAATTCAGCCGCCAGGTTTCAAACCTGTCAACACTGGATTGGGCTGTTAAAGCAGTCAGGTGGTTCACTACAGGAGTGAACCAGTGTGTTTGCTTCAGACGTAATTTTCACGTGACTAGTGACGTAATGATACAAGCTCCGAAGCAGTGGTTCATTGCGAGGACCGTTCGAGTTTGAAGCAAGCTTCGGAGCGTCGGTGTCAGACGTAACATCACTAGTTACAATAGAAAAGAGCAGTTGGGGCTGATGGAGGAACAGGAGGCGGCTGCCTGTCGCGGACGAGGAGCCCGGACTGGCTCGAGCTGGGGCGGTCTGTGAGAGAAACTGGTGAGAACTGGTGGTGTCTGTGCTCTCACTGTGCGCCTACGGACACAGAGTCTGCTGCAAAGAATTTCAACGATGCCAATTTCTCCAGGACGAAATCTCTGAATCAGGCAAGGGCATGGAAGATTGTGTTGTGTATCATCCTAGTTTCGCACCGCATTATGTTCTGACTGAACATCCCGGTATTATCCAATTATTCACCATTTCGGAAGAAATACAAATGAGGAGTAATTCACTGAGTTCACCAACTAACTAGACATTTTGTGTGAAATGAAATTCAAGATCTGGTGATAGCTAGCATTGTAGACGGAATTGTGATTTCTCTGATAAGCGGATACCTCATAGGTGCTGTTCTGAATTAGTGGGAGTGGCTTCCGGAGCTGTGCAATGTGGTGCATTGTGGGAGTTTTTGTCTTTCATACAAATGCACCCTAAAGTTAATTTCTGTCTTTCCTCAGTCAAGAAGGCACCAACGTCGAAATTTATTTCACATTTCGACTACATATATGACCCACTTTCTATAAAGATTAATGTTCCCGCGGGTGAAATGCTCCTTTAAACTAACAATAGGACAACAATATGCAATGTGCATATAACAATATGACCCTTCCCAGTTTAATCTGACGCAGTACGTGTTTTTTTTGTGTTGTTTTTTTCTTTTTTTTTTTTTTTTAGATAATAGATATAGAATAGAAGATAAAAGTGTAAGTGTTGCCAAAAAAGATGCGTCTTCAGCCATTTCTTGAAAATGGTCACGGACTCAGCCACTCTGGATGAGTTGGGAAGGTCATTCCACCAGCATGGAACAGACCAGAGTAAGAGATTTTGTGCCTCTTTGAGATGGCACCACAAGACAGCGTTCACTTGCAGAGCACAAGTTTCTGAATGGCACGTAAGTCTAAAGCAATGAGTTTAGGTAGGAGGGAGCAGAGCTAGTGGTTGTTCTGTAGGCAAAAGTCAGTGACTTGAATTTGATGTGAGCGGCAACTGGCAACCAGTGCAATTTTGTGAGGAGTGTCGTGTGCCCTCTTCGGCTCGCTAAAGATCACTCTAGATGCAGCATTTTTGATCAGTTGCAGAGGTTTGACAGTGCAAGCTGGAAGACCTGCTTGGAGAGCATTACAATAGTCCAGTCTGGATAGAGCAAGCGCTGAAAGGTAGTGAAGTGATAGAAATGTCTGTCAGGCAGGCTGAGATGCGAGCAGCAATCGTCGGATCATTTGTCAACAACAGAGGTTGTTCTGTGTAAGAAAGGAAGAGATCTGGTTGAAATCAACTTGTTCAAGTGTTTTCGCGACGAATGGAAGAAGGGATACCAGTCTGTAATTTTCCAGATGTGATGGATTTAGAGTGGGTTTCTTAAGCAGTGGGGTTACCTGAGCCTGCTTAAATGCAGTGGGAAAAGTACCAGTGTGAAGAGAGGCATTTATGATTTGCGTGAGTGCAGGTACAACTGAGGAAGAAATGGCTAGAAGTAGATTAGTGGGAATAGGATCAAACGGACAGGTAGTACGGCGATTGAAAGGAGAGAGAAGGAGGGTAGAATGTGTGTGTTAGCTGGTAAAATGTGTGTGTCAGTTTGGGGTTTGGCAAATTGGCCGCTGATGGTGGTTGTTTTATTTATGAAAAATGTGGCAAAATCGTCAGCTGTTAGGTTTGATGGAGGAGGAGGGTTGAGAAGAGAGGAGAATGTTTTGAAAAGCATGCGAGATTCAGAAGAATTGTTAATTTTGTTGCGATAGTAAGTAATTTTAGTAGTAGAGATTAGCAGAGAAGGAAAAGAGGAGGGATTGATAAAGAGTAAGGTCAGTATGATCTTTTGATTTGTGCCACTTCCTGACCTCCAGGAGGAAAGTTTTTTTTCTGGCTCTCAAAACCTTCCTGCCAGCCCTAGAGGGGCACCATATCCCCGTCCATTTGGACAACAAGATGGTAGTGGCCTTCATAAATCGCCAGGGCGGCCTTAGGACTTGGTCTCTTTACAAGATGGCGTGACACCTCCTCCTGTGGGCATAGTGCAATCTGGGCTCCCTGAGGGCGGTGCACGTGCTGAGCACGCTGAACCAAGGAGCGGACATGCTGTCCCAGGGTGGGGTGTCTCCAGGAGAATGGATACTCCACACCCAAGCTGTTCAGATGATTTGCAAGATCTTCAGGAGGGCAGAGGTAGACATCTTCATCTCAGAAGACAACCCTCATTGCCCAATATCTTTCTCGAGGGAACAGAACACGTTGGCCCAGGAATGGTCGAAAGCTCGCCTGTATGATTTTCCCCCGATCAGTCTGCTCCCTCAGGTCATCAGACAAATCAGGGAGATCAGATGCTCAGTCCTCCTGGTGGATCCATCTTGGCGAAACCAGTCGTGGTTCCTCGAACTGATACGGCTGTCATAAACAACTCCATGGCCGATTCCACTGAGGAGAGGCCTTCTCTCTCAGACGAGAACGTTCCATTTGGTATCCCCAAACCAAGCTGTGGAGCCTACATCTGTGGTCCCTCAACAGGAGAACAATAACAAACACGTCATTCCAGGAAATCCCTATCAGGCATTATCTCAGAGAAGGATGCTCAACTGTCGCTATGAAGTGAGTTGGGATTAAAAGCATGTTATTAGATGTTGTTGGACAAGAGGTTCATAAATGCTTCTCATGTTTGGAAAGATGTTTGACGCATCTTGCTTTATTCAAATGCACGTTATAAGTGACTCAATCTCAGTGCTTTCAGATGGAGCAGCGTTTACCGAGCCGTACATCAATGACAAGCTGCGCATAACAAATAATCACAGCCTTTGCATTTTCAAAATCTCGATAAGCCAAATCGATTTAAGTGCGATTACATGGTAATTGTGATTAATCGTGCAGCCCTAGCCCTGGGCATTCCATGGTCGTTCACACCTTGGTCTAAGGAATGGAGGGTTGAGGTGGACAATGGATAACTGGTGATTAGATTAGCCCGCGATCAATGGGTCGTTGATGTCGTCACCTCTGGCAGTCCTGATTACCATAGTCCTATAGATGTCTTTGAGGGTCCTATCACATCCTTCTGTCTTCTTAATCACCGTGGGACAAAGGGACTCCTGTTGTGAAGTGGGGACCTCTGGTGCAATCATCTCTGCTGTTCACTACAGGGTATATCGTTCCCCAAAGCGTGATTCACACAATGTGAAAGACTGTTTCAGGAGGGAACACTCCGGTTACTAACGCAACCTTGGTTCCTTGAGATAATGAGAATGAGCATTGAATACTCTGCTGTGCTATATAACTGCATGCAGGGTGTATTCATTGGATTAAATGTGAACTAATGTGAACTAAAAGAACTAATGTGTTTTACTTTCTTACCTTTTGTTACCTGTGTTTTTTCCCCCACTGATCTGAACAACTGTTTTTATGTGTTACAGTGAAGTGTTGTTTCTGTATTTAAAATCTGATCTCCAGCATAATGTTTTATATCTTTCCACCCCACTCCATTAGAACCTAGAACTGGTCCAGTTGTGTAAGTGTTGTGTTGGAGGACGCAAGTGCTACATAAGCAGATGCATATGTAAAATAACGCGATCATTACATTAAACAACGTATGAATCAAAACTGCAGAATGTTATCGCATGAAATGTCAACCCAGAATGAGGTATGGGACTGTGCAAGCTTTGGAGGTGTTGATGGACTCGATCTACTCCATCTAATGTATGTTTTGATCATCACTCTGAATTCGATCCAGACGTAGTCTTTGACAAAAACACGATTTTCTCAGCTTTTTGCTCAAAATTTTGCTTTTTTATGAAACTTAGCCACATTGACGAGTTAACAAAAAAAAAGAATGCATGATGCTGAATAAATCTTTTTTGTTTGTTTTTTTTGTTTAAAAGTGGAGGGTCTGTTCTTTCTTTTGATGTATTGCATGTTCAGATATTCATAGACAATATTCTGAGGTGCCAGGAAACTTTTGTGAAAACAATCAAAAATGCTGGCACTGATTGGCAAACTTTTTTCAAAAACACTTATTTTGTAAAAAAAAAAATATATATTTTTTGCCTCAAGTCAAGTAAATTTATCTTCTTTTAAAGCTGCAGTCCGTAACTTTTTTGGGTTAAAAATTATCCAAAATAAACATTTTAGCAAGTACATAACCAGCAAGTGTTCTAAACTATCTGCTTGCCTTAGCTCGATTCAAAACGGTACACTTGTAATAATGTTTTTAATTCCAGTGGTACTGGTGGATTTCCGCGGGAAATTCAAGCTCGTCTTTGCATCACGTCACATCTGTACACATAAAGAAGGTGTTTCGGCTAGTAGGCTATATTGCATGTGAGGATGTTGGAGGTGGAGATTTATAGCCTTTTCTCACAGCACTTAATACAATTAAACTTATCAATTTGACGGCGGGTCCAGAAAGGTTCAAACGACAATCACCAGTGATAACTGGAGATTCACCCGTTGTAAAATGCAAAAGACTTCGGAGTGGCTACAGAAAAAAAGAGACTGCAACCGGGCCCATGCGAAAACAAGGATAAATATCGGAATGCTGATGTTGTTAACATTAACAATTTGAGAACAAAGTATAATTGGCATGGTTTGACGTGATATGATAAGCAATCGTTAGATTTAATCAGTGCGATTTACTGCAATGCTTTTTTCTCCTTAGTTGGTCAGAACAAAAGTGGATGTTACTTACTTGTTCAGAAGATATTTTCAGGTGATAATTCGTATGTTGGTAATACTTACAAAAAGTAGAATCTGAGATTCCGAATGACAGTATCACATTCTACGCAAAACATTGGATTCATCCGCGCTGTGCCGTGCAGAGGCATAACCCACGTAAAGTTGATAATTCCGTGAATAACTGCAATTGCAGATTTCAAACTGATGGCGACAAAGAAGAAAAACTATGAACTGCAGCTTTAAATTTGCTTAGAATTTTTTTTTTTTTTTTTTTTACAGGAAATTATTATTTAATGTGCACAGCAATGCTTTATGAGTGCCGTGACATCAGAACCAAAGCCTAAAACCTGTAACTAACCCAAAGCTTTTTGGTCTGATGAACAAATGAGAGATTGAAACATCACAGTCATTGAATAAAATATGGAGCATTACATATCAGTCTGCGTACGTTTTATGCATTTGTCTGCACCTGAAGCCAACTTGAACGTGCAATTTTTTATTAAAACTAAATCTTTCCATGTTTTAGCACCTCAAATCTAGTTCAATTGCCATATAATACTGATGACGTTTATGGGTCACCTCAGGTAACATAACCAGGGTTTTTACTCATTATACATCAGTGAAGGAGATAGCAGCCTGTCTAACCGCTCAAACACTGGTGATTCTAAGGACAATGTGATTGTAGAAACATATCCCCACACTGATGAAGTCCTGGCACGTTTTTGAAGTCGTCGTACCAGAGATTCCAATTTCTCTTCAAATCCCTTGACTGTGCCCCCATGCAAATCAGGGAGATTAAGGCAAGATGTATGGACTTGCAAATGTATTCAAACATTCCTCCCTTAATGCCACAGATTTGCTGTAATACTCCCATATTTGTGTCTGACTTACAAGGACCGACAAATTGAAGCCACCGTGTGGCAGATTTGAATGGTTATTATCTCGCGGCGCATTCCATCAAAGAGAGCGCACTTATTGATTTGCGCTGCCAATGAGCACCTCCGTTTCCTGCTACCTTGGAAACGGGAATAAATATAGAAGTAGTTGCAGGTGGGAAGTGTTAGTTCTGGTTGTCGGGTCCTCCAAACCCAAGCAATCCTCCTGAGACGAAACTTTTTTAGGTGATGAAGGGGGCAGCCACTCCCCCAGATAAAACAGTGCGATAAACCCCAGTGCAGTTTTTCATGTTACGTGCTGCCGAAAGACAAAAAAATAACATTCGGATGTGCTGAAATGAAAGCCACCTCGCTTTGTTTCCTTGGCAACAAACACATGCAATATGTCTTTTGGAAGTGTGTTTTGGGGCTGCGCACCGGCTCTCGTGGGAGATTTCAGAAGAACGCTAAGATAGATTTACTGAGTAAATGAAACAGCCTTTTGACTGCCAGTGTGATGTTTGCAGGGATTGTATGATGAGGTCACGATCGTGCCAAACTCCACAAGAACATGCACAGGCAGGCAAAATTGAATAATGACATTTGTTTGGTGTTCAGTTTTGTTTTGAATCGAATTTCCCCCACATTATGTTGGTGTAAAGAGAAGCACATGTTGCCTCAGCTCCAGTGACCTGTGTGTAACCTTTACAAAATAGATGAACTCTGCATGTCTGTGTCTGGCAACAAGCTTCTTGTACATTTTCAGTCTCTCTTTTTCTGCAGTTGCATAGCAACACAGACGAGCATGGGTGCGGTTGTGTTTCCAAACTAGCTCTCTTTGGCCCTGCTTACACCTGGTATTAAGATCTGTTTTGTTTGATCGGATCACAAGTAGACGATGGACACACATTCGGATATACACACAGAAGCACTGCACTGTTTACAAAGTGAACAACGTCAGAGACTTGACACAGAAGAGAAGAAATTGTTGAATAAAGTCATTATTTTTGTGGGTTTTTTTGCGCACAAAAAGTATTCTCGCAGCTTCATAACATTAAGGTTGATCCACTGTCATGGACTATTTTAACGATGTCTTTACTACCTTTCTGGGCCTTGAAAGTGTTGATTGTGTTGTAGTCTATGGGGGGTCAGAAAGCTCTCGGATTTCATCAAAAATATCTTCATTTATTATGAAGGTAAAAGAGTAGCAATACTCGAGAGCACGTAGATGTGAATTTGAGAACTTGTACAATAACTATTCGTACTTGTATGTGAAAATTTACACTCACAGCTCCAATGTGAAAACCTGTAAAATAAAAATCTGAACTTGAACGCTGAGATTTGCACTCGCAGACAATAGTCACAAACCTGTATTCGGAATCTGGAGCTGCAGACAAGTAATCACAAATGTGTAAAATGCCATTCACAAAGATACAATGACAGTCACAAACATGTAAAATATATTTGCACTTCTTCTAACATTCAAATTCACAATACAACCTCAAATTGGCATTGGCAACTTCTCAAATCTGTCATTGCAAGTTCAAATTTCGCACCTTGACTTTTGCTACTGTTTTCGCGATATATGAGGTGCAAAACTGATTTGTGCACTTGTAACTCAGTGGCGGCGAGAGAGAGAGAGAGGGGGGGGGGGGGGGCGGGAGCGGGGGTGTTCAAATGAGCCGTTTTATTGGTTGGGCCTAGCCAATGAAATAGGACTTCTATTTTACGCGATGATATCACGAAACCCGGCTCCTCGTGGATGTTCTAAACGCTAACATTGCTCAATGCATTATTAGACTGATTTTAAAGAAATGAATGATATTATCAAACTTAGTAAACACCATACTAATAATGTATACTACAGAAAAGCAGATGAGCACAGAATATGACGAGCTGCCTGTGTTTTATTAATAATGTATAACGAATTGTGTGTTTTTTTTTTTTTTATAACTGTTGATCCATTGAGCCTCATTAAGCGTTTTCTTGGTTTTCTATATGCTTTATTTATGGTGTTTCCTGAGTTTGGTCTTTTAATACCACTGTCTAAATTTAACATGTTGCGTTCATATTCTGTGCTCATCTGCTTTTCTGTAGTATACATTATTATAGTATGGTGTTTACTAAGTTTGATAATATAATTCATTTCTTTAAAACATCATCGCGTAAAATAGAAGTCCTATTTCATTGGCTAGGCCCAACCAATAAAACGGCTCATTTGAACACCCCCCCCCCCCCCCCCCCCCCTCTCTCTCTCTCTCTCTCGCCGCCACTGAGTTACAAGTGCACAAATCAGTTTTGCACCTCATATATCGCGAAAACAGTAGCAAAAGCCAAGGCGCGAAATTTGAACTTGCAGTGACAGATTTGAGAAGTTGCCAATGCCAATTTGAGGTTGTATTGTGAATTTGAATGTTAGAAGAATTGCAAATATATTTTACATGTTTGTGACTGTCATTGTATCTTTGTGAATGGCATTTTACACATTTGTGATTACTTGTCTGCAGCTTCAGATTCTGAATACAGGTTTGTGACTATTGTCTGCGAGTGCAAATCTCAGCGTTCAAGTTCAGATTTTTATTTTACAGGTTTTCTCAACGTGCTCTCGAGTATTGCTACTCTTTTACCTTCATAGTTTATGATCCGAAGATGAATAAAGGTCTTATGGGTTTGAAATGACATGAGGGTGAGTAATTGATGACAGAATTTTTGGGTGAACTAACACCGCGTGTAAACAGGTCCTAAATTTTGAGAGCAATCCGGTTGAATGCATCTTTGACTAAGTTATACCTCTGGAAGTGGTCGAACGTGGGCAAGCTCAAAAACACGTTAGAACCCGTTTACACCAGTATTTAGATTGCCCAAAACGCATCTTAATAACAGGTGTAAACAGGAGCTTGGATTAAGTATAGGCCACGGTCGCTTCTAAATGGCATCTAAATTATGTGTAAATAAAGTTCAGTCCGATGCACATATCAGACATCAGAAACTGTCAAACCTCAAATTTCATGTTTGTTCCATTTATGAAGTACATGAAATTGTGTTCTATTTAGCAAAGAAACTGTATCTTTAAGTATGCAACTGTAAGCAAAACTACTAGCTTGTACTTACTCATATTACTTGGTCCTTCACGTCTTTCGTCAGCTAATCTGCAGTGTGTGAAGTTTTCTGGGGGCTGGGCAGTGGGTTGCTGAGAAGGAAGTGACAATCAGGATCAATCTAAGAATTGTGTCATGTTCCAGATCACTGCTCCTATTTCTCATCTTCAGTCATGTGACATTCAGTAATGGATCAGTACAATAAGATGACATGGCAGTAGAGACAATAAAGACAATTTAGGGTTTGTGAAGGTTTACAAATTGTGGGAAGTTCTTGAGAGTCATTTTATTGTCTAACGTTTTTAATATGTAGCAACTAGATTTTCCAACAGAAAGATTTAAGGCAAGTAAGATTTTTGTTTAAAACATAAATTAATACTTTAGTTTAGGGTCCAATTCTCACTTTTAACTAGTTAATTAACTAATTAGCATGCATATGGATATTGGTTGTTTATTAGTACTTATAAAGCACATATTAGTGCCTTATTCTGCATGACCGTAAATCCCTTAATCCTACCCAATACCTAAACAACTATGTTACGAACTACGAATAAGCATTAATTAGGAGTTTACTGAGCCAAAAGTTGTACAGTTGTACAATAGTTAGTTAATAGTGAGAATTGAAACCTAATCTAAAGTGTGACCAATAATTTTATTCAGCAATGATGCATTCAATTGATCAAACATGACAGTAATGACATTTATAATGTTACAAAAGGTTTATATTCTAAATAAATGCTGCTTTTAAAACTTTATATTCAGTAAAGAATCCTGAAAAAATCCGTTCCACAAAGATATTAAGCAGTACAACTATTTTCAACACTAATAATAATACGAAATGGTTCTGGAGCAGCAAATCAGCATATTATAATGATTTCTGGAAGATCATGTGACACTGAAGACTGGAGGAATGATGCTTTGACATCACAGGAATAAATTGCATTCAAATAAAAAGCAGTTATTTCATATTTTATAAAATTACTATTTTTACTGTATTTTTGATCAACTTAATGCAGCCTTGATGAACATGAGACTTCTTTCAGAAATATCGAAACAAACCGACTGAACCAAATCTTAACCCTAAGTTTAGGCGAATACTATTTTTCAGTTTCACTTCCTATTAAACAATGTCCAAATCAGCTGTTAAAGACGTATTGATCTGGCTTGAAGAGCCATGTGATATATTAAGATCTGACTATTTTAAGCAATAACATCAAAAATGCATTTAGAGCTGCACAAAACCATCATGCTAGTTGAAGATCACCTTTGCAACTTTTTTTTATTGCAACTGGAAGACAATACATCACAGAAACTTGATGGTAGGGTTGGAGAAAAAATAAAACGAAAGAAAAACAAATAGAATTTGCCGTAGCAATGGACAAAGTGGTATTTACATTAATCGATAAAATTGTTGTCTTTGGCAATATGATTACAAGTCAAAGGAAACACAGAGTGCAATTACGCCTCTATATTGACATATTAGCAGGGTGCACATGCCATCAGACCGAATAATTCATTACAAACCAAATGGACTCCGTTACTTTCATCAACAACTCAAACGCTTAACAGAATGGCAGTTAACAGGAACCTTTAAACAAAACGATCAAAAAAAAAAAAAAAAACACAATGGGAAAAAAAAGAAACACTTCGCCTCCTATTAACTTTTTTTTTTTTTTGGCTGGCTCTTCTTTTTAACGTGTTTGAGGTTCCTCTGAAAGAACTGGAGAGGAAAAGTTACGTAGTGAGTGTTGTCTTTGAAGGAAGGCAGTGTATAAAGGACTCGTAGCTCTCTCTGCTACCGGTTTACCAGTTTGAAGCACATTGAACAGAAACGTGATATGGCAGATGTTGATAAAGACCAGCAGACAAGGTTATAATTGGGGTTATTTTGCGTAGATGTGGGGAGGAAACGTCAAGAAATGTCTAGCTTGGTTAGGGAAAGGCATGCCAACTGGAGACATCACATTAACACTCATGGGTCAGATATAACATTCAACACGCTACAAAACATTAGGTCGAACCATTATCATCATCAGATGAAGAGGGAAGACAGTGTGACTTCATGAAACACAGCAATGCAGAGCGATATTAACAAATATGACTGAGAATATCTTATACATGGGTACTTGAGAGAAATGCTACAACTCATTGACATGTTTATGACTAACATATCAAGTATGCATGTGTATAGAGTCATTACAGGCTTTGGCACTGAATCCTTAAGTTCTTTACCGTACGTTAAAACAATAAAAGTGCAATTCGGTGAGGTCGTGAAAATATATACACTAGCGTTTGCACTGAGCTCTGATATCACTTGTTTTCGTCTATAAGTGCTTAAATATATATATATATATGTGTGGAGGCGTAAATATCCGTCTGACTGCCTGTACCGAGAACTGAATCAATACTGATGACTCCTGAACAGTGCTACATGTAAATACGGGAACAAAAAAACGACTTGTACTGCAGATCCAAAGTCTCGTGGAACAAAATGGAAGACTCTGAATAAATCACAGACACGCACATCCGGATTACACATGGAAGAAAAGCAGGCACGAAGCCGGAAGGAGCAGGGGACCGACACTCACTACGAACTTCTCCTTGAAGACACGAACATTGACATAGCGGGTATTCGTTAGAGGGGCGGCTGACAGCGTGGACCGAGAAGGCCCAAGCCCGAGTCCTCGTATTGCAGAGAGAGTTTCCCAACAGTCAGTGTTTGTCCCTGAAGAAGGTAATTGTGAAGATGCCTGCTTCAACACAAAGGCGATGAGGGCGACACATCGAAATCAAAACCAACAAAAACAACGAAAGAGACTAGGCCTATTGGCATAGAAATTAGAGGCGGTGCCTTAGTTCTCTAGGATCTATATTTATATGAAAATAATTCATGCTCCATGCTAAATACATTATTTACCTTACATGAACTTTGATTTTTTTTTTTTTAAAAACGGTCTTCTTTTTCTTTACAGAACCCATGCAACACGATTTGGAAAATCCTGCTGGCTACATTGCTTAAATTAAGAAAGGAAAATGGTCTAGTGTTACTTTTATACAGTGTTTATCCTGACTGGATGAAATTGCTTATTACATCACGAGGGTTTCAAATAAAAAAATTAGAAAACGTAAACGAACGAACACAAAACAACTCAACAGTCATTATTTTCCGCTTTTAAAATACAATTGGCAGGTATTGTAGCATTAGCTCAGAGTTTTCCTTTTCATTGTGCCGAAGAAGAAATATCACCATCCACTATCGCTTTAGAAGGAAAATATCACTCATTTTGATTTAGGAAAAAAATGTGGGCAGTTTTGAAAGACATATTGGTAAATGTATAGCTTTTGCCACCAAAAAGCACTTTGACAAAGTGGTGAATTATGATTCATACGAGCCAAACGACAACTACAGACATGAGTGTTCTCCACTTGATGCTGCTGGACTCCTTTAACGGCGAGAGCATCAAGGGGAAGTGACATCACAGAAACTGCCCGAGGATTGTCTTTGGCACTGCCCTGTGCTTCTAAAACATCTTATATTACTTCAGAGATTTCTAGAACCTATAATGGGGCAGGGCAAATTTTGCTCACTTTTTTTTTTCTCCTCTCTCAGAAGAATGAAATAATTTGCTGAATATCTTAAAAAAGGGAAGGCTATGGCTTCAATCTCCGTAGATTAAAAAATAAAAAAATAAAATAAGTGACCAAAAACAAGAAACCCTCAGTAAAATGTTACCTATAAAGATAGGAAAACAAAGTGATTGTTGATATTGCCACAAATCAGTAGAATTCACCTGATGTCCTGGGAAAAAAAATAGTAAATTCTATTCAAAGTGATGTTTTTTTCTCTCTTTTTATAATACAGTCTGTTCATTATTTTTGCTCTTTCTGCCCCTTTGCCGTCCGGTTGGTGATATTGTTCAAACAGGCCCTGACTCCCGCCAAATGAAGCAGGGACCCGGCCGCCTCCTTCATCTCCTCGTCATCACTTTCCGGAGGCTTCTCTGTGCGCCTCTTTTTTAGAGGAAGAGTGTCACTGGCCACTCTCTGTTTGACTTTTGTCAAATGTTGCCGTTTCTTGTGCTGGGCCAGAGCGAGTGCGTCCACAGACCACTCTTTGGGCTCCTTCTTGATTTTGCTCTTGTCGTCGTCCTCGACATCGCTGCCAGTCTCGTTGGCGTGTAAGCTCACCTCGCTTCCATCGCAGTGAGCCTCTTCTCCGATGTCCGAGCTGGAAGATTTGGCAAAACTGTAGGTGTGGTCATCCTTGGGGTCGCTGCTGACCAGTGGAGAGTTACAGGTGGGCTCGCCGTCACTGGTAATCCTATATTCGAGTACTGACCTATTAACACAGACGAGAGATGCATTAGTGCAAACCGCACACATGCTGTTCTTGTTGTACTGTGTAAGTGCTTCGTAAAACAAATGAACTACATGCGCTTACTGTGTAATTATTTTGTGGAGCTGCTTGTAATTATGCTACTATAGTAATTAATTATAATAATATGTGTAACATGGACACTCTGTACTGATGTTTTGCACAGATGGCAACAACCTCTGGAACACATGAATACATTCAGTCCATTTGTTATTGTATAAAGTGGGTAAATCTAAATCACAAAACCAGTCAAGAATATGCCTGGGTCATATTTCACCCACAAATCAAAAGAAAAAACTGAGAAAAGGAAATTAAATAATCATATATCATACATTTAAAAGTTTAGGGTCAGTAAGATTTTTAATGATTTTAAAAAGAAGTCTCTTATGTTCACCAAGGCTTCATTTATTTTATTGTCAAGAAACAGTGCTTATTATTAATCATTCCCTTTTTCTTTTCTTTTTTCTCTCTCTTTTGATTACAGGGTAAAATGCTAGAATTACAACTGTGGTTAACACATCTCTTCTTTTTATTAAACTTGCATTGTGTATTGGTAAGCACCACATCATCAAATGTTAAAAACAATTATTGCAAGCATTTGTCTCTGAAATACAGTTGAGCTTTGAAGCACCTCTTCAGCCGACCAACAACAATTAAAAAGTGAATTAATTGGCGGTTTACAAAACTCTCCACTTTTCGGTAAAATCATATGATGAAAAATAAGTGAATAAAGACAGTTTAGCTCTGTTTATGCCTCTTATTATCCGAAACAGTAATGAAGTGTCTTTACAATGACATTTGTTTTGTGCTTCTGGTCTCAGTTCAGTTTAAGAGTGAAAAAGAACACACTTTTGTAGATTTGCTGCAGAAACGCTAAACCTCCCTCTGTGGTTCGAAAAATAATCCTAAGAGCTTTTCCACTTCCTGCCTCATATGTGTATTTATGACTCATAAATTATAGCCACAGCACAGCAGGCTAAAGAAACTGAGTCAATAATTAATGCCTAAATGCAGTGTCACTCATTTTAAAGAGGCTGTTTTATCCTTTGGACCGTCACTGCACGATATGGGCATCATACAGCAACTGAGAGGCTGAGACCCTGAGTGTGCATATATGGACAAAGGAGTGCTCTTATCATAATAGATCTGACATATTTATCAGGTCTCGGCCTTTGTTTTATGCTAATAACATAATGAATCTTACTGGGGGGATTCATTTATGTATAAAAACATTATCTTCTTGACAAATAAGCAAATTTCATTGATATGATGAAACAAAAACAACTAAATATTTTTAGATGTTTGATTTATCATTATTTATAATTATATAATTTAGTATTTATTTTACAGCATTTAAAGTAATTTTATTGTACAACAAAATAATGTTTAAATAAATGCATGTGGAAAGGAAAGTAGGGGAAAAGTACTTATATTTTGTACTTATATACTTATGTATATTTTTTCTTTATTACTGCTATGCAAAAAGGATATATAGTGCTGGGTAGTAACTGATTACATGTAATCTGGATTACGTAAGATTCCAAAAAGTAAGTACTTGTAATTTATTATATTACGTTTTAAGATACTCGTAATCGGACTACGGTTACTTTTTATTGATTACATGATTACATGTTATTCTCACAATGGCTGTAAATTATTTATAATTCATTGATACTTCTTTTTTTATCTTTTTAATTTTTCTTTCTAAAAAGCCTACTGCTAATATACGTTCAAAAGTTAAAAATTAACCATGTTTTACTGTCTTTGGAAGACTTTTGTGTTTCAAACACATTAAAAAAAAAATTGCCAGCCGAATCTCTTTGACTTAATATATTTACATGAAGTTGCCCTTGAGATTTTAAGTTAATAAGTTTATAGTAAGTTAATAAAGTAAATTAATCAAAATCAAATAAAAAATAGAATACACTAATCCCCGTTTACTTGCATTAGATGGAGAAAATTCCTGCAATGTTTTTCTCAAAAGTTTCTCTTCAGCTAAGGATAGAAAGTCATATACATCTTAGGCCCAGTTTACACCTGGTATTAAGATGCGTTTTGGTCAATCGGATCACAAGTAAACGAGGGAGACATTCCACGTTTATACCTGCTGTTTTAATCCGCCTTTGTCCACTTTCAACCACATCTGTTTCGATTTCTTTAAGCAGAGGGTCTATGGGTGGGTAAATGTGTGGGCTTTTTCAGATCTTTCGTTATAATGGACAAAATAAGCTCACGCAATTTACATATGAACGTGACTGGAGACAACGGAAAATCATATGGAGAGCAGCTTTCGTTTCTGCTCTGGTAGCCACAAGACCACGTAAAAACAAAGTGAGTCCCTGTTAGAAATCAGGAATTGTGAGGGAACATTGTGCTTGTATGTTTTCCGTCTTCAAACCAAACTTGGGTCTTCAGCCAACAAGTTTAACAACAGTTTAAATCCCATCTAGCCAGCGTGCTTTCCATAATGTTTAGTTCAGTAGGTGGAGAGTAGGCGTCTTTTGTGGCTGTTCAAACACATTCAACCACATAAGCGTTTAGACTATGAAAGCAATCCGGTCTGATGTATTTTCGACCACCTCTGGAAGTGGTCAAAAGTGGACAAGCTCAAAAAATGTTAGACCAGTATTTATCATCGTCCACTTGCGATCCGATTGCCCAAAACGCATCTTACTACCAGGTGTAATCAGAGCCTTGGATGGCCTTGGTGTGTGTAATTAATAAGGACGTTTTTGTTTTTAGGTGAACTATTCCTTCAAATAAAAAGTTTTTATTCTAAAGTTGTTTTACACTATTCTGTTAAGCATTTTAATATATAAAGTAAAATTAGAGGCATTACGATGTGGTGAAATGTGACCTTGACATGTCGTTCAGAGGACTTTAGGTGAGCGCACATACAAATCCAAAACACTTACACTGCAAACCTCTCTGTTTTAAACGGTGATTCTGCTGTTTTTCCACCTATTCGAGCAATTGTGCCCAGGCTTATGAATGTTTCACAGCAAGACAGACTGTCCATGTGTTCGGTCATGCCATTAAAAAAAACTTAGTGTAATTGATCAATTATTCATCTCACATCATGCATGCAAGAGCAGGGCCTAAGCCTGAATAAGGAGGTGTGCTGATGTCTGTGAATGACCTGGCTGTTCTGCTCTAATAAAAAGCAGCCAGACTTCACAGAGTCAAAGGTAGAGATCAGATATGAACCAAGTTCTGCAGTGTGAGCATGATTCTGATTGGCTGATAAACCTGTCAATCAAGTAATGAGTCAGCGGAGACAGCAAATGCGCTCAAAGTGACCTGGAGGGACAGGAGTCACAGGACTGACCTGACAGTGGCTGTCCTGCTGACAATGGGGTTGATGGGAAGGGGTCGTATTCCTGGGAAGAGGCCCTGGCTCATCATTCGAGCTCCGTTCTGGATCACTCCCTGAGGGACTGGGGAGAAAACACAGATCATGTACATTAATGCACAGAGTACCTGCAAGCATATAGGAGCACACATTCATAATGCAAACAAATCAAAAGCAAAGTCAATTCAAAAGCATCACACCATGTTTAAGCATTTAGAAATCAGCTTAAAATGGTTTAAATTCCAGCTGTTCATGTTGCAAGGAGGAAATTTCCCTGTAGTTTCAAATACGACAGTCAAGAGCCGTCCGAAATCATCAGTTTAAATCTGTTCAGCTGGCTTTTGCAACTTCGAATACTAACTGGTACGTAAAAACAAAAAAACAGTGGTTGGTTCATTAGCATGTCAGACGGGGCTCTTGTCTAAATAGACCGTTTCCGAACAGAATACACTGCAAAGTGGACTAGACCGAATGCATAGGTCAAAAGTCTGGTTCTGAAGGGTTACAATTTATTTCGATAGTCCACTTTAGACATTATATTAACAATAAGTAACTTTGCAACTAAATGTCAACTACCAGTCATTAGAGTATTAGTAGACTGTCCGCTTAATATCTGCTAACACTTTATTTTGATGATCCCGACCCCAACAGACATTCTACTGACGAGAAGTAGCCTAACTTTGCAAGTACATGTCAACTTATTCTATTACAGTCTTAACAGTCTGACAGGTAGCTGACATGTAGTTGCAAAGTTAAATATATAGTATATAGCTAGTATAATTTCTAAAGTGGACTATCAAAATAAAATAATGTGAGGGAACAGAACTCTCTAAATACATCTAAATATGGATAGTCAAATTGTTTTCCACATTAAATCAGGAAACAACCACAAACCCAATAGAAAATTAATTGCTTTCCTAGTTTCCTCTGTAATGTGAGGAAGAAAGTAGCCGAGACAGATGATAAAATAACAAACAAGATTGTACTGCCACCTGAATTAAAAAGGGATGGGATAAGAAAAGAAAAATTTGCCAGGTCTAGTTAATCAGTCACTTGATTTTACAGGGAAGTGGGCTGTTATTTGATTGTTTTCATTCTTCTATAATGCTGATTATGCTACACGTGACTGAATGACTTCCCCTACAAGAGTACTGTATTGAATTTTATACCTCAAGATAATAAAGAGTATTGCAAGACATCACATTCATGTTATATTCATGCTTTATCAAATGAACGTACAAAATATACTCTCTACAAACAAGCTAAAATGTGATTTATCAAAATCTTGACCACACAATTGATGCACCTCTTGATGGAAATAACATCAAAACATTTATTTCCATAAAGAGGTGAACCAATTTTTGGTCAGGATCTTGTCTTGACAATGCAAGAGTCCAGCACTCTGGAAAGTCTCCTCCAGCACATCCCAAGGACTTTCAATGAATTTAAGGTCTGGACTCAGAGGTGCCAATTCATGTGTGAAAATGATTCTTCATGCCCCCTCCCAACCATTCTTTCCCAGTTTGAGCCTGATGAATCTTGACATTGTCATCCTGGAATATGGCCATGATGTGTCTTCCTAAATGGTTGTTTAAGAAATGACTAATGCATAAGGGTTAGAAGAACTGTTCCCAAACATATAACATGCCAGAAACATAATAATCACTGCAATTATGATCCAATCATAGACTCTGAACCATTTGGCTATTTAAATCCAAACAGAAACTCTTTTTTTGGCCGGGCAGTATATATACATGTAAATAACTGCAAAAATGCATATGAGATGAGCAGCATCCTCCTTTAATAAGGGTTAACAAGGCATGCCAAATTTTTAGCGCTGCAGTCAAACGGGCTTAATGGTCGCTGCCCTTCTTTCAGTCTAAGTACGGGGCAACGTATATAGCTCCATCTGGAAAACCAACCTGGACTCGTAGCAGATGGCAAACACAAAAAGGCACAAAATAACCATCCATTTAGAATCCAGCACACTGATCTAGCCATTAGGCAGGAGCATTGTTGCCTTGGCAACTGGTCCCCCTATGTATGGCATAGTAGCGGAACTCAACTAGGTGACAGTGAGTTGTGGTTGTGAAGCCGAAAAGAACATCTGGGCTGGCTGGGTGCCCTCTTCACCCTGCCCCCCAAACCCTGAGGGAACACGCTGCCATAACAAGGTAAAGCGATGCCCTGTGACAGAGGCCGTCCCAGCTAACCAAGTGCACAATGAGAATTGACAGAGATGTGCGTCTCTCCACCAATTAGCGTGGATGGGCTAGCAAAGTGAATGGCTAATGATCTCGCCCCATTGTAGGCGGTTCATGTCGAGCCATCCATCCAGGCATCAGAAACAACAGCAGGACACAAAAGCAAAGCACATTCACAGTACAGCCACATCAGGAAGGAAGCCAGTGAGGCTTTTGTGCCTGGGGATGTTCCCTCTTTTATGTGCATGAGAGCTGTTAAACAAAGGCTAGCTCCATTGAAAAGAAATCCAGATCTGCGATCGCAATGAATGGCTTCACGTTAGCACCATTGACCGAGATTTTCTATGTGGCATTATGTGCGCATAATGCTGCGTTTAACAGCAGGTAATAAATAAAGTATCGCTGATGGTGACTCCCAGGAAGCTCAGTACACACACGCGACAGGACGCTCACTGCGAGGCAGAATCTGGCGCTGTGCAAACATCAGCAGCGATTCAGTGGCGTTTCTGTCACGCCGATGCCCATGGGAAGGTGTCCTGGCGCTCTCACAGGGCACTGCAGAGGCAGTCAGTACACGCTCGCTCGCTCTCTCTGCCTTCCTCTCAAGCACATTAATGTACGTGGCAGATGGCCCTGGAAACAGTGGCCCTAATAGACAATTCTGTATTGAAAAGTCAGTTTCTTTTATTCTCTCTCTAACAATTCTATTCTAAAAGGGGGCTGTTGAGTTGATTATCAGCATAATGTTTGTTCCCACTAAAAAACTTACATCCATTTTTATGTGATGTATTCTACATCATTACTGCAATCAGGGTTATTAAAGTGAACTAAAGCTGATTTCAGGTTGTGGCCAAGGTAACATTTCTCATTTCCATTTAGTTTAACTTGATGTAATAAAATAACTTAAAATATAAAAATAAAAACTAATTCAAAACATCTATAAACAAAAAATGAATAGTATCTCAATGAAAGTAAATTAACACTGCCGCAAATTCAGCTTTGTAACCAAGATTACATTTTGAGGTTGACAAAATTAAAAAAAAATACGAAAAAAGAAGAATCAGAATCATACATCAAAAACATTTAGATTACATCTGAATAATTTCAAAATAAAATTATTTTTGTAAAGAAAAAATGTATGAACTATGCTAAATACATAAAAATATATAAAAAAAAACTCAAAATAAGACCTACTAGCCAAAATAATAATAATAATAATCATCATCTTAAAAAACTAGCAGCGAAAATAATATAAAATAAACATAACTATTAACGTTAATCAATAATTGAATGTCGATCCCTGTGTATGTTCAGTTGGAAACAGTCCTTGCTGTTCTCAAACATGCTTGCAAGCTTAAATAAAAAAAAAAGAAAAAGTACTCAGTAGTTAAAAAAAAATAATTAAAAGTACTTCAGCACCTGCCTTTGCAATATTTGTCCACCAGGGGGAGTCATTCACAACAAAGCAAGTGTCTAAGGGGACATTTAGTCCACTCTTTCCGGACACATTCATATTATCTTATCAAAGTACATAAAAAAAGTGCGTCAAAGTTCATAATGTACCATTAAAGCCCCATCATCTCTAAATGCTTTTTTGGAACAAAAGCGTAAGTAAATGAACTCTATAAAATTTTTATGTCAACTTTCCATTTTTTATACATGATTTTGAACTCCTTTAGATAAAATTTCACTGCAGTCTCTTCACTTTTTTTTTTTACATAAGCTGTACTGAAAGGACTCCTTGGGCAAACTATACACTCAGTAAGAAGTACCTTAAAACGCTGCTTATACAAAGAGTTTCAGGGCGAGAGTGCTTTTGGCCATTGTTTTCTCACAATACAGCTGGGGGCTGCGCGATTCGTACATTCGGGCCTATGACACGCACCACTGCTTCTGTTGAGCGAGCGCTTCTTTACTCACAAAGGCCAAACAGCAGGGACTCCACATCCTCTCAAGAATCAGCCTCTGCACATGGGGCTCTATGGCCACTGGGCTGCTTTCTGTATAAACACCAGTGGAGGAGGAGGTGTACTGAAGGAGCTTTTGTATTCATCTGGCACACTTCTGTAAAAACAGGTTCAAGTAAGCAAGGTCAGAGGCCATATAGAGTGACTGACTAAAAGCTTGAGTTTGATATAGCGAGAAAATCCTCAGCTTTTAAGCTATGAAATGTACCGTCAGAGCAATTAACACAAATCCAAAGAGAACAACACAGTTCTTATTCGTGTATAAGAATTTATCCAGAATGATCATCTGAAATGATTTTCAATGAAAATTTATATCTCAATTGTCTTTTAAGTGAAAACTGTGGTCTTGTCATCTCAGAAACACTACCTTGCCCCTTAATAGTTCAACCAAAAAGGAAAAATCTGTTATCATTTATTCATCTTCACCCTCCAAACCTGTATGACTTTCTTTCTTCAACATGAAAGGAAATATTTGAAAGAATGTTCAATCTGCCTTTAAATAATGAAAGCATACAGTGACCACAGGCTGTCAAGCTCCAAAAACACCATAGAAGTTTCATAAAACTAATGCATATGATTTACAAGTCTTTGTGTATTTTTGTAAGGTCAATTCACTGATTAAAAAAAAAAAAGAAAAAAAAGTAATGCATTAAAAAATATTAAAATGATTATTAATATTATATATTATGTACTTAAATATCAAAATTAAATACATGTAAAAAAGAAGCATCACTGTATAAGGTTAATCAGCCACAAATTACCCACAAAAGGCATGCAACCCAAAGGCCAAAAAAAAAAAAAAAAAAAGAAAACACCAATCCTGTCTTCATTTTCTTTTTACAGGTGCTGAACTCATTCAGGAGCCACATGCGAATCTCTCGTTCCAGGACTGAAGATTGAGCCATACATACATTGCCTGATGTGAAATCAGCTCGAGGAATGTCTGCGGCCTAAATATCCGATTCAACGAGTATAAAAGAATCCAGATTAACTCCAGCAAGACTTACTGGTGGCTACAGCTTTGTAGAAATGTGCCAGAGAAACATGCATTTACATGCCTGCTCATTTAATCTAATACTGCATCCTCTGGAATCACTCCTCCGGGGTATAATGAGAGAGACACAGTGAGAAAGGAGATAAAGACAGATAAATACACAGAGAGACACTGAATGGAAGAGTAAGGGCGATGAGAAATGCAGATGACAAATTCCCTGTACTGTAAACTTGGCACCTGCTGTTGTGCAAATAAAGCCCATGCATTTAGCTTAATTCTTTTCCCAGACGAACTATAGGAAGTATATTGGATTTGAGGGGATCGGTTTTCAGCTCGAATATTTTCAGCGTGATAAATGTCAGCATTAGCCGGAATTAAAAGGAAGGAGCAGTCAAATGATACATTGCTATCTTGAGGCATTGAGGCAGGAATAACTGTGCAAAGTGATGCCGGTGTCTTAAACAATTCTCCTACATGCTACAAAAAGCGCTCGGCTGTGGTGATGGATTCCCTGGTGCTGTGAGAAGTCCTTCTGCCTTTCACTGCCAAATTAAAGCCCCTATACGCACTCCAGAGATGGCGAACGGGCACATCACACACATAAAGGCTTGAGAGGGAGAAACAAAGTGAATGCCTTTTTGTTCATTGAGTCGCAGCGACTAACACGACAGAACCGAATCCAGACAAAATGTCGTTTAAGGATATCATTTCATGACGAGTTACAGTCAGTACATTGGCAGAGATTGAAGGGCCCTTTGTAGGTCACACAGTGACAAGTGACCTCCTTAGGGACTAATCTTCCGCTCGCTGCTTCACAACTATTTACCAGGCTGTCATGGCAACCGAGACTGATATCCGAGCGTTCAGATGCCGCCTCTCGCCCTGGTGACCAGGAGCAAGGTCAGGCCAAAAAGATAAACAGCGCACGGGTCTCAACGTTATGCAACTCTCCCTCTGACAGAAGGCAGATGCGAGCAAACGAATGCTCTTTTTAAGTCGGCGCAAGCTGCGTAAAACAGAGGCAGGCAAGATGCCAGCGCATGTTTTGAAGTCACGGCGTGTGAGCTTTCCCTTTGATTCTTCAGACAAATGAACATGCTGAAGTGCTTGAAGAATATCTATTATTCACAGGGTGGAGACCCAGCGTTCATTTAAGTGTCAGACTCTGATGAGATATAACACGCGCTGTCGGGAGCACAAACTTAACAGCGCCTCTCACCACGTCTGCTTGTTTGCGTCAGGGCCCCGAGGTTAAGCGTCTTTAAGTGGTGTCTTCAAACACAACTAGCATTTTTGCAAATAAACTTGTAGTTCAGGTTGAGTTGAGGGATGAAGTTGGAAAACAACAAAGTTGTTTTGCTATGCAGGGTCTAGCTACACTGAGGGTGTGTTCACACTTGGCAGGTTTGGTTCGATTAAAAAGAACTCTGGTGTGATTGCTCTGTTAGTGCGGATCATTTGATTAAGCGTGAAAGCTGCCTTTTAAACCCTGGTGCGCACCAAACAAGTGGACCAAGACCCCTGAAAACGTGGGTCTCCGTCCGCTTCCAAACAAACTCTGGTGTGATTACTCTGTTAGTGCGGTTTATTTGATTACTGTAAGTGTGAATTACTGTAAGCTGCCAGCCAAACCCTGGTGCGCACCAAACAAGCAAGCCGAGACCCCTGAAAAAGTCCGCTTCCAAATGAACTCTGGAGCGGTTCGACTGAAATATGAACGCAACATGGACAAAAGACATTCAAATGAACCAAAAACAGGATGTGATACCACAAGATGCAACCCTAAAAAGGACAGAATTCTCAAATGCTCACATACAATGAGCGCATTTAACCCAGAACAGCATTGGTTTGAATGTTTGGCAAGTTCCATACCAAAATAAGTTTTTTTTTCTTTTTATCTTTAGGTTCGGTCTTAAAAATGATAGCGTGAACGCTAAGCGAACCAGGGCTAATGATGCCGTAGATCAGGGGTGTCCAATCCTGCTCCTGCAGAGTTCAGCTCCAACCCCAATTAAACACACCTGAAGCAACTAATCAAGGTCTTAAGAGGCATTCTAGAAACTTCCAGGCAGGGGTGTTGAGGCAAGCTAGAACTAAACTCTGCAGGACATTGGCCCTCCAAGAACCATTTTATCCTTATTGTGAAGAATATAATAAGAAACCACAGAACCATAGATACAGATAAAGAACCTTTACTTTTAAAAATGTAAACAGTATCTGAATCTTTTTCATGCTGAGACTGCTACATAGTAGAATCGATTGCATGGATCGTCAGATCTGAATCCACAAGAGCAGCTGTCCCAGTTAAGCAATGAGCCATAGTAGAGGTATAGAACTCTAGAGCCATAGAACGTCCCTCCATCTGAAAAAAAAAAACCCTATTAAAGGTAAATAACCATTTTTATAATGATGCAGATGGGGTTTTGGTTGTTTGCAGCAACAACTAAGTTTAATTGCACAGTTAATAACATACATAAATACACCGTGTTGGCAAACAGAACCCAGCCGTTAGATATCAGAGGAAGGTCTGAGAAAGAGAGAGAAAAAGACAGAGGGGCAAAAATACTTTAGGGGCAATAAACCCAGTCGGACTCCTAAAGCTAGAGTTGTTTGTTTGAGTTGGCGAAATCTATCGCACACACATACATGGCAGGACGAGAATCAGGCTGCTTTTAAAAACTACTGCGAGCTAAAAACAGAAAAACAGACAACTTTTTGGTGTCCTGCCTCTTCATTTTCATAAGATTAAAGCGACTTCTGTATCCAGAGTGGGTCGCCTCAAAGGCATCGACTCTACTGTACCGCTATAAACTAAGCCCGGAGGCAACCGATGTTACAGCGATGAATAAACACGAAGAGCGTGTTTGTGTGGGTGCCATCACGTGGTCCGTGTTGATATGCAGAAATTGCTCTAATTCTGAGAGAAGTCAGTAATTTCCCTCAGGTGCCCGCCTCAGGCCCCGCGGTGGTGCGTAGGCCTCAGGAGTGCTCAGAGATTAAGGGCTTACAGTTGGCACATTAGCTGCTAAATGAATCCTGCTCTGTAACTGGTAACAGGGCCACATAGCTGTCAGAGACATTTCACTGTAGTCTTACCTCACTCCTTTCAACACGCTAATGTACAAAAATGCTTACCACCAGTACCTAATCTTACTGACTATGAAATATTATTCATTTTGTTGTGGCCTTTATGCCCCTTTTATCATTATGGATAGTGAAAAGAAAGCCTTCAATGCAAGGTATAGAGTCATAATGGGGGGGGGGGGGGGGGTCAATAATGGTTCAGCAATGTAGTAGCCATTAAAACACACACACACACACACACACACACACTTAGAGAAATTCTGTGGTTATTTTTTATAACTTGAAAAAAAGTTTACATGAATAAATGTTTTGAGGATAAAACAAAAGTTTAGTTTGTTTAAAAAAACAAAAGTAAATGTGTAATGTATATATATATATTACACACACAATAAAGGTCAATTAAGGTTTAGAAATTAATAATTAAGAGTTTTAAATGTTTTTGAAAGAAGTCTCTTATGCTCACCAAGGCTGTATTTATTTGAACAAAAATTTCTGATTATGATCCTTCAGAAATCATTTTAATATGCACTCAATTATTATCAATGCTCAAATATTACTAAAGCTTATTATTATCAATGTTGAAAACAGTTTTTACTTTAAAATTTTAACATATACTAATAAAGAAAACTATTAGAAATTATAATATTTAACAATATTACTGTTTTACTGTATTTCTGATCAAATAAATGCAAACTGAGCACAAAAAGCTTTAAAACATTAAAAAGCACAATTAATCCAAACTTTAGACCCTTTGCCCGCCACTGTATATAAAGTTTATTAAGCTAATTACAAATACGCCCCAATCCTAAAACTAAAACAAAAATACACTAAATAAATGATATAGTAAATTATGACATTATTTGTTTTATGAACCATTTTTACCTTTTTTGATGTCCTAAAAGGGAGGGAACTGTTTAAGTAAATTCGTTGCCAAAAGTATAGCTAGTTCTAAAACACACACACACACACACACACACACACACACACACACACACACACACACACACACACACACACACACACACACACACTTGGGTGGGCAAATTACACGAACATCAGTACTCCAAATCAGCTCAGTTTTTGTTTTGAGTATGGGGTGTTAAGTTACCCAGCGGTACCCCACAGGAGGGAGTTGTGTTGTTTTCTCTCTTTGCTTTGGTGCATGTCGATACATGCTAGTGGAGCGTGAAAAGCCACTGCTACACAACAGCGTCCACTTTTCTTCTCCCTCCTTCAGTCTTTAAATCCCCAAACAAGGATTCTGGGCGGTGTGGCAGAGCCAAACACACATCAGCCGAATGGGATTAAACACTACGGAGACACTCTACGTGTGTGGACACCAGTCAGTCTTGTGCCCTCTGAGACAAGCCCTTCTCATAATGACCCTGTCCCTATGCTGCCCTCCACAACCCCATCTGATAAGCCACTAGCATCTGTGTGCTTTATGAGCCTCTAATGGCCTCCTCACGCACGAGTAGAGCTTAAAACAGTAGAGAGCGTTTGCTCTGTCCTCCCCCTTCTACTAGCTCTGCTAAACACACATGCTGGACAATCCTCTCCCTGACATCTTTAAAGGGATAGTTCAACCACTCACAACCATATTTACTCACTCTCATGTCATTCTAAACCCCTTTTCCCACACAATGAAAAAGTGGATAGTGACCATGGGGCTGTCGAGCTTTAAAAAATGGCAAAAAGCACCATTAAAATATAGTAGCTCATATGACTTGTGCACTATATTTTGTAAGTCTTCTTTGTGTAAAAAACAGATCAACATTTAAAAAGGCAATTGCTGAAAATGTTTAAATATATTAATTTTAAACATTTACAGCTACTTTCACATTAAACAATTAATTAATTAAAAGGTAAAGGGATAGGTCACATCATTTACTCACTCTTAAGTTTCTGGTAAAAGAAGATATTTTGAAGAACCAAAGAGTTCCCCAATGAGGGTCCCAATGACTTCCATAGTATATGGAGGGAAAAAAAATCCTACGGAAGTCAATAGCGCCCATTAACCGTTTGGTTACCAACATTCTTCAAAATATATGATTTTGTCTTCAACAGAATGAAAAAATGAAAAAAAAAATATAACTTTAGAACAATTCAATTTGAGGGTAAGAAAATTATGACAGGATTTTTGGGTGAACTATTCCTTTAATAAATAATTTAAACATAATTCGCCTAGAATACATCTAAAAATCAAAACAATAAAATATGCTAGAAAAAAAGTCAGCTTTGCTAGAGATAAAATTTAAAAATTCAATTATATATTCCCCTCATTGGTGTAATTTAATTATGTGCAAATTAAAAATCTCACTGGCGCAATTAAAATGTGTATATATTTAATGTTGGTGTATTGTGACTAGTTATAAGACAGAAGAGAAGGGGAAGACTTTCAGTGAACATCTGTTCCTCACACGAGTTATCATTTGACTTCAGAATACTTGGAAAATAGTGAACAAAGAATATGGACTAATTTAATGGCTTTTTGTAACTTTTGGAGCTTGGGCTCAGGGTCAATCAATCACCTTTTGTGTTCTACAGAAGAAAGTCATGGTTTGAAACAACATATACAGGTAGGTGTGAGTATATGATGCCAGAAGTTACATTTTTGGGTGAAATATCCCTTTAAGACTTCTATAATGCAATTTTTTCATTAATTTTTCCCATAATTATTTTTAAATAGTCTTTGTTAAAGAGTTTTAAGCCATGAACCAAGCCAATCAGTTATGAAGAGAACACTAAAACTTTGATTTGAAGCAAAAAAACGGACAAAAAGACAAAGGTACAAGTGTAACACTGAGTTCAAGGAGGACTATGATGAAGGTAATACGAGGTTTATTAGATAAAAACAATGATAATAGCCAACGTGCGAAACAGCGTGCAAACATAACACGAACAAAAACGGACAAAGAACTGAACACAAGCAGGAACTTAAATACACAGAGATGATTAACTAAAAACGAACAGCTGTGATGATG
The DNA here is from genome assembly GCA_030578275.1 of Meda fulgida. Classification (NCBI taxonomy): domain Eukaryota; kingdom Metazoa; phylum Chordata; class Actinopteri; order Cypriniformes; family Leuciscidae; genus Meda; species Meda fulgida. The sequence goes on along the minus strand of CM060632.1, from coordinate 14,812,361 downwards.
AGTGTTAGTGTCCTTGATGACTGATGAGTGGCGGGAAACTAGAAAAAAATAGGAACACATGTGACGAGTGAAAACCAAAACAAACTGAACATAACTGTGACAACCAGACTGTGTGTACTTAACAGTTTTAGTGAGGGAAAGAACTTCAATCCCATGAAGCATTGCAAACTACATAATCTAATTAAAAACTACAGAGAAATTTAAACTACTCATGAGTTCGACTTGATTGCATAATTTGCAGTGCTTCATGGGAGTGGGCGGAGCTAAAGAGCTATTTTGGAGAGTGTCGCTTTTTCCGACTCTCTGATTGGTATAATTTTCTGTACAGCATCATGGGTAATGTAGTTTTTCACCAGGAATTTCACTGTTAAACAATTATTTAGAAAATAAGCTGAAATAATGCGGCCTGACGGCTTCAGCAGAAGCAAATACCATGGATTAACAACCTCGTAGCTCACAATCGTCTGTCTTTAAAGGTTTATAAGTTATAGTTCAAAATCAATTTCCTTTAGGAGAAAATGAATGGAGTTTTTACTTCCAGAACCCGACTGTTGCACTCAATTGCTATGAAAACAAAAGAACTGTCAGGCACATACCATCCCTTCTGTTTTTTATTTGTGGGTCTGCTCTGTAAAATGAACCGGTTTGTTGAGTTGAGATGAATGAATAATTAAACAGCTCTTTAAGACATCTTAGTGAGTTCTTCAGCTCCATGCACTCTATGTAAGATCTCCGGACGTCTCCCTCCCTCTCGCTTCCTTTCGCTCCCCTGGCCGGGTTTGCCATCGCCATGGCAACCGCTCACATTTCACACACTTGAGAACAGTATATCATGCAACGGGCAAGGCAAAAACAGGAAATAGCGCTCTGTGCTTAGCCGTGGCTTTCTGAGGCCTGTTTAAAGCCGGTAATAGAAACCAGACACATGGTGGCGACTATAAATGTGGACGCTAACCGGACTGCACACACACGCGCTGAAAGCATGCAGCTTAATATTATAATATGCAGCCTCTGACTTCAGAGTGTATATATAGAACTTACTGTGAAGAAGCAGAGAAATCATGCTGCACTTTATATAACAGGGACAAACACATTTCAGAAATGCCTTCTAGAGCCTGACTGTTCTGAGGTCAGCGGATTGTGCAGTTTACTGTGTGACCGTCACGCACAAATCCACTTCCCACTGACCTCAGAGCCCCCGTGAGCAGTCAGAGAGAGCACTAGAGTTACGAGGTGAACCCAAGGGACGCGTCCAGATAAGACCTTGAAGCCAGGGATGGTTTATTTGTTTTGGCATTTTCAGTAAAGCGGACATAAAACAGAGCAAGACATTTTTGAAGGGCACATCAATGCAGCAGCAGCACAAAGCACTATAGGTGTTTTATCTCCGATCATGCACGCGGAACAGCTGCACAAATCTTTTCAGGCAGAGGTGTGCCTCTGTACCTCTGTAGCGGAGCCGGTAACCCGCGGGACGGTATAGTGCCGTGATTTTTAAGTGCGGGCAGTTCCACAATAGCAGCCTTCAATAAACTTTACAGATTCCACAGAGCAATTAGCATGAGCCATGCCACTTGACGATTTCAATTTGCTCAGCAAGACGCAACACCCACGTCTGAGAGATGGGGGGGAAAACAATGCGGAGAACAGACGCTCTGCCGTCAGTCTCAGAGACGAGCGCTCGCTGGCTCTGGAAGACCAAAGACTTTCTCCTGATTAATGTCTTTCTTTCTCTTCCTTTCTTTATCTCTTTCCCAAATGGGAAGACTGAAAAAGCCAAGAAAAATGGCTTTGGAGGTGAAAACCCAGATTATTATTTTTCAGTGATAATAATTTCTCTCTAATGCAAAGTGTTAAGCTTCACCTTGCACTGTTACAGACTACAGACAGGAATGATTCCTCAAATTGTGCAGCTTGTTAAGGAAAGTGTACTATTATTTTTATTATACTATATGATTGCTGACTTCGAGGTGAATTCAGAGAACAACTTAGCAACCACCCTGAAACACCCTAACCAAACAAAAAGTGCTCATATATGTTAATTAGATTGATTTGTTGAATTGGTTTTAGAGGAGTGGAAATGTCCTGGATGATGCATTAAGGGCATCTTCAAATATTTCATTTCCCTCAACTCAATCCTCCCCGTTTCTTTTTCTGTCACTTCATTTTATTTTGTTCACTAGCCTGACAAAAATGGAGATTTATTCTTCTTTCATCTGAGTCATAGAGACACAGTGCCTTCCTTCCTCGGTGGGAGTGGGAGAAGGAATTGGAGGAAAGATGGAGAGATATAACCAATATACAGTAAAGTCCAAACAATTCTGAGACCACTAGTGAAAATTCTTCTATTTACTAATTAACAGTTGGAGTGAAAATAGTATTTTTTATGTGAATATTATTAATGTCTGTTGAGATGTACCTGGGGCCAGATTCACAAAACATTCTTAAGAATAAAATTATTTTTAACTGACATGTTTTTCTTATTTTCTAAATTAAGAAAAAAGATAAAAATATTTGATAAGAGAGAATTATACTCCCAAAAACTTTTAGAATGTTCTTATCTTTTTTTCTTAAGATTGTTCTTCAAGTATTCATTTTCTCGAAAAGAATGTTCTTAAAATCATCGTAGATAACTTAAATGTAAGATGTTTAGTGAATAGTTTCAGAGATTAAATATTACAACATAATAGTTAGCTATCTATATACAATACATATTATACTACTACTACAATATGTGGACGAATACTCTGGTGACACCGATCGATCATTTGAGCGTATGTAATGCGCTCACTCAAGCTAGAACTAGCCAGAACACACATATACAGGACGCATTCACTAGAGAGAGTGAAAGAAAGATGGATCACAAATAAATAAGAAAGACCACTGCATCTGAGAAAGGCTTTTTTTAAATAGCAATTTTAGTGCAAGTTAAAGGTTTCAAACAGATATTACACTAACTGCGGACTGTATAATATCTGTTTAAAACCTTTAACTTGTACTTTCTTGTCTTACCTGCTGCACTTAGGTTTATAAATGGAATGGGATTGTGTTGTGTACACGTGTGTATGTATTGTAGCACCGCTGAGGAGTCTCTGAAATTTGGTTGTATCCCGATACAATGACAAAAAAGGCTAATTCTAATTCTTAACTTGACATGGCATATTAAAAACATGACACTGACTGATTAACTCGCGTCAAGCCAGTTGTGACATAAATACTAAGCACGCTTATTATGATATTTACTGTAATCTGCAGGCCGTGCAAATGTGCAAAAAGACCGGCTTTGAAGTGTTTTTCATTCAGCGAGTCTTCAGCAATTCCCGCCTTTCGATCAAATAACACCAAAAGCCTGTAATTTTGAGATGTTCTTAAAAAATATATTTGAGGACTTCTACAGAATTTTACAAGAATTGTACTTAGGAATATTCTTATGAACTTCTCAGTCTTAAGATTGTCCTAACTTCTTTCTTAAGACTTTCGCGAATCCGGCCCCTGATGATCATGTTCTCCTGCACGATTTGAGATTATCCAAAGAGCATCTTGAGCTTCAATGAAAAGATAACACAGTTTTCAGTTTTGTCAGACGTACTTATTTGATTAATGATTTATCTAAAATATTCATTTTCAAATTCCTTTAAAATTATTATTTGACCTTTTGTTTAAATATAAAAAATCCCAGATTTTTAATGCGGACTCAGACTTTTGTTCCCCACTGTATATTTACATTTATATGCTTCATGTTGGCTGGGTTTCCCCAAACATGTCTCCCTAATGCTGGAAGGCATGTAGCTTTTAGAGCGGACCCCCCATCGTTAACTGGGGTGGCATCACAGGCAGAGATGAATACATTTCAATGTGACTTCTTAGTCACTCATCTGACTCATGTAGGTTCAAAGCAGCCGCTGTAGAGAATGAAAAGAATGACTGAAATGAAAATTTACACAACTACCTCTAGAGAAGACAGGTAATGTCACCCCCATGAAAACACAACCCTCTATTGTGCGCTCTCTTTGCACTCCTTCTCTTAATGTTTCTGTCTTTGCTTCAACTAATTCAAAGACAGGAAGAACAATTATGACACTGCAGCTCTTTATCAACTGTGAAATCTGAGCAATGGCAGGTGAAACGCAAAGGGAACATTTTCAGCCTGATCCCCTGGAGCAAAGCCTCCAGGCTAGAGAAACACTCCCACATTCATTCATTTACAGCTCATTACATGAAGAAAACACATTTATGGGGGATCTATGTTTTCTCCTGTAAACATGTAAAGCATGCCTTTCTGTAAACAGATTTTCAAAAGTAGCCATGTGTTCTGACAAAAAATGTTTTGAGGGTGAAACTGTTGACAAAGCCAAGCTACATTCACATTATCTAGGCCTGTTAGTGTTCAAATAGCATATTTCAAATGTAAATTTACAGACAAACTAGTGTTAGTTTAAACTGGGCCCGGTTTGTTTGAACCAGTATTGGGACGTTTGCCAGTATTTAAAAAAATAATATTTTAAACCTAATGTAATATTGACAAAATATTTGAAAGCTTATAGACTTTAGTTTTCATATTTGGTGACAGATACAAATGACAGAAGCACAGTCATTTATTAATTTGCAACAAGAATATTTATCATAAGGTCATAAGGCGTGTTCAGACCTTTGTTTTGAAAAAGCGCTGGAATTGAAAAAGTATTAAATATTGGTAGAAACCTCATAGATGTAAATCACAGATTTCAAAAGTTTGTGTTTTCAGGCACCCAAAACGCCGTTGCCGTCTAAACAAACGGGCAGAAAGCATAAAAAGGTTTACATTTTTAGTTGAAACCGGTGTTGTGTAAACAGCCCCAAAGAGTAACAGGAACAGAAACCAAAACCAAATGTGACAACTGTTTGCAAATATTTTGAGGAATTTCTCCTTTTAAATCTCAGAAAATTGGCCCCATTCCCTTCCATTGTGTTAGGATTTGAGTTTATTTGTTCATGTTTAGAGTAGTACCTGTTAAGTAGTTCTGTCTTTCTCCATCCCCTCCATTACTGATTGTGTTAGTTGAATTCAGGTGTGTGCTGTTTATCAGTCTCATTATTTCTTCTTGTTTGCCTGTATTTAAGCCTGAGTTTAGTCCTGTCTAGTTGTCTGTCGATGTTGCTATTTTGGATGGTTGTTCTGTTCTCCAAGTTCTAAAGATTCCTGAGCATTTCTATTAGTTTGAGTTTATTTGTAATAAAGACTGCTGCACACAGATCCTGTTTCTTCTCTGCATTGTAAGTGCCTCACAGTATATTTTTTGCTTTTTTAAATAAAATAAGGGACGAGCTGAAATTCTAAATTATTTAAAAAGTTTTAAATTGATTGAGCTTAACTTTTAAACCTGGATAGTTTCTTTATTGTACATCTGGTTGTGATGTCATATTTATCATATAGGTAACGATAGGAAAGGATGAAAGGACAAAGAGTACAGATACAGGACAAAGAGTACAGATACAGACACACACTGATATGGAAGTACATATACACATTCTGATACACAGTAGATGTGACTACATATTCAAAACACGGCTCAGTTTTGTCACATTCATTTTGATCCAACTCTTGTAGAACAAAGAGGAGATAAAAGAGGAAACGTGCAAGACAGCAGGGAAGGGAAGGCAGGCAGGAGACAGCGTTCTCGTTCCAGCGAACACTTCCAAGCGTTGAGAATAATAAGGTCTGAAAAGAATTACTGAAAGAGTTCCACAGCTCCGTCCAATCCTGACAACCTTTCTTCTCAGCAAGCAAGTAACTTAGCCCTTGAATTTCAAACTGTTGCGGCTAGTAAAAAAAAAAAGTGAGACGTGTCTCCCTATAATTCATCAGAATTCAAAAAACAAATGTTAGTTTTAACTTATCATCTACTTGATGAATACAGTCGGCTTGTAGGAAGAGAGTTTTACTAATTTTGGTCTGCAAACTTTTAAGGTGTGAAATTATTCTGCAGTTCTATGCTGCTTTTACTGTGGACTTGACCAGGGAATATGCATGCATTTCCAATGCATGTCACAGCACATCAATAATGTTTTTGTGTCATAATCCTATTGGCCTGGAATGATTCAATGCAAACTTGAAGTGTAAACATGCTATAACAACCCAAAGGTCACACTGAGTCACAGTGAGGGGAAAAGTTCAATCTGGGTAACTGGGGCATCTCACCAAGACTTCCAACCTCATTGTTACTGTCATGACTCAAAAAAAAAATAAACTCCTTCAAAAATCACATACTTACTTCCTATATAGTAGGCGAAAAACAGTATGTGGCAAAACTACTATGTCCAAATTCACAGAAACGAGTAGGCAAATGTATGTATACGATAAACACTTTACTATCCCATGAGGCCCTGGGAGAGGATTTGTGATTGGCAGTGATAGTTTGTGCCTTTTGCCACTTTTATGATTTATTTTCACACAAAATCTGTTGCTCCATAAATGTTCAATACAAACATATACACTACCGTTCAAAAGTTTCGGGTCGGTATGATTTATGTTTTTAAAAGAAGTCTCTTCTGCTCACCAAGACTGCATTTATTTGATTAAAAATACAAAACAAACCCAGTAATATTGTTAAATATTATTTCAATGTAAAACAGCTGTTTTCTATGTGAATATATTTTAAAATGTAATTTATTCCTGTGATCAAAGCTGAATTTTCAGCATCATTACTCCAGTCTTCAGTGTCACATGATCCTTCAGAAATCACTCTAATATGATGATTTGATGCTCAAGAAACATTTATGATTATTATCACAGTTGACAACAGTTGTGCTGCTTCATATTTTTGTGCAAACAGTGATTCATTGTTTTCAGGATTCTTTGAAAGTTCAAGAGAAAAGCATTTCATAAAAAAATAAATATTTTGCATTATTATAAATGTCTTTACTGTCACTTTATATCAATTTCATGTGTCCTTTCTGAAGAAAAGTATTAATTTCTTTAACAAAAAAAAGAAAAAAAAGAAATTGACCCCAAACTTTTGAACGGTAGTGTATTTTATACACAATGGGAATAGTGAAAAGCAAAATTACTATATAAAACATACTTTTTAGCGGTCATAAATTACTTATTCAAAATAAGTACCTACTCAAGAGAATATGCTATTTTGGATAAAGCCATTCACTTGTTCATTGTTAGTACATGCAACTCAAATGAGCAAATCAAGGAATTTGATGAGGTTACAACCTCATCAAATTGATATTACTTTACAACCACCTAGAGCACCCAAGCAACCACCTAGCAACCTCCCAGAACACCCTTGTAACTGAACAGAACAACCTTGCAGTCATCAAGCAACTTTCCAGAACTCTCCTACAACCACACAGAACACCCTGCATAGCAATGTGTTAAAACATAACAATGTGCTAAAAAGGCATTTTTAATATTTTGGCAACTGCAAACCATTGCCCTAGCAAACAACCTAGCATCATGATGGTTTTCCAAAAATGAAAAAAAGTTAATCACTTAGCCTCATTGAATCAATTTACCAACAGAAGCATTTCTAAATGCAGGCACAGCTCTCTACAGTCTTTGAACTTTAGAGGCGCTACTCAACATGAAGAGGCTGGAGAAAAAGAAAAAAAAAAGCGCAAAAGAGAGGAAAGAGGGGGGTTTATTTGGATCGTTTTTCATGGAGTGTCAAAAGGGCTTCCACAATCACCAAATCAATCCCGACCTACTGGTAACTGGGTGAGAGGTGCTTAGCTGTGAGAGAGTGTGAGAAAATAAAGGAGCGAAAGAAAGAAAGAAAGAAAGAAAGAAAGAAAGAAAGAAAGAAAGAAAGAAAGAAAGAAAGAAAGAAAGAAAGAAAGAAAGAAAGAAAGAAAGAAAGAAAGAAAGAAAAAGAAAGAAAAAGAAAGAAAGAAAGAAAGAAAGAAAGAAAGAAAGAAAGAAAGAAAGAAAGAAAGAAAGAAAGAAAGAAAGAAAGAAAGAAAGAAAGAAAGAAAGAAAGAAAGAAAGAAAGAAAGAAAGAAAGAAAGAAAGAAAGAAAGAAAGAAAGAAAGAAAGAAAGAAAGAAAGAGAAGGGAAGGGAGAGAGAGAGCAATGATCAGTTTTGCAGTGAAACTGAAGTAGTAAATCTCACTGGTAATCCCTTATTAAATAGTTCTCAGAACTTCTCGGTCTTTGTGCTGTTCTGTGCTTGTCTTTTCCGTCAGTAAAAAGTCTGTTAAAAATCCAATAAGAGGCAGGATATGGACCACTTGTCACAGCGCTAATACACAGTTTCTCACTGCTTCCCAATAGAGAGGCTGCATCCTTTGAAGGCCTCTTTCCAAGGCCGATTGTGTCACAGTGGCGCGACGAAGGCTGTCCCAATTCGAAGGCTCTTTCAAATATGGCTTCGAAATGCATCCTTCATTTCCTGGGCAATGAAGGATAAAAGAGATGGATCCTTCTTGGATCCTGCGGCTTACCCTTCCCCAAAATTCATTGCGCGCAGGTGACGACAGGATTCTTTTAGAGAAATTGACAGATTTGTAAAAATAAATTTGTAAAAATTTATTCAGCAAGGATGCATTAAAGGGTTAGTTCACCCAAAAATGAAAGTTCTGTCATAAATTACTCATCCTCATGTCGTTCCAAACCTGTCAGACATTTGTCATCTCTGGAACACAAATGAAGATATTTTTAAAGAAATCTGAGAGCTTTCTGACCACCCCAATAGTATTCTGGTCACACAAGTGCGCAATAGTATTCTTGTCGCTTCATAACATTAGATTCAAGATGTTTATTTGTCATATGCACAGATTTACACCATGCAATGAAATTCTTAAGTTGCAAAAGTTTCCCACAATATAAAATGAACACGATATACACACAATATATTTAAAAGATGCAAGTGTAGAATTGCAAGTGTAGACATTAAAAGCATCATAAAAAGCATATACATTGAACAATGCAAACATTCACAGTGTAGTGCAAACAGTGATTAAAGTGCGAGTATGGAGTTGTCAAAAGACTAAGTCATTCAACAGCCTGATGGCCTGTGGATAAAAACTGTTTTTAAGTCTGGATGTTCTGGCTTTCATGCTCCTATAGCGTCTGCCAGAAGGTAACAATGTGAACAATATATGCTGAGGGTGTGTAGTGTCTCTGATAATGTTATGTGCCCTCTTAGTTACCCAGGTTTTGTAAATGTCCTGAAGTGATGGAAAAGCTGTTCCACAGATGTATTGTGCAGTTTTAATCACACGCTTGAGAGCTTTCCTTTCCTTTACTGTGCAGTTTCCAAACCACACTGTGATGGAATTAGTCAGGATGCTCTCCACTGTACATCTATAGAAATTGCTAAGGAGTTTGGTGGACAGACCAAATTTCCTCAGCTTTCCTAGGAAGTACAGCCGTTGTTGATACTTACTGACAATGTGCTGGGTGTTGTGAGACCAGGAGAGGTCCTCACTGATCTGCTGCCTTCAGGGGATACGTTCTCTTCAGTGTCCTGCGCACCTGAGCTGATGTCACCGTGAATGGAGAGCTCTGTGCTGCCTCTGTTGGGATAGTCCCTCTGCTGGTGTTGAGGATGTCGAAGCGAGCATAGAACTTATTCAGCTCATCTGGTAGTGTGCTTTGGTTAGTTGTGACCTCCCTGCTCCTCTGCCGATAATCTGTGATGTGTTGCAGGCCCTTCCACATGCGCCGGGGATCTGCGGTGGTATAGTATCCCTCCAGCTTCACTCTGTACTGTCTCTTGGCTTCTCTGATGGATCTGCGTAGATCGTATCTGGCCTTTTTGTAGCCCTCAGCGTCACCAGAGGCAAATGCAGTGGAACGGGCACACAGCATAGACCTTACATCACAGTTTATCCAGGGTTTTTGGTTTGGGAATGTTTTATAGCGTTTAATGGTAACAATGTTGTCTATGCATGTGCTAATGTAGCTAATAACCACTGAGGCATATTCTTCTAAATCCATAGTGCAGTCCTCTCTCACAGCAACAGTCTTAAACACATCCCAGTCAGTTCTGTTAAAGCAGTCCTGTAGCACAAGATCAGTTCCTTCATTCCATACTTTAACAGTTTTACTTACTGCGGGAGCCCGTTTGAGGAGCTGTCGGTAAGATGGATATAGAAACACGGAGATGTGGTCAGACTGTCCGGGTTAAGGTTGAACTAGTCACATGTACTATTTTAAAAATGTCTTTACTACTTTTTTGGGCCTTGAAAGTGGTAATAACGTTGCTGTCTATGGGGGGTCTAAAAGCTCTCAGATTTCATAAAAAATATCTTCATTTGTGTTCTGAAGATGATTGAAAGTCTTACAGGGTTGGAACGACATGAGGGCGAGTAATTAATGACAGAATTTTCGGGTGAACTAACCCTTTAAATGAAATGCACACATTTCACATAATATTACAGAATGTTTTGATTTTATTTAAATGCTGTTCTTTTGAACTTTGCATTAATCAAAGAATCCTGAAAAAAAATGTATGCATATTATGATCTTTTACAATTAGAATATTAGAATCTAGTGTTTTCTTGCATCAAATCAATATTTCATGCCTGTTTATTGATTCATTTGATTGATTGTTTATTGACTTATTGATTTACAATAAGTAGCCATATTGTTTTAGCAAACTTACTATCCAAGGATCCATTAAATTCCTGAAGACCATAAACTGAATATCACCATGAAACACACCACTTTATGGACTTTAAACAGTATGCAAATGGCAGTTTCAACAGACTTCACATGCTACACAAGGCTACACATGCCCCCAATCTGTGTTTACACTGGCTTACAACTTATGACATTTTATGAAGTTTCTGGTAGACTTCAAAGAAAGCCATTTTGAAACTAAATGACCTCTTGGCTGACATAACTGATAATGTGCCAGTGATCGGCCTGTCAGCAATAAAATACATAGTCCATAGTCCTGCATCTAGTCTGACTAGAGACTTATCTGCAAAATCTTCATCTCACAGCAACTTCAGAAGGTACGAGAACACAAAAATCTAATATTTCTAACATTACCTTTAGAGTTTTAAAACTGAGTTTTAAATTACATCTAACGATCCAAGTGAATCACTTCCACAATATTAAACCATGTATTTGTCTGTCGATCCCTCAAACATTTTGGTCCCCAAGACCCTCAGACAAAATCCTCTGCTTTGGTGTCTCTCTATATAGTTGCAATAGCAGTGCTAGAAAACAAACAGAGCAATTGATTCCAATGCTCGTTCAGCACCTGATTAGCTTTGTTAGGAAAACAAGGAGCAAAATCTAAAAATGAAATGGAGCTGGCATGCACCTTACTTGTTCTGCCTTTGTTAAACACATTGCACATCCATCTGTCTCTTAAAAAGGATTATTTAGCCTTAATAACTTATTTTTGCTTTGTAAAAACTTCCTCTAAAACGGCTAATTATATCAAGCTAGCACCTTAGATCTAACTGATGTTTCAATAGCTATGCAACGGACAGGGCCTTGACAACCAGAAGAAGACTTTGCTTTAGTGTTTAATTGCATATCTGAGAAAGTAGCATAGCGGAGGGCGCAGTACGCGCAAACTGTAAACGCACGTCAGTGTTTGCTAGCACTTCTGAGCTCAGCAGATGTCCCTCCTACAAATGTGGCAGCCTTTGCAGGTGTATCGCTGCCGCCTCCCCACGCGTCAGATAATATCACAGACACTAAAGACTTTACAAAATACACAGCTAACTGCCAATTGTACAGAACAAACCATTGCCTGTGCGGCACCTCTATGCAGCACTCTAAAGAAGCTTTTCAAGAGGGTGTGTTATGATTTTTTTCTGTCATGTAAGCATATTTAAGAGGGTGATGATGTATAACCAACTATATATAACTAGGCACTCTCATTCGCATGCATCAGATACTCATTATGGTGCAGTGGTTTATGTAACTAAAATAATGATCAGGCTTGTGAGTGAGTAGCTCTGTTGTGGTGCTGTAAGAAGTGGATGTCTGCTGGGCACTGGACTCTCTCACTCGCGCTTCATATGGAAAACATATTCATAATAACAGCTCTTGTACCGCACTTCCATTAGTGTGCCGCTTTAAATGCCACCAGGTTAATTGAATCTCTGATTACTGTGATTCACATGCGTGAGCCTCATCAAAAGAAATACATGTGGAGAGATTCAAGCACATACTAAGGAGAGATTAGAGCAAGGAAATCAGGAACATTTCGGGATAAGAATATCAAGTATATAAGGACCATGGGCCATGCGCTGTGAAATAAACCAAGCCATCGGTCAATGTCACTAGAGTTTGGTGAGAATTAATTTCCAGTCAAATTAAATATAGATCACATCTTAGGTGCACTGAATAGGAATGTCTTAAACATTCGAGGTGTCTAAAAAAAATGCTTCTGGTCATGTCAATAAGTCGACCACTTCTATCATTGGGCCACAGTAGCCATGGGTCTTAATAGGGTCCTATTTTTTTTTTACATTTTCAACTTTCTTTAGTGTGTAATGTTGCTGTTTGAGCCTGAAAAATGTCTGCAAAGTTACGAAGGACAATGTCCTCTCCAAAAGAGAGTTATTCTCTATATCAGTAAGCACTGTGTCTGAACTCCCTAAAATGCCTCGATATAGTCTAGAGCTTTCTTCTGGGAACATACTGTACACGTCACAATATCCCTCATTTAAATAATTCACACCCAAGGCATAAGCAAAAATAAGTTTAATTCTAGCTTCATATATTCTTTATCAACACTTGAAAGTGGGTACGTTTCATAAAAGCAGCAACATTTTGAACAAAAAAGCTGAGGAATTAATCTTTTTGTCAAAGACAATGTGCATAAGCAATGCGTTTACCGCTTGTTTCTGCTTTTCTTTTGCCTGTGTTTGATCTGAAGATTCTGTAATCTTTCAGAAGATATATATAATAGCACAACCCTATCGTATAACAGTGAAAACACTGAAAGCCGGAAAATTTCATCGATGGAGAGAAAGTTGTCTCATAAGTGCTTGACTAATCACAACACTGGTCCAGCCAACCAATCAGAGCACATTGCACAGGAACTAAACAGTGTGTTACCGACAGACTCAACAAAACCTCAACATAAGAGGTTCCCTTTAAACTGAATTAAATTGTTAAGAGGAGGACTGGTTCAATGGCATAAACTGCAACTAACTGCATGAACCAGGCACGTTAAGTCATGATGAGCATTTGAGAAATTCTGATTCTGCATAACTTCCTGTCCTCTATCCACCTTCTCTATCAATAAAAAAAGAAGCAAAAGTCAAATGCAACAAATAGGAAGTCTATTACCCTTTAAACACTATTAAATAAACTAAATGCAGTGACTAAATAAACTGAAAACAATGTAACTGTTATCGTGACATTTACTCTCAAAGTCCTATGTCCAAGATAAAGAGGAAAAGTGCATCTAATCCTCTGCCTGCTGAGGATAATGAGTGTAATAAGGCATTTCATTGCAGCCATTATTAAAATAAGCAAAGAAACAGACACAAGGTCTAGTTTTAAAAGGCTTGATTTCATAGATTCAACTTTAAAAGGGTTCTGTGTACAGAGAAATTAATTTTTAGGCAAGTGACAAGCAAAAACCCTGTATATACATCTTCTAATGGTGGAATATCTTATACACTACTGTTTAAAAATTTAGGGTCAATGAGATTTTTCTTTTTAAGAAATTAATACTTTTATTCAGCAAGGATACAGTTGATCAAAAGTGACAGTAAAGATATTTGTAATGCTACAAAAAAATTATATTTTAAACAAATGCTGTTCTTTTGAACTGTCTTTTCATCAAAGAATCAGAATCAGCAGTGCTTAATATTTCACAATAAAAATATGTTTTACTGTATTTTTGATAAAATAAATGTAGCCTTGGTAAGCATGAAATGAGCAACAATGCTCATATTAAAAACATCTTACGGACAGACCTTTAAAAAAAAAATGTTTTCAAAGAAAATATAACTCTGTACCGCAATCAAAAATGTTTTTATTTTAAGTAAAAACATTTTTACTTCTCCTTAAATTAAATGTTACTTTAAAAAGCTTCATTTTATTTCCAAAAATCACTACATTTGATTTTACATTTGATTATGTAGTAGCCTTTTCTGAAATAAGAAAGTGAGGGGAAAAGTGTTACCATACAGGGTTAAAGAAAAAAGTTCAGGCCAGGACATTTACAATTAACAGTGAATCTTTGGTCTCATTTTATCCATTTAGTTTTCTTTGGATACTTCACACTTCTGTTTGTTCAACAATGGGGGAAAAGACTTGTATGTCAGAACTGAAAAAAAAAAATCTCTGGGTATTACAGAATGAGACAGAGAGGTAACAACTGAAAGGTTGGCAGGATCCAAATACCACAATGAAAAGAGGTGAGGAAAATCAGTCTCAGATTTGAAGCAGCTCTTTTTAAACCAGGGCAAACAAACCAAATAAACACTCACTCAGCTAATTCCTGTAGGAGCTAGCCAGGTACATGCATGTGTGCCTTTTGTTAAAAGAAAGGCTCATCTAAATAGTATGCAAATAAACCAAGATCCCTTCTTGTAGTAGAATTGATACGGGTAAAAAAATAAAGAGGACAGACTTGTCAGTAGAACCAAAAACACATTAGTGACAAGAGAGATGGTTCACAGCATGTAAATACGGTAAGACACCACTCTACCTTGTAGTAGGACTCCCTTGTTTTTTCTGTAAAAGGGACTTCCTGGCCATATAGGAGGACTGGACATGCTGTAAAGAAAACACAGCGGAGAGAATGATGAGAAAGTGGCACGAACAGATGACGTACAACTGACAGATGCACAGCAATCCTGAAAAGACATTTTAAGAGATGAACAGAGTCAAAAGAGAGAGTGAGTAAGGGGCTGTTCACACAGAATGCGTTTTTTTTCTAATTCCAATGCGGTACTTTTCCATTGGTTTTCTAGACGGACGTGTAAACCGTTGCGCTCGCGTCTTGCGTCTTTTGAAGCGTCTCGCACATGACAAGGTGTTCTAAAAGTGCGACGTTCAAGTTAAAATCAGTTTAACTTTTTATAAAGTGTGTCTCGAGACCTTGCGTTTTCGAGACGGGGCATGGTTCGCATGAAAAATCGCTAATGTGAATGCTGTTATGGGACCCGGGTGCGCACTGGGGTATCAAACCCCAGACTACCTGGAGGAGGTGGTCTGAATTCGGTTGCTCCCGAACCGTGCTGCGGTTCGCGTGAATGTGAAAGCAAAACGGACTCGGGTGCGCACTTGTTCAGGAAGTAAAGTAACCTGCGCATGCGTTTTAGCTTATTGTGATGTATTCAGTTAGACAAAACACTTGTAAGTGATGATAGTGTTGATGAATTGCCTTGGATACGAGCGAGAGTGAGCCGGTGTTGTGCCGAATTTCGACCCCCTGCCAAATTATTACCCCCCTCGTTGAAGTCAATACCAGATTGCCTAATCCTAACCCCACCCCTAATCTTAACCCCTCCCTCAAAACTAATCCTAAACCTACCAATGCTAGGGGGGGAATAATTTGGCGGGGGTCGAAATTCGGCACAACACCTGGAACAATCGCGCTCGGGCCGCAGCAAACGAGCCCAGTGTAAAAGCCCCCTAAGTATTCTGTGTGAACGAGCCCTGAGATGGACAGAAAGAGCACATGTACAGTAAACATATCCACAAGTTTTCACCATGGTGATCGTAGCGTCTGACACTTTTTATGTTAATACTGTAAATTATCAAGTTAGGGGATCATGTTAGAACAGCTTTACGTAGGCCTATAGCATTGCTTTACGTTAACAACTGGTGCAACAAACATCTTTTTTTTAAGGGTACTTAATCTGCCCCCCAAGACGGACAATGAGAAATCTCTTAAATACAAAAGAGTTTTAAGCAAACAGCTGCTGACCAAGTAAACAAAACATGCGAGGCATATACAATGTTGAGACGTGACTATGCAGCAACATCATTATATCCTTTTTCAAATTGAGCCCTCGTAGCTTTAATCATTACTTTCTCCTACAGGGCGGCTCAGGTGATCGTGTGCAGCAGACTTCAGACAGTAGCCTACAGTCGCACAGCAGGAAACCCTTCAGCTGAATTACACACTCCCGATTGGTGGTGCGATTTTATTTATTTATCTATTTATTTATTTATTCGCACAAATGAACTGAACGAATAGAATAACTGTGTCAGCGCTCTGTGATGTCACTCAGACAGGAAAATTAGATGTTTATTTCTTATTTATTTATATTAGCCTACTGGTTTTGTAAAACGCCTGAAAACGGACATTGGAATAGGCTATGCCTGTGATGAACAGGAAATAAATGGTGCTGTGCTGGATGTCAGAAATACAATCAGACTTCAGGATTTCTCAAATATGAAAGCTATTGATTTTTCTTGGAAATCATGGACATTCTTTGGAGAGGAAGGTCAACGGGTCCTTTCGAAAATAAGTGAAGGTATGAGGCAGTATCTGAGAAGAATGTAAGGAACAACAGTTATGTCAGGGTTGCTATAACAAAACAACATCATACTCAGATTCTTGTATCTCATGAAAAAAACAACGCAATGAGTTTAAATATATATATATATATATATATATATATATATATATATATATATATTAGTATAATAATAAAATATTAAATATATAATAAATGAACCACATATAATGTAGTACTTAATTTGAATTAAATTTAATCATTATTATATTAATATAAAACGTTAAGCATAAATATAAATAATATTACATTACTTGATATATGAATATAATAATATATAATCATAATTTAGCAATAAATGAATTTTATTACCAAGTATTTTATTATTATATTTATTAATTTGTTGATTATAGCTAAATATTTTATTCAAATGAAAAAAATTGGGGGGATCCATTTAATGTAATATTTACATAATATAATAAATATAAAAATAATTTAAAACAAATAATCTAAATGAATAAAAGATAAATTACAAGGGATGCAACAGTATAAAAAACTGTAAAAAGTAACAGATGGCGATCAAATGTGCTACTTGGTTTGTGAAAGATATGAGGCCTAATGATCAAAGTTCCCAAATTCAGTCATGAATTTTCTCTTTATCTTTTTCATCTTCTCTAATGCAATATTTTTCCCTGAGCCATGATTTTTCATGCTTCATACTGTTCGCATCCCAAACATTGATCATTTGTGACAGCAAATTTGAATTTTCCGACCTTTTTGTTTGGGATATGTGAAGTATTTGAGCGTGCTTTCACATTTAGCATGTCCCACAGAGTTTTGAAACGGTTTAACCATGTCTCGTTTTCTGACAGTTCCCTCTGATCTAAATATTTTTCGCTTCAAAGGTTACAAATTTTTATTTTTTTTTCTCGTGGATTAGTTGCTCAGTTACTATCAATTATCCGCTTGTGTACGATTCCTCCTCCGTCTCAATGTTCACTGTGAGCTTCACAAATCTAATCAGGAGCAGTCTAATCTTCAATTTAGCCCTCGATCCACTTTCTGCCTCCCTGTAGATTCAGTATGTGTAGACATTGGCTCTGTCATCTTCCCCTTCTTAATCTTCTTAGAGTATATTAACTAATTGAGAATTAGAACAAACAGAGGTGGCACAGGGCTTTGAGCACATTTGTCTACATGGTGTATTTAAAAGCCCAGGCTTGCGGGTTGACGGGGCTGTTTTGGCTCTGGACCTCTTCCAATGAAGGAGCGCTCTATGGTGCGTGGCATCTCTGAGCACCGGGAGGCCGTGTGCCAAAGCGAATAAACACTGCACTGCCACTTCACATTTGCTAATCTCCGCAGGGCTGTCAGACTTCAGGTATCTGCCCTGACAATTGAGGATTATTTAGTGCGAGAAGTAATGGAACCTCTCTATTTCTTTACGGATCCATTAATTACAGTGTTCCGTCAGAATGTGTTTGATTTTTTTTCCTTCTTTTTTCCCCGTTGAGAGTGATTAAAACATATCTCAGCACAGCTCAGACACAGCTTGAGATGAACATCTTCATTAGCATACTAGTCGCCTAGCAACTGAAACATCTCTAACTTTCAACTTTTGAGTTTCTTTTCCACTAACCTTACACCTGAGTACAGCATCCAGTCACTACTACTGTACAGGATGCACCAGTTCTGATCTATTTATTCCCTAAATTAAAATAAAATAAAAAAAACAGAAGAGCACCATCTCTTAATAAACATAAAGGGAAGAATAATTCCAATAAATGAAACTAGTATCCATAAAACATTCACAACACATAAACTTATAATCTTTTTAAAAAAAGTTGAACACTTTGAAAACTGAGTCGAAAGGGCAGGATTTATTAATATGTAATATTAAACATAATTATAAATAATCATATAATTAATTATATTATATTTTAAATATTAATATTTCAATATTTATTATACCTATGATACTCAATGTATTGATTTATTAATAAACATTTTATATAAAAATAAATATGAATATTTCACTATTGTTAGTATTATTTGTATTATTTTGTTGTTCTATTTTATTTAGTCTTTTTCTTTTGCTCTTTCTAAAGCATTTTTTTCTTTTAAAAATTATTTTGTGTTTCAACTATATATATATATATATATATATATATATATATATATAGCTTGATAGCCAGTTTTGTTGAGTTGTCATGGTTTCTGATTAGTTCTCATTTAGTTCAGGTGTATGTATTTCATTAGCCTTGTGTGTATGTGTATTTAAATCCTGTGTGTCTATTTATTTGCTGTCGGGTCTCGTTAATGTATACATGTGTTCAAGCTGTTCTCTCTGTTTGGATTTAGTTTGGCTTTATCTGCCTGTGGATTTATTAAAGATTACCTTTGCCTTCATCATCGTGTTCGTGAGTGTCCTACAACACAGCATTGTGACGAAATGCTTATAAGACGAAAATAAAGTGTACAGTACCGAACATAGACAAAACATAGCATAGGCTTCAGATAAATGAGACCCAACTCTTTTGTGGATTGAAAAATCTGGACTGCTGCCACAGGCACAAAGAGACTGTTGGCTGCGGAAGGGGCCAGATCCCTGCGGGCTGGGTTCACCATGCCATGTCTCCCTCTTTCGGTTTCTCCTTCCATCCCTTTAGCAGTCAAGACCAGTGTTTGTACTTCTAATGCACATATGCTTCGTATCGGGTTACAGCTACGGTATGTGTTGCCATGGACACAGCATGCCTCATGATAGACGACCCAGGTCCTTTTTTAATCAGCTGTAAGAACCAAAAAAATAAAAGCGGGAAAGCTTTTATGATATTACGTTATTTATATGTTATTATGTGCCCTCCACTCTCTGAACATAATAAAAAGAAATGAGATCTCCTGCTGCAATTATTTGGCCCATGGTTTCGCCAGTAAAATTTAACACATTCAAAGGAGTGAACAATCAAACTGCTGGTGATGGAATTTGAGCCCATGAGCCCTAATATAGCCTTGCATCAAGCGCCTCTTGTTCTTGAGTAAAGGAACCATTACTGTTACTCATATAGGAGTTTGTTCAAATCATTAACACTAAGTATTCAACTTAGACGCAGGACGTCTGTGCTATGGATTCCTCAAATCATACACCTTGTTGAGAAGAGGTGTGCTACTATTTTTCTAAGCATTCTGGTAGAAGTACATTAAAGGACTAAGGGTTGTAGCTACTTTTTTTTGGGACAGTAAGAAACCACCCAGAACACCATAACAACGCCATGGTTTCAACTCTAAGCATTATTTCTGCTTGCCCGGTCATACCAGCAGTGTAGATTTCCACCCATATTTTCACTGGCTTCAACACAAAAAAAGAGTACATCTAATTTTTTGTATGAATTTTAATTCATTTAATTATAAATGCATTTTGTAAAATATAAAAAATATATATTTTATAATTATTTCAAATAAAATGCACAATACATTTACAAATTACATTTACATTATTGTATTTATTTTGATTATGTAATCTATTTCAAAAGTATTTTATGTATGTCTATAAATACATAAATTAATTTTAAAATAAATAATATAATACATACAAATTATTTGCAATTAAAAATGTAAATAAAATACAAATAAAATAATAATGGTAATAATAATAATGATGCAAAGATATTTACATTTTAAAAATGTAAAACGTAAAACCAAAATGTAAAAATGACCAATAGGGCAAGTGACATTTCCATCACCTGGTCTGAAACTCTCTTACACTGCAGGGCCAACCTTATTGTTGAGCCGTGTCTAGCAAGTTTTTCCATGGGCAAGTACCACTCATTTTCTTCAGAACATGTCAAAAATCTATTTAAAACCTGTTGTATAACAGCACTTGAGGGGTGGGGGGGGGGGGGGTTACATCAGGGTACAGGACCTGGAACAGTGAAGAGCCGCTACCTCAGCCTGCATATGCATATCCTGGTAATCTAAGCGGAAACAACCCCAACCGTCTCCCGCGGAACCTCTTTGAACCTGCTCTGTGGGAACGTGGCTCACTCCTTCAGCTGAAATGCCTTTTAATGAAATGTTAACAGCAGTTATGAGAGCCAAAAACCTGTTACTTCAGGGCTCTGGTGGGGCGGCTACGACCGTCGGAGCAGTTTCAAAAATGTTAACATCAATAAGGGCACGGCACTCTTTTGCCCTTGCTGGATGTTTGAATGTAAAACACATGTGTCACCGGCTGGAGTCTTGCTGGGTATATACTCATCTATTTTTAATCTGGTGCGCTCTGTCTGTTTGCTCTGTTAATGCAAACACTCGCACCTTTCAAGAAACAGCCGCTTTCGCCTAGGTTATTCATTTTTAAACAAAGCTTACCTCCTTCCGCTTGATTCTATAATCTCGTTTCAAATCCTATCGCCCACTACACTTTCCTTTTACCCCTACAATCGCAATCCTCTTTAACTAATCTAAAGTCTAATTGGTGCCAGCACCGGTTCTCCCCTGTAGGTTACTTCTCGCGTTGAGGTTTTTAACTTTTGTTCCTGTGAAATCTGAAGCTGCTCTCGCCCGGGATCACGGCTCACAATGGAGGCTTTTTTCAGGGCCAGAGGGTTGTGAACACTGCACACGATTACTGGAAGCAATTTCAGAACAGAAAAGTGATCAGTTGACTTAACTTTTTTTTTTTTAAAGTGAGAAAACCCGTTGCCTTAAAACTAATAAATAATAAACTTCAATGGTAATTGAAAAAATGAAGTTATGTGAACATGACAATTCCACATAACTTAAATTTTTCAATTACCCATAAAGTTTATGACTTAAAAAAAGTGAGGAAACCCTTTGCCTTAAAATTATTAAGTTAAAACAACTGATCAATTTTTACAGCAAAATCAGTGTAGAACATATTGCATAATATGAGGATAATTATGCCTTATTTTGACGACTACACCGAAATAAAGGTTCTTTATTGGCATCAATGGTTCCATGAAGAACCTTTAACAACCATGGATTCTTTTCATTGCACAAAGGCTTCTTTTCAAAAGGCAAAAAAAGGTTAACAAATGGTCTTTGGGGAACCCAAAATCGTTCTTCTATTGCTTCTACCACCTTTTAGAGCTTTTATTTTTAAGAGTGTAGATAGTGAAACTCAAAGAAAGTGTATTTACAATAAGAGATTCATCTGTACAAACTACTAAATCAGAGCTGGAGGGAAGTGGTTTTAGAGCTCAGAAAAATACGGCTCAATTTTTTCCACAGACTTTTAACAGGAAAAAAGGCAGGCTGTTGACAAACCTCCAAAAGAACAAAAATACCTCAAAGACAATAAATCTCCACACACGCGCTTCCAGTGACTGCTTACCACCACCCAAAAAAAGCCACAATCTTCCACAACCTTCTTTATGTTTCTCTAAATCACCTAAAAAGTTATACAAGGAGCTAAACAAGATGTTTATGCATGCTAAATGAATGAAAGAAATCCTCACTCATGCCATGGGCACTAAACCCTCAAAATGCCTCAACCGCCCCCAAACTTTCTCTCCACAAAGCATGTTCTTCTCAGGCCTACGTAAATCAAAGAGACATGTGACAAGTTACATTGGAAGGTTCATCAGTCTGGGCTGCCGAAGAGCTAATATATCTCTGAACTTTATAGGTGGAAGAGATCTGAGGACACACTGAGAGTTTCTGCCAGATATGGAAGCCCCATCATTTACACGGCACCAGCCATTAGAGTAAGCGTGGAGAAGTGGGTGATCTTGTCATTTAGTGTTACTGAGTAGACTTGAAGGCAGGAAGGGTGGGGGGAGAGGCACACAAACAAGCCTGGAGGTCCGGGAGAGATAGAAGCTAAAAAAGACAATACTGGACTGGGGCTTTTCATGAGCTTGTACATTGAATTTGTTTTCTTAGTAATGCATTTTTACCCACGGGCTGAAATGACAACTATTAAAAATGAGAACTATGTCAGTCTCGGTGCATTCAGCATTTTTATTTTTTCTCCCTTGCTTTCTTTCAGGGATTCTTCAGATTCACAGTCTCATTTAAAATTAATCTTCTAAAGCAACTGGACCTCCAGTTGTCATCTCCAATAATTCACGCATCCCCGAATGTTTATGAAGATAGACAAATGCAGGTATAGAAAACGCTAAAAAAGGCTCCAAGCCATCCGCGGTTGCCATGGAGAGTTGCGTGTTTCCAGGGCGATAGTGTATTTCTCGAGCGCTAATGGCCTGTCCTTTTGCCAGGCAACAAATAGCCCTGTGATGCAACTGCACCTGTCTCAGCTCTGTGTTACCATGGAGGCGTTCCTGTTGCTATGGCGACCATCACGCTAATAACCTCGCAAGGGCAAACATGCATTGGTGAACTCCGAGGCCCAGCTGTTCCTCCTGCGCTCTCGTGCTCGTTGTGTCTCTCAAACTCTCTGAGCATGTTAAGGAATGTTCTGCTACCTGAGCTCACATTACACAGCCTCTTAAAGGGGACACATCCATTTATTTTTTCTCTTACGTCTAGCTATAAAGGTTTCTTACACCAAAAACAGCCCTTTTCCATCCTCCCTCTGACCTTTACACCATGCCCTTATCATGCACAACACAACAACATGTCAAAATTGCAATAATCAACACAACAATCAACAAAATTGCTTGCAGTTTCTGTCCAAACCAGCCATGAGAGCAACAAAAAGCTTTTAGCAACTGTATATTTCAGACTTCTACGTTCTTTCATCCTGATCCACAAAATCTTTACGACAACTCTCTGAAGACTTTTAGCATGGCAATGGATATGACAATGTTAATGTATTTGGTCTTGGAGGAATAGATCTGCTACGCTGCTGCTGAAGAGAAAATACAGGAACTTGCTACTGCCAATACATACACCGATACGCTGCTGTAAGCATGAAAGACATACTGCTGCTGCACAAATAGCGTAAATCAATTACCTGTAGCAGATCTAGATGGAGCTGGGGAGGGTGGAGGGTTTTAGACAAACTCTGAAAGCACGCTGCAAATTGCTATAGTGAATGGTAACCAGAAAATTAAATGTTGAGCCGCAAGCACATTGGCTGCAGATGTGACATGAACCAATCAGTGGTTAACGCTGTAAACATCATCAGCTGCATTAAGGACCCATCAGCCTGCGCCATCTAGAGTTTCATGACAGAACTAGGCATTTCTATAAGGACTATAAACCTCCAATATTTGACTTTTAAAACTTTCAAACAAGACTTTATAGCAAGTTACAGTTATTGTACACTACTGTGCAAAATTGAGGTCAGAAAAAATGTCAAGTCTCTTAAGCTCACAGGGGTTGCATTTATTTGATCAAAAATACAGTACTATTGTGACTAATAAACAGTAATGTTGTGAAATATTATTACAATTTAAAATGTTTTTTATCCATTTTAATATATTTTAAAATATTGTTTTTTCTAATATGCTGATTTGGTGTTCAAGAAACATTTATTATTATCAATGTTGAAAAAAAGTTGTGCTGCTTAATATTATTGTGGAAACCGTGTTCAGGATGCTTTGATGAATAGAAAGTTCAAAAGAACAGCATTTATTTACAGTGTAAAAGTCAATTTAATGCATCCTTGCTGAATAAAACCATTAATTATTTTAAATATGTATAAACATACTGTATATATTTCTAATTAATTTCATTTTAATTACATTTAAACGGCATTTGAATCCAAATTCTGCATCCTGCTTGCGGAAAATTTAATACAATTAAAACTGAACAGAAGCTTTGGGTCTTGAATGTCTTCGTAGTAAATCAAACTGTTCTATTAAAAAAATTGTGTCCAATCATTCAAGTTTTCCATGATCTCCTCCTCCCAACCAGGGCCGTAGCTGAAGTATCTGGTACACATTGTTGCAGTGGGCCCACCACACACATACCAATCTACAGGTATTGATGACATCAACAGAACAGACCATGCCTTCATCCCATCTGTCTACCTGACCAACATGCGGATGAAGAAGAGCCGTAGCCCCCAGTTTACTACTCGCAGGTTTAATAATATACAGCATTGCTGTGCTTACAAAAACAGCAAAGATGAAAGAGTGGTGCGTAAAAAAAAAAAAAAAGAGCAGAAAAGAGGAGTGTGTCAGTCTATGACTCAGCTGATTCGTGTGAACCTTAGGAATGCTATAAAAAGCTTCATTCGGCTTCCTGAGAGCTGCAGTGGCCAAATAAACACTTTATTACACACTGCTACACGCAGATTCACCACCTGGCCTGCGAAAGAGAGGAAGCCAAGCCTGTGTGTGCCTAACACTACACTGCTATCTTTGCTTCCTTACACACACACACACCTTACAACAGGGCCGTCAGAACAATCTGAAATGAGAGGATGGAACATATTATAAACCTCAGCAACATATGAATATTAATTAGATAAGGTAAGGTTCACTGATTTGCTAAATATGCATTTGCCTCTTCCATTCGTTTTTACATGACCAATTTACACTGCAAGTAAACATCGCATCAGATTCATCAGATTCTTAAATTGGCCACATGGCTCTTTAGAGATTAAGAGATTAAAAAAAAGTTCCTAATGTTATATAAAGTTCAAATCCGTGCATCAGTATCATCTGTTAAAACATAAACAGTAAAACTCTCCTGGGGTCTTTAAAGCAGCACTTTAAAAAAATCTAGAGATTTAAAACTCCTTTGCAGACATTAAAAAGGTTCTCCTAGGGCATTAATCTGTAAAATCCTTTTTGGCTGTAATTGAAAAGTTTATTTTTAAGAGTGTATCTTCGAAAATAGTATTTAGAGGTTGTTATAGGCTGTTGTTTTGAAGAGGTGCAGGCTAGAGGGACCGTCCTCTGTGATCTCCTCTTCCCACAGGGCCTCGGAGTCTTTGAACACCTGGTGCTAATAACCAGCCTAATGCTGTACCCACGCAACATTATCAGCCAAGCACTCAATACAGAAGGGGAATTCGCTGAGAATGAACTGCGCCCACTGATAGCGTCATTTATTTGCACATGCTGTCTGCGCTGTTTTAGCACCTGATTCACTAAAGGAATTATGCAAATCAGGTAACGGCACAAACACAGACGAAAAAATTACAGCGGAACACAATTTGCACAGCACAAGTTTTTTTTTTTTTACTTTCCAATGCCCAAATATATATTACAAAACTGATATTGGGATTAAACTTGTACTTAAAGGAGCAATAAAGTACTTTTTCAATCTTAAAATATATTTTGAGTAGATGCAAAATATTTTTTTGCAAAATATAAATATATTTTGACTGAAAATTTGTCTTAAAAATATGCACAAATATATTTTAAAATCTTGTCTTCTTAAAAATATAAAATATATATTAAAATCTTGTCTTGGTCCTGTTTATGTATGTATGTATATATAATATATATATATATACATACATAAACAGGACCAAGACAAGATTTTAATATATATATATATATATACTACCGTTAAAAAGTTTGGGGTCGGTAAGATTTTTTATGTTTTTAAAAGAAGTCTCTTCTGCTCACCAAGGCTGCATTGGATGATTTGATGCTCAAGAAACATTTATGATTATTATCACAGTTGACAACAGTTGTGCTGCTTCATATTTTTGTGCAAACAGTGATTCATTTTTTTCAGGATTCTTTGAAAGCTCAAGAAAAAAGCATTTCATTAAAAAATAAATATTTTGCATTATTATAAATGTCTTTACGGTCACTTTATATCAATTTCATGCGTCCTTTCTGAAGAAAAGTATTAATTTCTTTAAAAAAAAAAAAAATTGACCCCAAACTTTTGAACGGTAGTGTATATATATATATATATATATATATATATATATATATATATATATATATATAAAATAATACATTTATATATATAAAATAATACATTTATATATATATATATATATATATATATATATATATATATATATATATATATATAATACATTTATATATAAAATGAAATAAACACAAAGAACTACTTTTCATTTGTGATAACAGCTCAGCATTAAATGCCAGCCAAATACCACTGGCCTCTATGAATTGTGCAATCGATAATTATCAAAATTTACATAGAAAAGAAGCATGTGTGTTCTGTAAGGAATGACAACTTAAGCAATCACAAATGCAGATAGTACCTGGTTAAAATTGATTGTGGGTGGTTATTCAAGAAGACTGATTTACCATGTGCAAAAGTTTTGAAAATGTTCTCAAAACCAGGGTATAAACAGAAACCTTGGAATAAAATGACTTCAAGTATCAATCCTCTCAAAAAGCTTCTCATCAGGTATGTGAGGATTTTCACTCAGTGTTCTGTGGCGCAGTTTGGCAAACAGTGCAATTTCCCCTCCTGCACACATGCAGTTTTTGGAGGGGGAAAGTCTCTCTTTTTTTAAAGAAATGACCTTATTCAGCATTTGTTTGTCGAGCTGTGAGATTTCTGCCTCGATGAGGCAGCAATGTGCTTGCAGTGTGCACTGCTGAACGGAGCAATGCAGGCCGTCGTGATAAACCCTATCAAAAAACATCTGAGCATGACTCCCTTTTCCGCCTCATTCCTTAATCATCTCGCCATGCTTGAGCAACACCTGAAACCCACCCCCAGCCCATCTCTCTTACTAGAGCTGTCTGGTTTAATGCAATCTCTTTAAAAACATCCGTCTCCATTTTCCCTTTCTAGCCACTGAGCTTGAGCTATCAACCTTAACAAGGATATGGAACAAATGGGCGGCCATTTGCTCCATATCCTTCGTTAAGGATGATATGCCAGTTCGAGTTTTACAGTAAAGCAATTATTTTGTCTTACACGGACAAGTTGCTGGAAGCACACAGACCTGTACGTTGGATCAAAATGAAATGGAGCGGTGAGGTAGTCGCTCGGGAACCCAACGCCGGGTCTCGAACTGACAGCTCCTCTCAGCTCACCACTACCGCCCGTGGGTTCCGCTATGAACCAATACCAACAGGGACAAGTGCACAACACAGAGAGGGAGAGAGACATTTGGTGAGGTTTAAAGATCGATGTGTCTAGTGGGCCGGTTGCCTACCTTTGATATGCCTGAGGAGAGGTGGGAGGCGTGGTGAACACCTGGGAATAAGGATGATAAGGCGTCTTCTTCAGCGCCTGGATGAGATTCTGTCTGTATTCTGGGTCTATGCACCACAGGGAGCCCTTCCCGATGCTCTGTGGAGGAGGGAGAGAAATACAGACAGACATATTTAGTCAGGACAGAATAAGAAAAAGCAGCTAAACGTGTCAAAAGACAACAATATAGACCAGAGCACCTGCCAGAACCAGTCAAAGATTTGCAGCTCTGGCCGTCTTGTAGCGGAAACGGGTGTTTGCGTACTTCTACGTTCACCTTTTTGTTCAGATCAATTATTCTGGTGTGTGGATTTCAATGTAGAAAATGTATATATGGACATCAGTTACTTCCCTGTACATACTTTTGTTATGTTAATTTATCTCACATCTAAAAGATCAGATCATCAGGTAAAGAATAAAATAATGAATATTCAATGATGGATAGCTGAGCATACAAATATAGCATGTTTTTTTTTTTTTTTTTTTTTTTTTTTTTTTTTTTAAAGGGTCCGTCTTAAGCTTTCAAATCCTAGCAGCATTTTAGGCATCAAAAGTGTGCTATGGTCAAATTCTAAAGCAGCATCACATGATGTATCCTTTGCGGATTATGGAATCCCAGAATGCATTGCGGTGAGCTCACTGAAGAAGAAAAAATTAATCCAACATGATGGACAGAAATGTCAATACTGTAATACTGACATAAAATATAGTATTAATATATAATATTTAGTCAATATTAATATATATTGTATATATTAAACATTATATATATATAATATAGTTTATTATTAAAAATATTAATAATAAACATTAATATTATATATTTTATTGTAATCAAATTCCAAGTGCACGAGTGTTATTTGTGTGACGCAAGTCAACAAGATGGAAATGGAACTGTTTCGAGAATTATGAAGGTGCGTTTACACTTACGATCATTTTGTTGCTGCAAATCACTTGAATACAAATACACATCTTACATGGTAAAGCAAAATGTTTATTCAGTGAATTTCTGGGTTAATGATTTGCTCTGGCTGCAAGATAAGACTGAGTTTGTTTGGTCCAGTGCAGTAAGGGGAGAAATGAGAACCTGACCACCTGCATTACCTTGACCTCCACGTTCTCCAGTTCATTAGTGAAATGGGCAGAAAAATGCATAAAAAAAGTGCAAACTACAGCTAGTACAGATGCTACAGACCACTTAGACAAACTCAGCATTTTAAAAAAAACGCACAGTGAGCGAAGGCTCCCGGTATATAAATTAGCTCTCCTGACAGATCCTGCTGAAAACGAGGAAACAGCAAAATGTCACTTTGAAAGTGATATCAGGGGGAAATTACTTGAGCTCATTAGTACGGACTACAATCAGTGTCATGTTACTAAGCCCCATTTTTCAGTTCAAGTCATCCCTATAGTGTCAGAGATTTACACAATCAGCAAACCACGGCGACAGAACGAAGTGTAGACTATCAGGGTGCTTTTGTAAAGTGAAAGCCTGTTCCTTTCACTCAGGCACTTCAAAGCATTGGGCAGCTTGTGCATGTTTTGTTAGACAGACTGTGTTCTCAATGAATCAATAGTAATGACCTTCAGATAACTAACAGAGAGTCATACTGTGTGCCCTGGGGTTATACACACACACACTGGCCTGGACGGAACGCGGTGTCACGTATTCCAACTTTGCGAAACAAACAAACTGGACGTTGCTTTTACAGGAGGTGTGGTTTGTGTTAACTAAATGCACTGAAATTGGGTGTCCCCACTGACCGCTGTTTATCACTGAGTTAATTGAATGTTATTTGAAGGGGACGATATACCTTTAACAAAAAGCTGCTGTGAGATTTTTTCAGCATGAATTCTAGATTCTCCCGACAAGGGCTAAGAAACGATAACACACACTATTGATTGCAGCAAACCCCAAAGCGAGTGCTCGGCTCTTTACCCACAGTATTTGGCTTCAGTGGAAAGATTTGTACCAGCACAAGTCAAACAATTCAAACCCTTGGAGTGTTTTAGCAAACAAAATAAACAGCACGTTTATTGGACTCACAATTCATTTACACTCGTGTCTCGATGTTCAAAAGCTTGGCCAGTAAAACCTAAGTTACAGAAGCAACAATAATATATATATATATATATATATATATATATATATATGTTAATTAAAATAATTATTAATAAATAATTGGATAACAGGCCTATGGATTATTGTGTATATGTGTCATGTCATATTTTTCAGAAGGAAAGGTCTTTTTTTTCCAACCAAAAAAATCCATTTTCTTCTGAAAGCAGTGAATGCATTTATTCTTAGCACAAACCGACATTCTCCACCACCTAATTAAGCTGTCAACTTTCCATCAGCGTGTTTTAAACCATACCTGGACCAACCACAAAGATAAATTGCACCATGAAATTCAATCCTTAAATGGTCTGTCCAGTAGATGCTCTGATGGAAATGAAAAATAGGGGAGTAAAAAAAATGAACAGGATGGAGCCAATAAAAAGGATGAAGGAAGGGAAAATATAGCAACTGGAAAAGAAAGAATATAATAATAATTATCATTATTATTACTGTATTTGCACAGAAAAATAAAAACCACAAACAATATTATTATTATTATAATTATTATTACTACTACTACTACTAATAATAATGATAATACCAAGTACTGGAATGAAACTCTAGATGGCGCAGGCTGATAGGTCCTTAACTCAATTTGGTAGTGATCACATTGTTATCTACACACCGCAGCTGGTTGCTGTTGCATCAGCGGCCAATGAGCTGAGGCTACGCATTAAAATACCAGTAGTGTTGCTGTAAGCAGTCTGCAGCGCACTTTCAGAAACCATCCACCTTCCCCAGCTCCACCTGTATAGATCTGCTAGTGGGGTTGTGTGCAGCAGCAGCATGTCTTACATGCTCCCAGCAATGTCTGTGAATGTACTGGCAGTAGCAAGTCTCGGTATTTGCACTGCAGTAGCAGCAGGGTAGCAGATCTATTCCGCCAAGACCAAATACATTAACATTGACATATCCATTAGCATCACTATGCTAATCTCTCCGAAAGTTGTCATGACAGAACTACTACTACTACTACTACTACTACTACTTCAGTTTAGGGGCACAGTTAAATATAAACCACAAGAAGCTTTTACTACTACTACTAATTATTATTGCTAAAAATAATAAAAATGAAAACATTTTTTTTTTTTTACATTTGTGCTACATTTTTTTATTTTATTTTATTTTACCAAACATTACCAAGATGCTAAAATAACTTAAAAAGCTGAGTGTATTGGCATCTTTGTCTCGTAGGAACAGGCAAAAGTGTGAGATTAAACAGAGACAATCAATTCTAATTACCATAACATCATAAATCGTAGCGCACAAGCCCTGCAGGAAAATATTCTATTGTTGAACTGACTAAAGTCAGTTTCTCACGAGAACATGACATTTTGACAGTTTCAAGAGAGTGAAAAAATAAAATCTATTGATGAGCTAAAGTTGCACCCCTGAAATATTAGTTATATGCCTAAATATAACTATTATGATCATTATTTGAGTACTATACTATACTGGTATGTGTCGTCAAAATAAAGCTTCCAACAGGGACACATCCAACTTTAAAGGGTGTGACGTGATCCTCCGAGCATCAGATTATTCATATACGTTCCATGGAGAAGAGGCTGCACTGGTCTATCTTTCCAAATGTTCTGTAATCAGGAGAAATCAATAGGTTTCAGAGCACTTTGCCTCAGATTTATCTCCATCTCCTGACAGCTGCTGTGTCCGTCTGAAGACCAGCCAGTAGAGTCTCCAATCAGAGAGAGGGGGTGAAAAAGGGAAAGGGGGGGGGGGGGACTTGGATTACACTGGTCTCCTAGCAACAGGCAATGGTGGAGTATATAAAGACTGTTTGATAGTCTTGGCAGAGAGATCTTTCATTCTTCCTAAGAAGCACAGGCCTCTGAAGATGCTATATTCCATTATAAGAAGTAAAGTTAATCCTATCAGTTCCCGAGCAAGACGAAAGACCTGCTATTATGAAGCACCCCCCTCCCCTCGACCCGACTGTCCAGAGTCCCTCTTTCATGCTCACGACTTTAAATATGTGAAAAAGGAACTGTGAGGAAATACACAACCCAAAGTTTTGGAGCCATCGTTATGAGATAACAGTCAACTTTCATGTTATGCAAAACTTAATTTTACAAAAATTCCTGTTTATTTCTTTACTACAACTGCTTGACTGCTCAGATTTAAACAAATTTTTTAAATTCAGCACGTAACTGAAAGATTACTGCTACAGACGGGTGCGATAACAAATTAATTCATATGGCTTGATATGGAGAAAGTATACTACATTTTAAGCTGTAACTTTTACTTTTATATAAAAAAAAGTCAAATACATTTTATTTTAGAATTTTTTTAATATTTACATATTAAAAGTTTTTATTATTATTTTGAATTAGCTTATATTACTATTTATAGTTATTTTATTTTAATGTCAGTTTTAGTTTAAATTAAGTAATTTTACTGTTCGAATGTAAAAAAAAATAAGTTTAAGTTGTTCATCAAATATTTCTATTTTATTTTAGCTTTATTTAAATAAATAAAAATACTGGTTTATTTTTAGTTAACGATAATAACTCAATTAAACTGATGGACTATATAACAGTTTCATGTCAGTTATTGGCAGAGATATTTTAATTAAACTTATTGGTCGATATTGGATGTATATCTTTGCCGTCATCTCACAGTCACTTAAAGTTAATCTTTAAAAAAAACGAACAATTACATAATCTGACATCTACATGGATATTCATTTTTATACTGTACCTTATGATGTTTTGACCATGTATTAGTCAGCCAAAACATGAATAATCTTTTGCCTAATCAACCAAACAGGTTAAGAAAAGAATGACATTGAATGAGAAACCCAAGCATTTTTGGGGGACGATTTTAGCATAGGCTCTAAACTGGACCAGTAATTATAACTACCACCCCAAACAACCCTAGCATTCTGGCCACTTTTACAGTGGAAGTAAGGACATAACAGAGAGGAGGAAACTGAATTGTGCTAGAAAAAAAAATCTCTATTTCTGAAAAATAAATAAATAAATCACTTCAACAGCGCAGTGTGCTGACTTCCTAAATTGAGTGTGTTAATGTTCTCTTGGTAAGGTGATCTATATAAATGCAGACATCGACCGAGCTGAAACATGGATAAATCAAGTTGTTCAAAAGGACATCATTGCTTTGGTCTCCAAATCCCAGCAGTCATCAGCTGCTAATGGCTGCGGCCCCAGAGTCGTCCTCTCCTCTGAGGCTCTGCGGATTAAATCACATAAAAGAACCGAGTATCAGTGAGCTCGCTTTGTGATTGGTGGAGACGCGATGACCTCGTTCATATTGGCTGAATTCTGCACACAATGGCATTTTTTAAAGCAGGTCTATATTATGCAGTTACTCCACCTATCAGAGGGATACACAGTGCTTTGAGGTATGGCATGAAAGGTCATTCATAATGAGGGTTTGGGGAGGGGGAAGTCCACATAACCCATCCACTCTAACCTTTCCTTTCATGTTGGTAAGGGGTGTTAAACTCATTCTGATGGCTGAAGTGAGCATGTAAGATGCACGTGGCAGTGGACTCAGAACAACACTCCACACACTACATAAATTTCAACACGAATCGCTGTTACAATGTAATTTACTTCCCATCATCCTTACATAAATACATAAATGATCATTCCAACTCTGAAACTCTGACTGGTTGTAGCAAGTCAAGCCAAGCAATTGTTAAATAGGATGATATATTACTTAGTTTATGGTCCAATTCTCACTATTAACTTGTTACTTATTTTAGCATGCCTATAACTAGGATATTGGGATTATTTGTACTTTTAAAGCTTATAAATGCCACCTTATTCTGCATGACCTTTCTAATCCCTTAATCCTATCCATACCTAAAACTTAAACTAACTACCTAAGTAACTGTTAAAAGCAGTCAATTATGAGTTTATTGAGGCAAAGGTTGTAGTTAATAGTTGTTAATAGTGAGAATTTGGACCCATATAAACTAAAAGTGTGACCTTATATTACAACAGCGTAATTCTGTAAAATTGATCCATCAAAGTTGATACACTGCAATGCAACAATAAACAGCCAAACATACACATAATGGACTTATATTAAATGGCAGCAGAAGAATCAATTATTTCAATAATTGAATACTATAAAAGATATTTTAATATTATTAAATACTACTAATATTACAATATATACAACACAATACTATTAGTCATGTCTTTATAATTTGTTTGGTGTGGGTGGGGGAATCCTTTTAACTTTCAATATTTGGTTCTTTCGTATACATTCTTGCCTGTTCTCTCTAATAAGTAACATTTTTGCACAAAACTTTCAGGTTATTCTACATCCTTGCAAAAATGATCAACCCATATTTATATTTTATATCACCATAAAGTTGTATAACCGTCCTTTTGCCAGTGTTGGAGTTTAAGATTGTGTTGACTTATATCTACCATTTAAAACAAACAAGAGACTCCAAATAAATACGCTATAACTAAGGTAGACACCATGAGGCAAAACTCGATATTAACTTTGTTCGACAACAAATTGGTCCTTATACAGGACCAGGCTATAGTCCTAGTGTAATCCTAATTAAAAAGGATTTACTTTGCAGAGCCTGAAGCCTCGTCAGTGTAACA
The DNA here is from genome assembly GCA_030578275.1 of Meda fulgida. Taxonomy (NCBI): domain Eukaryota; kingdom Metazoa; phylum Chordata; class Actinopteri; order Cypriniformes; family Leuciscidae; genus Meda; species Meda fulgida. Next base: position 14,778,179 of record CM060632.1, on the reverse strand, counting down.
ACACAACACCAAAAGTAAAAGCTGTTGACATGATAATCTGAGACAGTCTGTTCACACAGCGCAGTCAGTAACCAGAATAGTACACAGGACTGAGTGTTTGTGGGTGTAAGAGTGCGCGTGTGCTGTGCATTAATTCCCAGCTTATGAGAGTGTGTGCGTGGCCTGTAGAGGTGGCCAGATTCAAGCCACGCTGAGTTTGAGTCCCACAAAAATCGTACCAATCTCAAGCAATCCGTGCTCTTGGCGTGCACGAACCATGTTAGTTTGATTAAGGTATTCCCGCACGCCGTAGATCATTCGCAAGAAAATATGGTGTCCCCTACCGAGTGCAGCATACGGAACTCGAGGCGTGTGGGACACCAAGCTTAGGAATCAATACTGTGACTACAACCTTGTGTGGGGGAACTACAGAACCGAACGATAGAGAACTAATCCACACATGCAAATTATCATTTTATACAATAGTGACCATTTATGAGACTCATTCTTTTTGCGCCACTGTAACATAATTCGGAATGGTTACATATTTCCAATTACAGAAACTGCATAATGTACATCTGTATCTGTGAGTCAGTAATGATGTGATTAAGTGGGTGGAGCCAAGAAGGATTAATGCTATGAAAGTAATACTCATTATCGGTGTTTGTTTTTGCGTGCGTGTGTGTGCATATTATTTTGTTATTTGTAAAAAAATTTTTTGCGAGTGTAATAATACACTCATGTCACAATTCGATACATATACGATATGAAATCACAATACGTTATTTTATTGATTTATACATATTATTATTATCCAAGATGATATAAGGTTAACCATATAGAAAATTACTGTTGATTAAAAAATTTGGATATGAATAGGCTTGGACTTGGTGCTGATAACCCATTGTTCAGGACAATTATAGTTGACAACAGTTTAAAATATTATTAATGATTTATAATGCTGAAATCAGAATTATTTAGGGTGAATACGATTGATCTCTGTCTTGACAAGTATCATTTATATATAATTGTAGGTCCACTAGTATGGTAACCATAAGACTTTTGGCATTATCCTGGATCATCATTTTATCCGATCTGGCGAAATGAGTCGGATGTTCGACAACGTTCCATTTTTGATTGGGCCGATTTTGTGGAATAACTTTGATAATTAATAGTTTTTTTTTTTTTGTGTGTGTGTGTGTGTGTGTGTGTGTGTGTGTGTGTGGGTGTGTGTGTGTGTGTGTGTGTTGTGTGTGCTTTATTTCATAAGAACAGACTTTCACAAAAATAATCTCTCAAAGTTTTCGTAGTCCAGATATTTGAGTTATGGTATTTTATATGACTTGTAACGTTTACAAAGTTTTACTAAATAATTTCGTGGCAAATTTACATCTGCTTTTCTCAACTCCTCTCGTCACCTATGACTCTTTTCACGGGTATCCCCTGAACCCTGAAATACGTAACTATGTCAGGCATGGTTTGTGTTGCGCCTTGCATCGCCTGTAATTTGTTGTGAGAGTTGGCGGCTGCAGTGTGAGTGTCCTGGAGTGAAATAACGCGCAGGCAAGCAGGTACTGATCGCTCTTCTCGCATGGATCATAACACCTGTGAGATCAATGGAGGATATTAGAGGGATTTCTCTCGTGCTCGTGTTTCACTAATTAACTGGATGTTATTTTAGTTTTGTTGCTTGAATTTGGTTTTTTTGTTGACTTTGGGGATTTCCACAACTATATATTTATACTCATAATAAATGATATCAGTGTTTTAAAAATCAAACATTTTAAATAGAAGAACAATACAATCAAGGTGGTTTTAAACACAATGAGCGTTATAGCTGTGCCGTCTGCGAGTCGTTTTCCCCATCTTGCTTTTGTCAGCGCAGGGTCCCCCCCCTGACCAGTTAGAGAGCAATCTGCGCGAGACTGCAGAATACGAACTTGCGCATTGCGGTCCGAGTGCTTTTTTGGACACTCCGTCAGCATGACATCTGAGAAGGCGGACCGCACTCGGACACATTTCTATTAAACGGTTGGCTTCTCGAGCTGATCACCGGGGATCTGTTCTGCGCAGATTTGATCATATCAAACAAGCTTCTATCTCTGCTCTCCAAATGGTGTTTACTCGTTGTTATAGAAAATCAATTCAAATAGCTTAGAAATGTTCACAAAATGCTAATACTTTTGTCGTGGGTTTGCCGTTTCGGGCTGTGCGGCTCGCGATTGGTCCTGGACACCTCTCCTGTCTGACTCGCAGCGAGCGCTCTGTGTACTAAGAAATCCTAGCAGATCTCTCAGAAAGATTTAAATATTATTAATTTGAGAATTGTCGCTGTCAATATGAGAGCACAAGTATACCAAAGCATCATCATGCTTCCTGGAATTGAACATGTGTCCGAAAATTTTCGTAGGCGTTTTTTTCGTATTCGTGATTCGGTGCTCTGACTTGTCAAAAACTCCCTTCCAATATGCTTTCTACGGATGCGAAAATTACTCAGAAAAATCGCAACCCGATCCGTTAGTAAAAAAAAAAAAAAAAAAAAAAAATAAAAAAAATTTATATATATTACTATATATTTATTTTATATTTTTATATATAAGATGAATGTTGTAGACAGTGTGCATGCGTGATTGTCATTAACGTGACGGTAAAAATAATATTCGGTTGCGTATTTCAGTTCTCTTATCTGTACAAATATCGTGAGATTTTGCCCAAATAACGCCAGTTGAGAAACTTAGTTGTCCCTCTCCTCGCCCCAGCTTAGAAGTGAAGAGTGAAAGGTGATTATGTCAAAATTGTGAATCCTGAGTGAGTGTATTTTACTCGTGTATGGTAGATGTGAGTGATGTCCATTATTGTGTGAGTGTAGCTTATTTATCTGCAAGGAGTAATCAATTTACTATATGTTTTGATTAACCCCATTATTTAAAAGTTGGTATCACCGTTTTTGAATTTGGTTACAATGTTTACTTGTCAACTAGCCAAACAAAGATATGATTGCTTAGGATAGCATTATGTGTTCTCGGTTTCCTTGTATCTCTGCCCTCTCTCACTTTCTCTTACACACACACACTCAACAACAAAAATGCAATGGATTTTGAAAGAAATTATCAACAAAAAAATCGGGCAAAAAAACGTTAAAAGACGATTTTTCAGGTTTTCTATTGGAAAAAGAGGGCAGACTGGTCCTTAATTAAATTAAAAATAACAACAAATTGTGCTATATCTTTTACAACCATTTCAAGGGGTTGACTTAGACGTGGATAATATTTGAATGCTTTATGGTAGCATCCTTTCCATTATAATTATAAATTTCAATTCTTGAAATTTGGGTCACTGTGTCTCTTTTGCTGGATCAGGTCAAATTGTAGTTTTATGTAGTTATCATTACTATAAACTCCACTGTTAAAAAAAATCACTCACTGTAATTTCAATTTTGGGTGGGATATTTTCACAATACTTTTCCGGTTTTATTGTCACTATCCCAATACATATTGTTTGCATTATTTGGTATTGGATATATTGGTGGACAGGGTTAACATTTTGTTACATTCCTAATTTACTGTTATGCACACAATAATTCTTGATATTTGCTCCAAAAAGTTTGATCAAATGCCCAAACCATTTTATGAATGAGCAATAGTCATGATGGAAAAATAGTCCCTTGCATATCTGGCTACTGTAGCTACGCATTAAGGCCACAGTCAAATTGATCAAAGAGTTGATTTTCATAAAATATTCAATGTTGTCAATGTTTCATTTTTCTGATGCCGTATAAGATTTATATTCTACTCCTGTTTACCTAATGTTAATTCTCACTTATCTATACCTGACAGTATTGTTCTTCATAACTCATCAATTTCAAGTCACCACTGTTCTGTCGGGGATTTAAGACCTAATGACGATGCAATCATGGGGCTATTTCGGTGTCAGACTAAACTGTACTCATGTCAAGCATATCTAAATTTGCTCAACGGGTACTGCTGATATGGCTGATTTTTGCTGCATTTTTCCCATTTCATCTGTCCACGTTGTCTTGTTTTTTGCGGTAGTCCCAACACGATCAGTGCAGTAGCAATTGTTGCTTTTTCGGTTTTTAAGGATGCCCAGCAAATTAAATTTCTGCTCTTATTTCAGGTTTATAATAATGTAACTCTATTTTACCTTCATTCCGTCGTGAGACAATAAAGGTCTCATTGTTAATAATTGTACCGTTTTGTTTTTCATGCATATTCTATATTATTTCAAAGTTTGGGGTATTTCCTAATTTTTTTATGTTTCATGATAGTTGTCTCTTATGCCTGCATTCATTTAATTAAAATTGGCAAGTTTAAAACAGTAATATTGTGAATATTATTACAATTTAAGATATCGGGTTTTCTATTTTCCTGTGATGTAAAGCTGAATTTTTCAGCATATTTTACATCTTTTCACACGATTACATTAGATACATATCAGTATTTCAATGTAGGCCTATACTGTTTGCTGATTTGCTGCTCACATGAAACTTGATCAATCAATGTTGAAAACAGTTGCTTTATATTTTTGTGGAAAACCTGGATTTTTCTCAGGTTTCTATTTAGAAAGTAAAAAGTACTGGGCATTTATTTTATAATAAATATACATTTTGTAATTTATCATTGTCCTTACATTTGATCAATGTATTGGATCCTTTCAAAGATCTTCATTCAATTGTAACTTGTTGCCTTGCATTTTTTGCTGTTCGAGAACTTTAATTGATGGTTCGGTTGTAGCATTGTCCGATTCATAGATCAATATTTTTTATTTTGTTTTGTTTTTTCCATTTCTGTTTTTTATTAGTTCATCATAATTCACTCTAATTTATGGGTTAACTGAATCGGTCTGATCTGGTACTCTCAGACAATGTTTATACCTTCCACTTCGGTGGGTTGAAATATTGCTTTCAATATTTTGTTTACTTTCTGCAGATTTTTGATTGCCTCCCTTAGCGATCAGTAACAAATCTCCTAAAAATATCTTGTTTGGTGGTGTTTTTTTTAATATGGATTGCGGAATAAAGTTAAGGGAGTGTAATCTATTAAGGGTTTTTCATGTTTTGGCTTCTTTAATACATTGCTCTCCTTTTGATAGGTGTACAACATTTGAGATATTATATAAATCATCTATAAAAATAATTATATCCTCAAGTGTGATTGTTTTTTTGCTAATTTATATAAGTGGACTGTTAGTCTTGATGTCAAGTAAAGTAAGAGCATGGAATTCTCTTTCTTTTTATCTTTACTCACAAAACCTTCAGATACATAATGTTCACCAATGTTTCTCTTCTTATCGGTCATAAATACTTGTCTTAACTGTGCTGCATAAACGTTGGTTATAACCAATGGCTTGGATGTCTACAAGCAACAAAATGTAGATTTAGAGTTTTTTTTATCCTTCTTGATGTACATTTTGAGGAAGTAAAAGATTGAAGATCAGGAAGGTGCTGACCAACCTGAGAGTCGCTGCTACGGTCAGAGTTATGCTATTGAATCGGCAGATACTGTGGTGTCCAGCAGTTGGAATTCCCCGGGAGCGGTCGCATAAACCTTGGTAACACGGCACAAGCCTAGAAAGTTGGTCGGGCTGGTGTCGTCACAAAAGGGAGGTTCGCGTGCAAATTCTTCCACTAAAGATGCCCCTCGCAACCTAAACAATCTGTCCACTGGGAACATAACAGCATGGCCACGGGTAACATGTCAGTGACGCAGTGCAGGCTTTAATTCTTACATAACCGGTTGTCAGAGCGACAGTCCTCGAGTTTGTCATCTTATGACGCTGCAATGAGCATGCCTACCCACTAAAAAAGCTTCTTTGTCATTGAGTAATAAATCGTTGTCAACTCGGTTCATCAGGTTATCAGCATGGACCCGTCTTATAAGATACTGGCGTATTTGTAGAGCGAGGATCTGAGTATGAGATATTTGTTTTGCACCAGCACTTGATTCTTTAATTAATCTAAACTTTAATCTCAATAAACAGCCAGAACACACTTCACTGTGCTTGACGAACACAGAAAACGCTAATGCAACTGGAATATGCCTATTTGGCTTGCTCTTCCATCACTGTTCGTTTCTTCTTCGTTAACGTATACTCCGCTGTTACCTGGTAAACATGACATAATCTTGTGTAACATCGTCCTGTGCTATGGAGATGACATAACATTGGAAATAAATATAAAAAGTCACTTTAATCTCCAAAGCTCTGTCTATGTTCGTAATCTCGATGCATGGGACCTGTATGTGTCTTTGTAAGGACACAGGAGCTTTGGAGATCCGCATTTTTAAACAAACTACTCAGGTGCCAAGGTATGTATCACTGTGTTCATAACTGTGCCCTTGGAATCAATGACAGGGTGGTCCTTTCTTGAGAGCACTCAATATTCACCAGAACACGCATTATAGAAATGGCACTCAATGATCCAAAGTCGTTCGCTCCACTCTAGCGCACACGGATTTCAGCTGCAAAAACCCTGGATTTGTTTATCTAACGTTACCCAGCGTCATTTTCCAAATGCGTTTTTATTAGTACCCTTGACTGCAACATGCTATTGGAAAATAGCATCTACCTGAATGCATTAAATATCATGAAATATTAAGATTTATCAATAAGCTTATTTATTTAAAGGTTATCTGTATGTGTAGTCCCAGGATTGAACCATATTAACCTTGTGTTGCCTAGTGCCATTCTCTACCTAAGTTATGGTAACATTAAATTAACTGAATTTATTCTTATCTGATTATTATTCAAAGATTGCCTTTAATGAATAAATGAGGGTTATTATTGATGTGGTGTGTCTTGTTTCTTATTCGTGTACACTACTTGCTTTGACATCAATTTAAGATGCGCTACTACCAGCTAGAATGCCGCGGTAAAGAGATGCATTTAAAAAGTTTTGTTAGTGATTCAATTTTTTTTTTTTTGTGATACTGACAGCAACAATTTTTATAGACCCTGTGTCGAAAATTATACTTTCGTTGTATTTTTGCCATTTGTCTAGGCACACATTTTTTTTTTTTTACGGTGAATAAGGTGAACTGCCACTGGCAATTACTAATTTTGTTTACAACATCTTTGCACAGTTACTTGATTTTGGGCATAAGGCCCTTTGTGAATCTGGTGCCTAAAACAGTGCTGTCAGCATGTGCAAATGATGCTCAGCCACTGCGGGGTGCAAGCTCATTCTCATTACCGTAAAAAGCAAAAACAACATTTTCATGAGGTCTGGATTCTTTTAATTTGATTATACCTCTTGGCCGGAATTAATTATTCCTCTGTACAACCCCCTGAGGGATTGAGCATTCTATCAAAGGTTTGTTATATTCAGAGACTCTTATTTTGCTGGTTTAATTTGCACCTTACTGTTCCTTATGTCCGTGTGATGGCATGATTGATTAAAAATCACACAATGATTCTGAAATTTAAACAGACGTAAATTGTCTTCTCATTATTAGGAGGGCCAATGAGGCTTAGAAGAAATTTAAGTCAAATACCAAGTGAACAGGCATACGGCTAATCATGAATCTGTGTACCTAACATTATACTTTTTTCTTTTTAAGTACATCACAAACAACTCTGGAATACTTTTGAGGGGAAAGATTACGCAGATAGCTCTGATGTTCTATATAGGGGGGGTTTTCAATGTTTTTCAGGCCAAGACCCCTTAGGCTAATAAATTTTAGAGGACATGGAGGCAGTGGAACCCCTTGACACAAAATATGTCCATTAACAGCGCTACATATTAATTTGTTATTTATAGAAACCAACTATATTTTGGTTTAAATCGATGGCCCCCCCCCAAATTACTGTTGTCTGTACTTATATATACTTATTCATTGTTAATATTGAGATTTTGCATTATTGATTTTTAGCAGTTTGAGTGCGTGATGTGGAAACTTTATTAAACTATTCTGTTTGGCCTTTGCATTCATGTGATAATTCTAACTATGACTGTGATTGGATAATCTATGTCTCACCGCCTGTCTTAAAAACACGTTGTTAATTGTTACTTTTGAAGTTTTCCAGAGGCAATAGAAAAAATCGCACTTGTGCAATTTGCCATTTCTGTTTAGCAAGTATGCTATTGATTACTGGTTCATGAACTGAGGAGGTCTGCTTTGGTTCAAGGTGCTGATATTTAATTTTTTGACTTGGTGATGGATGTTTTTATACCCATGGTTCTATATTTTTACATTGCTTTATAATACTTTGGAATTTATTTTCTATGGTTGCTTTTTATTCTGTTTTATTATCCGATTGTGTGCTGCTGAAGTACAAAAGATCCGTTTTTTAGACTAGATATCTTATACTGGCTTTTGAGTGGGGGTCACCGGTTGGTTGTTGGATGATGGCTTGGCTCATCGTTTGGTTGTCCTTTGTTAGGTAGTTGTGTACCTTGTGTAACACAAGAATCATAGAGGTCTTGGGGCTTTTGATCATGGCAAGACAGACGCCCTTGTATCATTTCACCAAGAGGGGCCCCACCCCCCACCCATAGTCGTGCTGGCCTAATGGTTAGAGTCCAACTGGTAAAATGAAGGCTGCGGCGTCTCTGATTCTCAATACCTTGTCAGGTATAATGATGAGGTGTCCTGATCATGGCACCCGCAGTTGTACAAAAACCGTCTGCACACCTGTCCAGTGTGTTTTGTGTTCCTGTGTGTGATCATACTACTCCTAATGTTTCTGAGCACTATCTTTGGATGGTTAAATGCTGAGGTCAAATTCCAAGTAAAGGTTTGGGTTACCATTACTTTGCATTACCTTTGTCACTTTCTCCTGCACACCGGCCAGCCCCCCCCCCTCACACCAACGCCAGTAAGGACAAGCTAATACTTTGTACTTGCATTACTGGATTACCACCTAGTTCCTCATAGATAATTGCTAATACACCTTAGGATATGTGCACAACCTACCCATTTCTTTTTTGGTGCATGTTTTTGATCATTGATACTTCCTAGATCTCACTTTGGAAACCACCTTTTGACTTCCATGCTCCCTTGGTTGGAGTAACATTGCACAATACATATCATTCATGTGGTGAAGTTTTGCAATGGCAAGTGCCCACATGGCTACATTGTCAGGCTCTAGATACAACTAGAAAAACCTTGCAACGCCCTAGTAAACTTAGGAACAATCACCGTAGAATTATGGCTGCTAGTTTGCTCATAAAAATGCACATCCAGCAACTACCTAGATCACTTATCAACACATCTAGCAACACCCTGATCAACTACTCCTTAACATCATGGAAAATGTTTCTTGCACAACCGCAACAATTGAGTAACACCATAGATCTACCTCTAGCAAATGACCATGCACACTGGCCCCAAAAGGCCCAAAAAGAACCACTTCTTGATACAGCAAATGTTTAAAAAAAAAATATCATATTTATTGTTTTTGTTTGCATGGAATAAAAAATTAAAACTTCCTAAGTATATATAAAGAAGTTTCATCTCATGTAGATTTTTTGTGGCAATAAAGAAAAGAAAAATAATATAAAAGACCATTTTTAATTCACAAAAAGCCCCAGTGCTCAAACTATACAGGTCAGAGTATTAAAAAAAATCAAAAAAAATAACAACTCATCTCTGTGAATCTCATCTGGTGGGAATTCTAATTTTGGATTTTAAATTTTGCTCTGTCGTGCACATTAAAATTAGCATTTAAATGACTATTCTAGTAGGTGCTTAGCATGGGTATTGTAATCACAGCAGATGAAAAACTCCCACCAATCAAAGATTTAAAATTTACATTTTAATTCATATTTCTGTCACCCATAATATTCAATCAATAGAACATGTGCTCCGAGTCTGCAAAACCTCTAAATATTTATCTCCATGGATATAGAGGGGGAAAAAATTTTACATTTTTTCTCTTTATGGACACCATGCAACAAGTCACAGGAAGTGTTCCTGATTGTTGTCGGCAGGACGTGAATGGCGGTAAATTGAGTGGCTCAGATGGCCCCAACGGTTAGAGACTGACCCCATACACTGACCAATCGCTGGTTTAGACATTCCAGCTCAGAACACTATTCTTCTCTCTCACATACTACACTCTTAACACATCAGTTTCTCTGTTGCTACCAGTTTACTGCTTACTTTAATTGTACTATGACATAAAGCGGGTTATTTGGAGTATCTCATATTCTGAAAAATTTCTTTGCTCCACTGCCAGGGACTGATGGCAGGATATCTGTAACGAGTCTCATGGATTGGCTTTACTGTTCAGACTAATCTCGTAGACTCTTGCACACATAAACACACACACACACACTCACAAATCAAAACTCACCACACTCAAACAAACTCAAAATAACTCAAAACTACACAGCATGCTATCATATATAATAGACTAGATCTTGATTGCATCAGCCATTTGTCAAGAATCATATCAATTCAAGATGCATCTAATGGGTCCCAAGTCATATTAGCTTCATCACTTTTATCATTTCAAGTATTATTCTGCTGCTCTTATCAGGATTCAATTCAATAAAACATTTACCCTTATATTATAACGATGCATTAACTAGTCTAACCCTAACATATGTACAATGTTTTCACAATCCTGCAGCGTAGATTTCTATGCCTCTCGTTTAAAATACACAACTCCTTTGATAAAAGATGTTATAAAGCTTACTTATAAAGCTTTTAATGCAGGCTAAAAACTTTTTTTATATAATTTGGCAAAATTATAACTCATATGACTTAAAAAAATTTAAAATAAGTTAATTATTTAAACATTCAGCTAATGCATTTGTATATTATGTTATTATGTTATTATAGCCTTACTGTCACAAAAGGTTCTTAAGTTGGGTGGAACTAGCATCAAAGTTAACGTATTACTTTTACACTTATTAGAAGGTGTAATAAAATACTAGAAACAAAATTAACCCTCTTTTCATTTAACTTATATGTAAAATAAAAAAAATAAATAATATATATATATATTATTTTTATATATATAAATTTAGATATATATATATATATAGAATATTGATGTCATAATATTTATATTTATTTAAATCTAATTGATTTGTAATATCATATTAGCGGTTCATTGACAAAACGCTCAAACTAATTCACTGACATATGAACTGGAATTCCCAGCGGCACTTGAAAAAAAAAAAATATGTAGATGGGTGCATTGTCTAATTGCAACATCTATTACTCTAAAGTATACGCTATACATATTTGGACTACTAACAAGCAGAGTGCTAATCATTTTGTCTTCACCTGTTTCATATCATCAAACATTTTTCGAAAAACAGTGGCTGGAGCTGCCTTTATGCTACTGAACATTTTTAAAGCAAACTGTTTGTGAGTCTCGACTACTACTATAAAAAAAAGGATGTATAAGACAAATAAAAAGAGCTAAAACTTAAATGAAAACTTGTGTACAATAAGGATCGCATTTCACAGGGCAATTTTAGATTGTCTTGCAGAACTATTTTGGCATCCATTACCTGCTATCTGGTTCTCCTGTCCCTTTGTCCACTTTCTTATAAGCAATTAGTGTGGGAAAGATTGTGCTGACCTGCTAGTTCTTCACCCCGTGGGGGCATTGTGCAAAAGTAACGGGAAGTGTTCCAGGATCTGTTGTATATTGTCTTTTCAATGGCAGTCTCTTAGTTTTGAGCGGGCTTCTTCATTGCCATGGAAGATGAGGCACTGAAGAATAAGGAGGTTTGCTCCAGTTGGGGTTCTGCTTGGCGTCGTAAGGGAGATTACGATTGGGCCGCACGGGGGTGGGTGGCGGTGTCATCGTCCAGGTCCTGGAACAGGGCTGACGCTTCTCAACACGGGATACTCCGAAGCTGTTGAGCAGGTTTCTTGATACTAGTGAGACTGTTGAGGTTGGTGAGTTCCTCGTCCTCCACGCTTGCCCTTCTCCTGTTTGATAATGGGAAGTGCCTACGGTCCTTTTCTCGGCCTCCTGTAGGGCTGGCGCGATTATGGAGCTCGCCTGATTGAATCTGGCTAAGGCCGCTTGCGACGCTGACCCCGGAACTTTCCAATGCTTCTTGAATGGGAGGCATATCGGGTCCCATTTTCGACCAAGGCTCCTATGAATTACACATAGAGAAAAGGTCACAATCAAAGGTCGTTTCAACACAGGTGAAAATAAAAGAATTTTAGTGCATCATTTGGTCGTGTATTCAGAGCAGGCTTAAGAACATTATGTCCAATGCATCAATCCAATGCCTGCAATGCTCATTGAGTAGTTTACAGGTATGATTGTCTGCAGCGTTGAAAACTTTCTCAGGAGCCACAAAAGTCACGAGGCAAATGTGCTTCATCCTTCTCTGTCCAACAGCTAGAATGCATCGCTTGTCAGTTGTCTCAGAGCAACGATGGGAAACAGCTCCGAGCAAATGAAGAGCCTTGCTGATACAGTGTGTAATAGTTCCATAGTTAATGGATTTTATTTACTCAGGTCATCTACCAACTGATATGCGATGTCTGTTTTATGTTCTCTCTGTTGCTCTTTTTTATAGTCGTCATACACAGATACAAATACAGATATCAATTACTCTTATATAATGTGCTAATGTTATACCAATGATAATTGTGACCGTTAAAGGCATGTAGCTATAATTTATACAAAAGTTTTTGATCTCATAAGAATGTCTGTCTTTTGATCATTTCTATTTATCAAAGACGGCAATAATGGTTTCCATATCAATAATGAGCAGCACAAAACCATTTTATATAATGAAGATTAGATATGGGAAAGTTTTTTTAGCTATACTAGCATGTTAGAATAATTTCTGTAGGATCATGGAATGAAGACTGGAGTAATGATGCTGAAACATCCACAGGTATAAATTACATTTTTAAAATATGTTACATTGTAAGGGTTATTTTTTAATGTGTAAATATTAATAAAGGGTTACATTAGTGTGGATTAGAACCCATTAATCCATTACCACTGGACCATTCTTTAAAATTCAATAATTTATATTAATTGCCTCGATCCATGCCTTTATGCACTGAACTACAAATATCCCAGGATTGACAGTGGCAATTAAAGGAATGAAGAAAACTTTCTAAAGTTCATTTGTGGTTCCTGTTAGATAAACTCACTGATAAAATATTGATAATGATTTCAGTTTAAATAGCTAATTCAGATTCAACATATATGACCATAAACCGTTTAAAGAATATATATTCTGATTTTATTAATTATGCTAACTTAATATCTATGAGCTATGCTACCTTCATGTGCTATCGGAAGGTTTTGATTACAAGCTCATCGCATTCATATTTCGAATTGAGGGGTGTTCTTGTCCCAATTTTTTATTAGGGGAAACTGGTATTTGAGATTATTCAGTAAGTCTTGCCATTTTAGATGTCACCTAACAGCTCGTTTGTGAACTTTCCCACATTTGAAAACAAAAATGAAAGCTATAGTACTACTAACCTTTAAATAGGATCTACTATCTGTCGGGTGTGTTCAATCCTGTTTATGGATATCCACCTATCAGCAGATTTCGTTTCCAACCCTGATCAAACACACTCGTCTGTAATTATCGAGTACTCTGAAGATCTTAATTAGCTGGTTTAGTTGTGTTTTTTCGATCAAGATGGGAGAATGAACTTTGCAGGGAGGGTTGATCTCTGGGAATGGGTTGGGCATCCATGATCTATTTCAATACTCTATCCTATAGAAGAAACTGGGGTGCGACAGAGGAGATGTTGTCAAATCACTTGAATCAAATAATCAGAACATGACATCCTAGAAAAATGACTGCGTCCGTTCCCATGATCCAAAGATCAATTTATTAGTGGCGCTCGTCTTTCCTGTACTCACTCTTCGTTCACTCATCACATTACCGGTCCATCTGCAATAAGCAATATTACTAGAATAAGTCACATCAAACATTTAAATACTGCAAAAAATAAATTCCATGAAATTATATTCAAAAAATCAAACATAGCCTTTTTCACTCTGTATAGGAGATTACGTTTTCTAAAAACAATGTGAACTCAAGCTTTAAACTGCTCGCTCCTTTTAGAATAGAGCAATACTTAAAATATTTATACTTCAGCAATTTGTGGGATAGGCAGCATTTTTAAGGGGAAATTGGAAATCGCATCTTGTTCAAAACATAGCCATCCCCACATTGATATGCAACACACGGACACTGATTTCATTCATGAAAAATCTATGTATGCTTCTTTCAAAAAGGGTAGCGCTCATTTCATCTACCTACCTCCAGTTGGGGCGCTCACAGTCGTGTTGAGCCGTTGCACTAGGATAATTTATATTACTGCTGACACGAAAGTAATTTAATTGTACTGTTGCACTTGACAAAGCAGGGCTATGTTTTAGGCCTAATTTGCTGCAACTGCAATTAGTGTCCGAAGAGACCCTGACAAAAAATCAATTCTTGACCATTATTTCCAACATCTAAGAATGTTTTTGCAAAATATTTCGAGACTTATTATTATATCAATACTTGTTGTATTCCTTCCTGATTTATTTTATGAATCAAATTTTAATAACTATTTGCGGTCTTTAATCATTTTCATAGTCTTTCATTTAGCTAAAAAAGAAAAAAAGCATTGGGAGATTTTTTTAGGGTGGTGATTTTGCAAGCTCTTGCCTACCTAGCCTACGTGACATTTGAAACTTGATTAGAAAATGTATAACAATTTGACTCTCTAAACTCTAGTATCTTTGATGTTTGATGTCAATGTGATTTCTATGATTTTGACATTAGCTCTCAATATGATGAACTGTAACTCTGTGTTCACATTTGTTAGTTCCGCTTCTCTTGGTTCTTTTGGTCCAGGCCAAAAAACACTTTAAAAAGAAAAAATTATACATTTAGTCCTAGTTCAACTTAGTGTTATCATCACTGTCTTTTTTAACAATTAGAAACTAAAGATACAACAAAAAATAACGGCTTTTATGGCATTTATATTTTGTGAAGGATCTTGTCATTCATCCTAAAATGGCTCGTGTCTGGGCTAAATGTGCACTTAGTGCTTTGTGCTATAAATATGATGGATATGATGGAGCTGATAACTGACCTTATTAAAATGTGTAAAGGTAGTCAAAACAGCGGCGGGAATCCATCCGTCACCACACACCTACGATGTTGCTGCTGCAAGGACGCGGTTTGTATTATACCGGTTCCAAACTGTGATGGGCACCTTTGCATGATTATGACGAGAATATAAATAATAAAAAAAAACAGGTATTGTTGAGAGGTTCTTTCCCATTTAGGGTAGATTTTGTGAAATCATGTCCTGTTTTTGGTGTGTTTACATGGTCTTTGGTTCGTGGTGTTGCGTTCTTTTTTTCAGTCATATACTGCACCAGAGTTCCTTAGGATAAGTGGGGGCAGAGGACCCTCCTTATGGGATTTCGGTAGTTGTTGGTGCGCACCAGGGTTCGGTTGGCAGCGGTTCACACTTACTCTAATGGAACCTCAAATAAAATGAGCTATCCACCAGAGTTCGTTTTTTTAATCCAACCAAATACCTGCCATGTGTGAAACAACCTCGAGGGACATATATAACCATAATAAGTACAATGATTGCGGCCAAAAATAAAGGAAAAGCTTGTTACGCTATACCATTTCCCCTCCTTAGTTGTAAATGACTATTGTATCTGATGTCCTGGCTCAGATTTGTTTCTCTGAGATTTTATTTCTCTGGCTATGGCTATAAATAATTGTGCTCCAGTCTTGCGTCAGATGACAGAAAATCCAAGAATATGACAGAGGGTGGGGTTTATAATACAGATAATTAGGCTATGATGCTCTGAAACTGAGCACCAATTAATTCTGCCTGTCATAAATCAACATTTGTTTGGCAGCTCATCATAAAATCTGTGATTAAATGCATGCATACTGCAGTTTGTGGTTTTTATAGTCATATACTGTACATCGGCATATGCATGCAACTGGCCGTTGGGCTGAACTAAAATTTTTGTCCGCTCGTGTTACTTGCACCATGTGTTTAAAATGCTTAAACGTTATCTATATGATAACAGCTATGTTCATTTGAATGCCAGTATGACTGACTTAACAAAGACTACACAATGACAAAAGACAGGACTTGTTCCCTCTTCAACAATCTTAACTATCGATTTTAACCGCATAAACGTGCTGCAAGTGAGATCCTCTATTAAACCTTGCAGACAAGGACATCCTGATTTACAAGTCCCGACGCGACGCCTAAACTGTCTTTGTTTTGCTCGCCTGATTGGTGAGATAGAGCTGGTTAAAACAAGCACAAAACTAATTTAAAGTGTGTGAAGAACAAGTAATGAGATATTCTTGTCTGGTAATAAATCGCTCACTGAGTCACTCAGCCACAAAAAAACAAGAAAAAAAGTAAACCTTTATGTACTACTTGACTTCTAACATGGCACATTCTCAAAATATGATTAAAATGAAGTCTATAAACTAGATTTTTACACAGAAAGATTATGTAAATGTGCATAACGTTCATTATGCTTGGGTTGTAGACAGATGTTACTATGCATTTACTAGGTGTTTTATACCCATTTCATTTGCAGGTGTTTGGTCTTGAGTACTAGACTAAAGTACTCTACCCTCATATCTTTTTCATCTCTTCATGCAAAACCTGTCAATGGGGTTTTTTGAACGAGTGGAGTTTCCTTGCTGAGTTTTTTTGTTGATGGGTGGTTAAAAGCATTAAAGCAATGTTGGACTACACTGCAAGTATTAAGATTTAAGGATACTTCAGATTTACATCAAACAACTGCAATCCATCCCACATAGACCCCTGCTCTCCTGACGCACATACACTTAATATCAATATGACACCTTATAAATGTGACCTGTGAGAAAGTAAATTAAACTCTGTAACCTGCTTGTGATTTCATTCTTATGATTGGCGTAGGCTTTCTATGGTCTTGTGACAAATCAATTTCCTCCCCTCTAGATCAGTAATGACATTTATGTGTAATCTCACACCCGGTAACCATTAACTTCCGAAGGGCAATCCGTAGTACGTTTAATATCTTGTTTTTTTGAGGGCAAATCACTCCACTGCCTACGTCATAGTCACGGCAAGCCTTGACTCATATGCTCGGAGTGTTTACCTGAGAGAATTCCCTGAATGGGTGTGTAGATTCGGAATACCTCCTCTTGTGTATTACAGGTCAATGCACCACTAACCTGACTGGCGAAGCCCCCGCCCCCCTCCCGTGCTTGATTGGACGCAGGCATGTTAGGACCCTATGAGCTGCGGAGACATGTTTCACAATGAAAACAGCCACAAACGTATATATCATTCACATTGTTGTAATAAACAACAGAAGATGGACTCTCTCAGCTGGAGGACTCCTGGCATTGTCTTGGATAAGAGGTAATCCACATGTTCGGGTGCTTTGAAAAACAAATCCAGTCTTTGATGGCATTTTGGGTCTCATGATTCAACAATGAATTACTCATCGTGCTTCAATACTCAAGGAAAACGTAGGAGAGGTGAAAAAGGTACTTTCTCTCTGCCGTAGAGGCACAGTTAATTAGAAGAACTCCAGCCTGTTTTAAGGCAGCTTCTCTTTTCACTACCTACAAACAGAGATGTGGACAGGTATAGACAATGTTCATACGGCTCATAGCTAAAAAAAAAAACATGTACCAACTCAATAGCTCACTAAGCAGAATCAAAACATACTTTGGCTTTCAAAATAGCCAAAGTTCACAAGAAATTTATCATAAAGGGCACTTTAATATTGGAATGAAAAATAAAAATGGCAAAAGTTGCAGTGAGTCTTTTTTTCCCATTTGAAAAAACTACTGCTTTTGATTACAGTGGTTACTGTGTCCAGTGCTTTGATCACGTATTGTTATGCCCAGTGCCAAGTATTGAGCAAAGAGTTTCCACAGCTTAAAACACGGTTATCATGGTTTGTATTTGCAGAAATGATTTACAAACCATACTCTTTTGTTTAAATCTACCAAGTGTATTTAATCAAAGCCAAAAACTATTTGTGCACGGACAGTCTTGTGATCCAATTTCACTCTGCTGGTTCACACAACTGAACAGGTCTTTAACCTGCAATGTTCCAGGATTAATATCCAGGTTCAGTTTGTTCGAAAATCATTTCGGGTGGATGTGTTCTGGCCATTTCTATTGCCATTTAAAAATATTTCAACTTTTAAAATCAATAGTCAACTTTGAAATAAATTTTGTAGATTGAGATCAGTGTCCCTCACTCTCCATCTTCCACAGTAAACAGCCTATATCTTTTTCCCTTGTGAAAAGATGGGTGAATGCTGGGACATATCTTTATAACTGTATCTGAACAATTGCTATATTATGTAGGTCTGGGTGAATAGTGTCTCACTGTTTGAAATCTTTGATAAAACATAGCATTAATTGCTGACACTTTATATTGTTATCATGTTATACTTAAACTGCTAACTGACTGACAAAAAGCAATGCTGAAAGAGACGGTAGTTAGTGCCATTTAAATGTCTCTTTAATAATTTAAAGGTTGTGAGTAGTTATTTATATTTTATATATTTTAAACACTAATATAATTCAAATCTTTTTTTTCAAAATTGTATTTATTAATTCATTTTTTTTGTTTATTTTGAAATTACCCATATTCTTTTTTTTGTGGTTTTTTGTTGGCAAATTGTAATAGCTAATGGTTTTTCTCCAATACACTTTGGATCTATTATTTGCCCATTTTTTATTAATAATATTTGCAACCTTCCCTGTTCACAAGATAAAATGCTATGAGTCTTCTCCGATAATGGGGATGATTTGGAGAACACCTGAACATGAGATACTGTTAACCATTTCCTGCATACATGATTCTATCATGATTTTCAGATTCCCAGATCAAGGTTGGCGCTTCTTCTCTTCACTGTTAAGCCCACTAATTTTCTACTGGGTTCTGGTCAGGGACTGGGATGGCCATTGCGAGAATGGGTGTTTTGTCGACTCAAGTGTCCCAGGTTTTGTTTTGATTTGTCTAATTTTCGTTTAATTTTGTATAACTATAATTTTGAAATATCATATAGGATATATACACATGCAGATTTATTTTTTACAGCATTCTTTGATAATATTTACCATAAGGGGGCAAATAATTTCTGACCCAGCACTTGTAAAGCATTTCACTATTTATATATTTGCTTATATATATTATATCCTAATTTATACATCAAAGTTGTAATCTTATGTATGTAAACGATTAAATAAATATTTGGATATTATTATGCTTTAATTAGAAGTATGTAAAAATTCTATGCAGAGCCCTCAAATTGAGTTGAAATTCACTTTTTTTTATCAGGTCTCATTTAACTTGAATTCTCCAAATGAACTGATTCACTAGATTAAATCTGATTTTCAGTGCATTAATGAAAGTATGTCTGATTATTGCCCAACTGCTCAGTTATAACCAATTGCTAAATTGACTTTGTGACACTGAATAAAGCAATCGGAAGCTTTTGTGGTTGGACGCTTTACAATGCTTACTAGTTGGAAAATCCTCTCTGAAAAAGCTCGCAGTATTTTGCAAACAACTGAGCTACTGTCTTGTCTGCATGTTAAATCTCTCAACGCTGCTGCGTTCCCTTAATGTCCCCTCCTATGCACTTCCCTTTTTGAATCTAAACTGGCGTTATTTACTAGAGATTAAATATGGAACATTGATAATATCATTTTAGTTTATTCTGTCAATTTTAGTTGGAATATGCATTTCAGTTGTATCTAAATTATCCCGTTATAAAATTTAAGCACACCAAGCTGGATGTAAGATTTGATATTCTAAAATTTCTTATCTCACTGCGCCTTTAAGCGATTCACCGTGAATGTTTAAATAGTTGTGAAGCTCATTAAAGCAGAAACAAAGAATTGATAGATGTCAGAGGCTGCAGTTATTTTTACCCACAGAGGGATCATTTGGGTAGATTAGCACTGTTCTGTTGAGATAGTAACGCCTGAATTTCATGCTGGGTTTCAGCTCTGGTTGGGTTGCTTGCCCTGTGTGGGAGGTTCAGTCTGGCTGCAGCGAGAACTGGTGGTCACCATGGTTAAGTCCGAGGCTACACGCGGCGTACGTTTCTTGGGTTTCGGGTGGATGGCTGGGGGACAGAGTGGACAGGCTGTGTTAATTCTTTAACCCGCTAATACCCAAGGGTTTAACACATCCCATTTTCTGTTCATTTTCCTTCCGGAATTCTGAGACCCCACTTAAATAGTCTACATTTCCTCCGGCATCTAAGCTTTTTACCACCATAATTTTCATTCTTTTTTTATTCTCCACTGGATGTCCTTATTGGATACTTCAAGAGGCAATAGAATGAAAGGTTTACAAATTTGACTAGTGCTTTGGAATAAATGCTGTATATGGATCTCCATAATAAGTACTTGCTGTGTTCTGTTGTGGATCTTATTCCATTTTTGTATCACGCTTGTTGGTTCTCGATCACATCTACACAACCACCATCATTAAGCAATGCACCTCTGCATTTGTCTGCCAGGATTTGGATCTCTGGTCGGCGCATCTCTAAAAAAAACACTGGACTTATCTTTTGCGCTTGTGTCAGGGTATATTTTGTTATATTGGTTGGCATATGTGCTGCAGATTATGCTTGTCATATAGCAATTTTAAAACATACACAATTTCTATTTGTGCAAATGTACTAATGTATACACTAATATATATATATTTAATATATATTCATATTTTTCATTTACAGACATACTCTTAAGTGCATGGATTGTTTGAGTTCAGAGAGCAATTGGTCACTCAAGTGCTTTATGGACATCGGTTTGTGTTTGCTTGTTGTTTTGTGATTTCAACATAACTAATTAAGTCGCTCGC
This sequence comes from Meda fulgida, assembly GCA_030578275.1. Taxonomy (NCBI): domain Eukaryota; kingdom Metazoa; phylum Chordata; class Actinopteri; order Cypriniformes; family Leuciscidae; genus Meda; species Meda fulgida. The sequence goes on along the minus strand of CM060632.1, from coordinate 14,757,353 downwards.
AACAGGGATATTTTGATGCGCCTCGTCTGTGTGATGTGTTGAAGTGACAATGAGCGCACATGAGAGACAGGCTTGCCTTCAGTCAATGATATCAGCCGCAAACGACAAGATCAGCATGATTTCATAAGGAATACATTATTCCAGCGCCAGATCGCCCTTTTTTTAAAAACAATTGAAAGATGCGATGCGCTAGTCAATGGTGTGGTTTAATTGGGTTTTAATAGTTACATTCCGTGCACGCATTCTAGTCATCACAGCAAATTATTTCCGATGTGTAAATTCAATATTGGCATTGACTAATATGTAACAATCGGATTATGATGTCTATTGTTTACTTTGAATTAAACCAGGGGGTCCTTTGTGACAGCTGTTGCGATCCTACTTCATTAAGCAACTACCACCCTGGACAGGCTGTGTGGGGCTGGAACCGGGGAAATTCGGTGATAAGATTCAGATATGGTTGCAAGCTCCAACCCGGCAGAGATGAACACGCATTCGACGTTTGCTAAATCTGACAGTGCTGCTGTGTTGATGCATATGACCCTCTTCTACCACAGAGCCCGGTAGAATCGCACTGCAAATCAACTGGACCGGCTACCTTGGTGCCGTCTTATTATCTAAACCTATGGGGGACTCAAATGTACATCTCACCTTGACATTTTAATTCCCTACACAGCGTATTTCTCCTCCCATATGGGTTTATTTCTTATTTGTGACGGCTTGCCTAGTTGGTTGTGATTGCACGGCAGTCGAGCTGGGATGGAGGTTTATCTATTTCACAGCAAGGTCAGTCAGGGTGGCATCTGGGTGATTGATATCCCAGCTGCTTTATCACTATTGCAGGAATCGGCCATTCCTCATGAATGCCTCTGCCCTGATGGGTCTAGCTAATACAAGCAATAAGCAATCCAGGACAGGAGAGTACATAGCTTATCTTATCCCTATGACAGAGGCGCGAGAGAGAAAAAAATGTCCGTCACAACTCCCAGACTTATGGACAGGCATTATTCTCAAACAGGTAACACAGGTGGATGGTGGGTCACTGCATCCTGTTAACTACAATTAATACCTGGGGGGCAGGCAGTTCAGTATGTTGGAAGTAAGTCCCTGTTGTTGCGAGCGTCGGGCTCATGGGCTGCGGAGTAAGAACACCGGGAGACAAGGGGGTAAATTGAATTTGCCTGTGTTTCGGTGTCTAGGGCGAAACCCAGTTAGAAGCTTGAAGTCAATAGGATGCAGAAGCCTCAACGGGGAGTGGCGTACTTATGAAATATTAAGGTCACCTGCTCCACCATATACCGACTCAATTCAGCTGATCAGCGGGCCACAGTTGGGATACAAAGTTTAGAAAGTAATCAATATTAAAGGTCCCTGTGGCCAGTTAAAATACATACATGGGTTTCCCTAGTCCAGATCATGTCATGAAGTATGAGACTTACTATTCTTTTGTTTTCTTGTTTGTCTTTGGTGCTATATAGACACTTGTAGAAGAAAACTCTAATAATGTGGACATCAGAACTTAGTTCTCTAAGAACCAACAACCCAACTTTACTCAAAGGAACTCATTCAAGGGAGGATATTAATGGGTTAAATAGTCAATAGGCCTGGACCAACAGGTGTGTTTGCATGTTAACGTTCAAAATTGCATACTTGACAAAAAGACTGTCTTGACAGAGGTATTCATGTACTAGTCTATAACTCGTTATAAAATAAATTAAATAATCAAACAATACATATAATATTACAGCATCTTTTGCTCGAATTCTTAAATTATTATTGAATCAATTCCTCTGATAAAAAATTTACATTGAAATGTTTAGTTTAATTTAATTTAAGTTTAATGTACATTCATATTTAATATTTTAATAAAGAAATGTGTTCAATTGCATATATGTTTCGCTGTGCAATTTGTTTCTTTATCGGGTGCATTGTTGATACTGACAACTGTGGTAGCAATTGGGGGGGGCCCCCCTGGCCCCCCCCCCCCCCCCCGTAGCACATCAACCCTACTATCCAAGCAAAAAAGTGGTTCGTGAGAAGAAAAGGGGTTCTTTAAAGAACATTGGTACTGCATTATGCACCTTTTTTTAAAGTGGGTTATTGTGCTGGCGGGGGTAAAGGATACTTCTTACTGCTTTCACCCAGGCCACTCTAACTGGCTCCTAATGAAGGTGAGACCTCACGGGAACTCTTCAGTTGTAGTTTTTTCTTTCTTTATTTTTCACCAAAAGGTGGTGACGGGAATCAGTATATTGCTGCTTTTACGGTTTTATGAGTAACCGTTAAATGAGCACAAACTGTCTCACTGCGCAAAAGCGTTTTCTTAGTAAATCAGCACTCATTGGACGGACAGTGCCATCGGTAAATATACCAACGTAACATGATTATTGGCTGTTAAATGCGGGCGGGGCGACGGTCTAAGGGTGCACTCGGGAAGATTATAATTGTTCAGTCTGACTGCCTCTTGGGAGCCTGCAGCGGGGGCATTTCATTTACCCAGACAGAGAGGGAGAGAGAGAGACGTGTGTGGACGAGAGGAGGAAGGAAGAGAGAGGCTGAGCTCGAGGTGAAGGGAGAGTGAGAGAAGAGGGGTGTGAGAGGGGGAAGAGGTGAGAGGGAGAGTTGGGAGAGGAGAGAGAGTGAAGAGAGAGGAGTGAGAGGAGAGAGGAGAGGAGAGAGGTGAGCAGGGAGACGGGGAGAACGACGGTGAGGGGGGGAAGAGAGAGAGAGAGGAGGACGAGAGGAGTGAGATGAGATGAGAGCAGAGTGTGGGCCCTTCGACGGGGTGTAGTGATCGACGTGTGACGAGAGCAGAGAGAGGAGAGACGGTGCAGCAGCTTGACTGTAACACCATAAGCAGACATTAAGTACTCTTTCAAACCCAAGTGAGCTGCCTCTCTGATGCAATATGATGTAGGGACTGGGTCATGTTCTGATCTGTAATACCATTAACTAAAACAATTATCATACATGATATTAAAATAACATAATCTTAAGGCTATTTTAAAACCAAATATAAAATAAGATGAAAAACCTACACTATATGATAATTAGAAATGGTGAATTTCTGGGAAGTTACTGAAATGAGTTTTAGTCATATAACATACAACAACATTAAAGATCACTGTATTGTTTCTAATTGTTGAAAAACGAATCTTATAATTAAATTATATAAAAAAAATATCTAAAAATGTTAACGTAAATTAAAACAAAGACTGCAGTGCCATTTGGAGACTAGGGCCTCTTATTTGCATAAGAATTACAGAAATCTTGGGTAAATTGTACTTTTTTAAAATTGCACTTAGTATTTGTATTGAATGAATGAAATTTATGTACTTGAATGAATTGTTAGTCTATTTATTTCTATTTATATTGTTGTTTTTATAAGCTAGCTAAGTTACACTATTTGCGCAATTGTAAACAATAAATTTATAATACAATTAAAAGAAATATCCGATATTATCCTCCATATCGAGGCTATTTACATCTAATATCATCTGTTAACTATCTGGCCGATTCCTACACTGATGCATTTGTTTAATTCCAAAGATATTACTTTATCGGACCCACAGTGGATAATGAAACCTTATCAATATCGGCTGGGCACAGTTCAGCACGGAATGGGATCGCGGTTAAGCGAAAGAGAACGTGTGTGGCCAAAAAAAGTGGGGAAAAAGCAGCTTAGGTTTTTTGGCTAGCAGAGCAAATGACCAAAAACATAACAGCACGCACAAAACACAGTGTCCACTACATTTACTATCAAAGGGGGAAGACCAGCACGCTTAAACCGTTTGTTCCTAAATGAAAAGTATTATTTGTCCCAAACTCAAATGCATTTTTGGTGTGCATTCTTTTGATCACGTCTCCCAATGTCTTCCAGAGGAGTCTTTAAAGCTTTGTTACACCGGCTCCTTTAGGAGCCTGAAAAGATTATATTTTAGGGGTTCTTTTGATTCAAAGCTCTGACATAAACACAATGGCTGGACCTGGGATCCAGTAGTGATAAGCCTACCTTAGTGGAGACTGTTGTTATCGGAAGACCGAGACTGGAATGAGAGATTGGTCCTTGTGTTGGTGAAAGTACCTTCGTGGGCGAGAGTGACTCAAATGCAGTATAGCACTGTTCGGTTTAGTGGACACAAGTCTTTATTCCATCTACCACTGGGCACTTCTCGGACCCAGGCCAGGGAGCTGATTCTCACGGTCCTTTCAGCTGATATCTTGCTAGATGAGGTTGTAAAGCATGTCTTATTCTTGAATATCCTGCTTGGATCAGATTACTTCGTTCATTCACGAAACACGATGATATTACCAGTTCTATGGTACATCTTGGGATCCACCTCTATTCACCCATCATACTCCTCTTCAATGGCAAACAGGGCATAAACAAGGAACAATACATTAAATTATTGGAAATTAACCCAGTGGTTTATCTTATCCCGGTTATGGCGTAAAGACTCCACACTTGGGGCTAATTTATTAAAAAACACAATAAAATATCCTGATGCTTAAATTTTTTCAGCCGTTATGTTATTTGATCATTCTTCAAGTACTGGAGTGTTCGCTATGACTTGTAAATTTCCCACTCCATTTCTAGTTGTAGTGATGTATCGTTGTTCCCATTGTTCCCTATGCCATTAACTGTGCCCTTTATAACTGAACTTGTACGTCCTTTTGGATTGAAACCTTCCGTTTCAGGGCAGCTTTTTCCATGTGGAAGGCGCACTTACAGTCGAACTTGATACGATAAGAGATACACAAACAAAATCGGCAGAGTGTGGTGTGTGTTGTGTTGTCGGGGGGGGGGGGGGGGGGGGCGTTGGGGTGAGTGGAGCGGGGATTGTGTACAACTGGGATATTAACCACACATTAATATGTATTAAGGTATTTAATACAACTTATCTTACAACTTTCTTTCTTTAGTTCGAGCACTTTCGATATTGGACTACCTCTGAGCTCTCTTTGCATTTTTATTTGCCTTCATTAAGACGTATTTTGTATTTTTATCATGAGCCTTTTACCCCAATGGTTGTCATTAGCATAACAATTACATTATACTAAATACATGGTGAGCACTTTCCATTGACTTCTAATAAGGTTTTATACATGTGCTATGAATGTCTTTCTATCTGTAAACCCACAACTAAAATCTCACATAAACCTTTTAGCATTTTTTAGTTTCATTTTTAGAGATATTTAGGTTTATTTTCGGGCCATTTTCCTTCATGGGGCCATGGCGGGCTCACACAATGGGTCAAAAACTTAGCCAACAAAACGTCACGCCTACGGGACCGTTGGCCTGAACATCTAATGCATAGACATAATACTATACATAGACGCTCTATTGGCAGCTGAAGTGTACGTCCCACGGCGCAAGCCCATATTGCGGGGGAGGGGCAACTTTCCCATACCTCCTCTACCGTGAATTGAAAAATTGCCTGTTTCATGTGCTGCTTGGGGATGTACAAATCGCACAACACAATGGAAAACAGCTTCAGTGGAATCATTACACCTTTCACAAGCAGGAATATTTTAACATTTGTTTCCTGGTTTGTATTTGGTCATGATATAATTAGTATAGTAAAGTTCAGAGGAGAAAGGACCGCGAAATTTTAAAAAATAATTGCCTAATTGTTATTGTGTCACGAAAATGTAGTTTCTAATAGTTTTTTCAAGTCGGGTACATTGTATGTTTTATAAGCTTCAAATCTGTGGATTTATTTATAAAGATAGCTGACTATTTTCAAAATTTGATCTGACTTTTTCGGAGTTGGAGATTCTGGCGATCAATGGCGCTCTGCGCTCATGTACCCGCCTGGAACAGCCTTACCTCGGCTTGTGCTTATGACGTGTGACGCCTGGCTCTGAGGCCTCTAGTCTAGTGGTTATAATATTGAGATATAATTCGTCTTGAGTATATTATAACGGACGAGCGTTGCGTCGCATTAATCTATAATTTGTTTTCCATGGCTAATCGTTTTGGTTTGTGAGGCAAAGTTAAGTCGTATTAACTTTTCTATTTAGGTATTTTAAACGTTTGTATCCTGCTGTATGTTTGAAATGATTTGTTTATCTTTATTTCTTGTCTTGTATGCTTATACCTTTTAGGCTACTTATAATGGTTAGTAATGGCCTATTACTGATCACATAAAACTGTAATTTAATCAAAATGTGCTCAAATATTTTTGTTAAGTCACTATTTGACTTATTATTTTTATTGTCAATATTCTGTAATTGATATGTAATTATTACTCATTGACTTTTATTATAGTACCTATACATAACAATTTGCTATTATCAATTTTTTTATGATTGTTTTATTGTACTTTTGTTATTATATTAATTTATACTATGTGTTTCAGGTCTATGGTACAAACTAGAAGGAATTTAAGAGAGGACCACTCTCTGAGTCGAAGGGTAAACAAAGGAATTTTAATCATTTGAACTCCCCCCCTCAGACAATATTGAGACGAAGTTCTCCTCCTACTCAATACCTTTTCTAATTTCTCTCAACCCATCTCATCATGGCAGAGTTATCCCAAACTCACAAAGAATTCTATAATGGTTTAATGTGTATGATTATCATCATGTTTTGGTATTATTTGTAATGTCTCGGTGCGTCTGTAACATGGTTCTCATTCCCAAAGATAGTAAACCAAGATAATAAGTTCTTAGGAAGTCTAGAAATATTCTACTTCCTCTCCGGAGGGTGTCTGTGGTATTTGAGTAAACACCTTCTGACCATTTGGACTGTATGCTAATTTTCCATGCTAGCAAAATGGTGGACTTACAGGTAAACCTTACAAACTGTGGAGGTGGCTTATGATTTGAATGAGGGTATGGGTTTATAATGAAACGACAGCAGCGACAAGCTCTGGGCCTATTTCTGTTATTTTGAGATAGGCCCGTGTGGATGTGGTTGCGAGACGTCTCAAGCCTAACGCATTTCTTGTCGGGTAAACCTTTTTCATCTTTGTTCTTGAGCATTTGATGTTTGCATAGATTATCTTTGAATTGATTATGAAATTGTAATGAACACATTTACCGACATATTTAAATTGTTAACGTTTGATTTTTCTCTGATTGAATCATGTGTTTGTTCTCCCCATGGAGATTTTTGGATTCGTATGCTCCTGCAAACTCTGCAGTCAGAATTGGCGAAGGCTTATACTTGTCACTAGTTTCTAATAGTACTTGTTTTGTAGAGACGGGGGCATTCCGTTTAAGGGTTAGCCAACTGCTGCTACTTGTCACCTAAATTTGGGTACGTCTATTTTACCTCCTGTCTTAAATTAAAGTTACTTTAGATAAGTGTGCGTGAGTAAATCTCGGGCTTGGCCAGAGTCTAATACTATTTGAGGGTAAGTTTGTTGGTCCAAACTATTACCTTTAATGGGCCAAACCTTACTTAGAAGTTTTAACTACTTGAATTAAGTTCAAGTGTATGCAATTCAGGGCACTAACGAAAAGTATATCTGAATTGTGTTTTGGGTGTAATTCAGACCGTCTTAGTTATAGGTCACAAAAACTCGTTTAGTGCGTAAACTGACGAGTATTGTGATCGTTTGAGACCCGCAGCAGGAAGAGCCGGACCTCTTAGCGGCATAGTAATTCTGAACGGGTAAACATAATTTATAGAGTTTCAAAAGACTATTCAAACATTCGCTCACTTTTAATGATACCCAGATTGCTCATTATCAATCTTTGTAGAATTGTGTTAGTGTTCTTTTGATATTATTTAATTATACTTTTCATTACTATTTTATTTGCTGTATTCTGTTTGTTTTTTTTTATTGCACTTAGGTTTATTTTTTAAGTCTATCTATAGAGCTTTTAAATGGAACTTTTTGTTCAACACATACAATTATAATGAAATCAGGTTGATAAAGGTAAAAACATTTTTTGTTTTTTTATCCAGAAAAAAAACCGCAGCTCAAAATTACATGCATTTTGATTACAGCGCAGTCTTGCATGCAAGCAAATGGCAGACAGACGTTGATCGTAATAGCACATGCAACGTTCCAAAGCGGGCCTTAGGGCGTCACTATGTATTTATTTATGTCTATGATCTGATGTATATGACACACCTTAACTGGATTTTCGAAAGACTATATGTTTTGTTAATATTCGTACCAGGATAGTATGGGTGTCGTGTGTGTCGCGTTCTTTAAGTGGTCCACCTGGAAAACAAAGTCGTTGTAACGCCAAACCCCTCCGTGGAACTAAGGAAAGCCGTCCGGTGGTTTCAATACTGTGACAATGTGTGCTTACAAGTGTCACTAAACATTGGAGGTTAGCATGTGGAAATTCTGGGCTACTTTGTTTGGTGCAGCAAACTTGCACAACAATTCTTGAATGGAATCAATTTGTTAGATTGCATGTATCCAATTAGATCATCGACTAACATTTTTCACGCCCCTAAACTGTATGCGGGAATCAATACAAACTGTGATTGGTTGCATTGCATTTACTGTCAAATATCTACTTGGGCAGTCCTTGTACCATAGAAGCCTGCGATGGGTCCAGAACCTTTCAAATCTGACTTAGAGAGCACTAGTCAAAACCTGAGCTGAAACATTCTCACCAAGCACCCAACCTCAGCTGATGATACGTCTCCGAGGTCAACTGTGGTTCACAGTGATATGGTATCTTTAATCATTGTGGGCAGGCGGTGCTCTTGAATTATGTTCATGGTTAGCTATAATCTAGAGGAAGTGGTTCCTTATCTGAGCTAAAACAAGCTTGTCTCAGTGATAGCGGGGTGGTCAGCGGGGGGTTGAGAATGTCGAGTGAGATTCTTAAAGCCTAGAGAGAGAGAGAGAGAGAGAGAGAGAGAGAGAGGGAGAGAGAGAGGGAGAGAGAGAGGGAGAGAGGGAGAGAGAGAGAGAGAGAGAGAGAGAGAGAGAGAGAGAGGGAGAGAGGGTGGGAGAGAGAGAGAGAGAGAGAGAGAGAGAGAGAGAGAGAGAGAGAGAGAGAGAGAGAGAGAGAGAGAGAGAGACGGAGCAGCAGCTAGACAGTACACCATAAGCAGACATAAGTACTCTTTCAAACCCAAGTGAGCTGCCTCACTGATGCAAACTGATGTATGGACTGGGTCATGTTCTGATCAGTAATACCATTAACTAAAACTATTACAAAACATGAATTAAAAAACATAATCTTAAGGCTATTTAAAACCAATAAACATAAGATGAAAAACCTACACTAAATGAAAATTAGAAATGTTGATTTGGGAAGTTACTGAAATGAGTTTAAGTCAAATAAACAACAACAACAAAAAAGATCACTGCTATATTATAAATGATAAAAAACGAAACATATAATTAAATTAAATAAAAAAAAATCTAAATGTAACGTAAATAAAAACAAAGACTGCATGTGCCATTTGGGACAGGGCCTTATAAGCATAAGAATACAGAAATATTGGGTAAAATTTTATTTTAAATTGCACTTAAGTATTTGTATTGATGAATGAAATTAATGTACTGAATGAAATGTTAGTTATTTATTTCTATTTCTATTGTTGTTTTTATAGCTAGCTAAGTCCACTATTTGCGCAATGTAAACAAAAATTAATAATACAATTAAAAGAAATATCCGATTATCCTCCATATCGAGGCTATTTACATCTCATATCATCTGTAAACTATTGCGATACCAACAACTGATGCATTTGTATTACATTCCAAAGATCTCCATTATCGGCCCCACAGTGGAAAATGAAACCATATCCATATCGGCTGGGCCAGATCAGCACGGAATGGAGCGGTTAAGCGAAGAGAACGGTTTGGCCAAAAAAAGTGGAAAAGCAGCTTAGGTTTTGGAGCAGAGCAATTGACAAAAACAAACAGCAACAGCACAAACACAGTGTCCCACATTTACTACTCAAAGGGGAAGACAGCACGCAAACCGTTTGTTCCTAAATGAAAGTATATTCGTCCCCAAACAAAAGCATTTTTGGAGTGCATTCCTTTTGATCTACGTCTCCAATGTCTTCCAGAGGAGTCAATAAAAGCTGTACACCGGCTCCTTTATGAGCCCTGCAGATATATATTAGAGGGGTCTTACTGATTCAAAGCACAGCCATAAACACAATGGCAGGCCTGGCTCAGTGATAAGCCTCCCTTAGTGGAGACTGATGTTATCGGAGCGAGCACTGGACTGAGAGAAGGACCAAGGTGATGTTGAAGTCCTTCGAGGGCGAGAGAGACCATCAACTGAGTATATCACAGTTCGGTATAGGACACAAGTCTTTATCCCTCACACATGGGCACATCACGGCCCAGGGAGCAGATTCTCGACTTTCAGCAGAAATCTTGCTAGATGAGGTTGTAAAGCAGTCTTAATCTTTAATAACCTGCATGGATCAGAAACGTTCATTCACGCACCGATGATAATACCGTCTCTGGTACCTCAGGATCCACCTCTAATCACCCATCATCCTCCTCTACAATGGCAAACAGGGACATAAACAAGAACAAAACATTCAAATTATTGTCAATTAACCCAGTGGTTCTCAATCCCGGTTCTGGCGTACAGACCACACATGGGGCTAATTAAACACAATAAAAATCCTGAAGCCTTAACCTTTTTTACCGCCTTTATTTTATTTGAACTTCTTCAAGTACTGGAGTGATACGCAATGACATGTAAATTTCCCACTCCATTTCTCGTGAAGTGATGTATCGATGTTCCCTTGTTCCCTATGCCATTAACAGTGCCCTTTAAACTGAACATGTACGCTCCTTTTGGATTGAAACCTTCCTTATCAGGGCAGAATATCCTGTGAAGGGCACTTACAGTCGAATTGAACGATAAGAGATACAAACAAAATGGGCAGAGTGTGTGTGTGTGTGTGTGTGGGGGGGGGGGGGTTGGGGGTGAGAGGAGCGGGATTGAGAACCACTGTATTAACCACAAACACATTATAATTGTAATAAATACAAATAACTACACCTTTCAATCATAGTTGAGCACTTTCGATTGACTCCCTCTGAGCTCTCTTTGCATTTTATATGCTCATTAAGACGTATTTAGTATATTTACTGAGCCATTTACCCCATGGTGTCATTAGCATAAATACAAATACTAATCATGGTGAGCACTTTCCATTGACTTCTATAGGTTTTATACTGAGCTAAGAATGTTTTCTATCCTGTAAACCCACACCTAACTCTCACATAAACCTTTTTGCATTTTTAGATTTTCATTAAGAGATATTTAGTATATTTTCGGGCCATTTTCCTCATGGGGCCATTGGCTGGCTCACACAATGGCGTCAAAACTTAGCCACAAACGTCACGCCTACGGACCGTTGGCTGAACATCTAATGCATAGACATAATAAATACATAGACGCTCTATTGGCCGCTGAAGTGTACGTCAACGGCGCCGCCATATTGCGGAGGGCAACTTTCCCATACCTCTCATACCGGGAATTTAAAAAAATGCCTGTTTCATGTGCTGCTTGGGGATGTACAAATCGCCACACAATTGAAAACAGCTCTCGAGGAATTACCTTTCACAAGCAGGACTAAACATTTGTTTCTGGTTGTATTTGGTCATGATATAATTAGTAATAGTAACGTTCAGAGGAGAAAGGCCGCGAAATTTAAAAATACTAGCCTACTGTTATTGTGTCACGAAATGTAGTTTTAATAGTTTTTCAGTCGACAATGTAATTGTTTAAAGCTCAAATCTGTGGTTTATTTATAAAGATAGCGCCTATTTCAAAATTTGATCTGACTTTTTCGGAGTTGTGAGATTCAGGCGATCACCGGGCGCTCAGCGCTCATGTACCCGCCTGGAACAGCCTTACCTCGGCTAGTGCTTCTGACGTGTGCCGCTGGCTCTGATGCCTCTAGTCTAGTGGTTAAATATGAGATATAATTCGTCTTGTGTATATCTAACGGACGAGCTTTGGTCTCATTAATCTATAATTTGTTCCCTGGCAAATCGTTTTGGTTGAGGGCAAAGTTAAGTTTCATAACTTTATATTTAGGCTATTTTAACGTTGTATCCTGCTGTATGTTTGACTGAATTGTTTACTTTATTTCTTGTCTTGTATAGCTTATACCTTTTAGGCTACTTATACTGTTAGAATGGCTATTACTGATCAATAAAACTGAAATTTAACAAAAAGAGTCAAATATTAAATATAAGTCACTATTTGACTTATTATTTTTATTGTCAATATTCTGTAATTGATATGTCATAATCTATTGCTATTATTATAGTACTATACATAAACAATATGCTATTATCAATATTTTTATGATTGTGTTATTGTACTTATGATATTATATAATTATACTATTTGTAAGACTGGAAAAACTAGAAGGAATTTAAGAGAGGACCACTCTCTGAGAAAACAAAGGAAATTAACATTTGAACTCCCCCTCATACACTATTGAGACGAAGGTCTCACCTCCCTCATCCTAATCTACATTTCTCTCCCCCATTCTTCATCCTGGCAGAGATCTCCCAAACTCACACAAGAATCTAAATGGTTTAATGTGAATGATTATCATACATGTTTGGTATTATTTGAAATGTCTCGGTGCGACTGGTACAAATGTCTCATTCCCAAAGAAGTAAACCAAAAGATAATAAAGTTCTTAGGAAGTCTAGAAATATCTTCCACACCGGAGGGTGTGTCTTTGAGTAAACACCTTCTGACCATTTGACTGAATGCTAATTTTCCATTGCTAGCAAATGGTGACTTACAGGTAAATTTCCACTGTGGATGAGGCTTAGATTTGAAATGAGGTCTGGGTATATAATGAAACGCAGCGAGAGCTCTGGGCCTTTTCTGTATTTGAGATCGGCCCGTGAGGCTGAGAGTTGCGAGACTCTCAGCCTCACGCATTTCTTGTCGGGTAAACTTTTTCCTCTTTGTTCTAGAGCATTTGATGTTTTGCATAGATTATCTTTGAATTGATTATGAAATTGTAATGACACATTTACCTGACATATTAAATTGTAAACGTTTGATTTTACTCTGATTGACTCTGAGTTTGTTCTCCCAAGGAGATTATTGGATTCGTATGCTCCTGCAAGACTGCGTCAGATTGGCGACGGCTAATACTTTGTCACTAGTTCAAATGTACTTGTTTTGTAGAGACGGGGCATTCCGTTTAGGGTAGCCAACGTGCTACTTGACCAACCTAAATTTGGGTACGTCTATTTTACCTCTGTCTTAACTTAAAGTAACTTTAGATAAGTGTGCGTGAGAAATCACGGGCTTGGCCAGTCTAAACTATTATGAGGGAAGTATTGTTGGTCAACTCATACCTATAATAGGGCCAAAACCTCTACTAAAGTATAACTATTGAATTAAGTTCAAGTGTATGCAATTCAAGGGCACTAAACGAAAAGTATCTCTGATTGTGTTTTGGGTGAATCCGACCGTCTTAGATATTAGTCAAAAACCTCTGTTTAGTGACGAAACTGACGAGATTGTGATCGTGAGACCCGCAGAAGATGCCAGGACCTCTAAGCGGCATAGTAATCTGAACGGGTAAAACATAATTAAAGAGTTTCAAAAGAATATTCAAACATTCGCTCACTTTTAATGATACCCAGATATGCTATTATCAATATTTGTAGAATTGTGTTATTGTACTTATGATATTATATAATTATACAATTCATTACTATTTTATTTGCTGTATACTGTTTGTTTATTTTATTGACTAAGGTTATTTTATAAGTCTAACTATAGAGCTTTTAAATGGAACTTTTTGTACACCACATACAAACTACTGAAATCAGTTGATAAATGTAAAAACATTTTTTGTTTTTATCCAGAAAAACCGCAGCTCACCCATTTACATGCATTTGATTACAGCGCAGTCTTGCCCTCAGCAAAATGGCAGACGCGTTGACGTATCGCAGCAACGTTCCAAAGCGGCCAATAGGGCGTCTATGTATTTATTATGTCTATGATCTGATGTATATGACACACTTAACTGGATTTTCGAAGACATCTGATTAGTTAAATTCGACAGGATGTCTGGGAGACGTGTGTGTCGCGTTCTTTAATGGTCCACCTGGAAACAAAGTCGTTGTAACGCCAAACCCCCTCCGTGGAACAAGAAAGCCGTCGTGTTTACAACTGTGACAATGAGTGCTTACAAGTGTCAACTAAACATTGGATGTAAGCATGTGAAATTCAGGGCTACATTGTTGCAGCAAACTTGCACAACATTCTTGAATGAATAATTTGTTAGATGCATGTAACCATAAGAACATCGACTTAACATTTTCACGCCCCTAAACATGATGCGGATCAATACAAACTGTGATTGGTTGCATTGCATTACTGTCAAACTCCTCTTGGGCAGTCCTTGACCAAAGAAAGCTGCGATGGAGTCCAGACCTTCAATCTGACTACGCGAGACTAGTCAAAACCTGAGCTGCACATTCACACAAGCACCCACCTCCAGCTGAATACGTCTCCGAGGTCAACTGTGGTCACAGAGATAAGGTATCATTCATCATTGTGGCAGGCGGTGCTCTTGAATTAAGTTCATGGTAGCTATAACCAGAGGAAGAGGTTCCATATCAGAGCTAAACAAAGCAGTCTCAGTGATAGCGGGGTCAGCGGGAGCATGTGAGAGAGATTCTTAAGCTCTCTTGCTCATTTGACCTGCTTTCCTTTCAAACATGATGACTTCACATTCATTCAAGTTTTATGTAAAACAA